>JARHVA010001772.1:1252500-1862500 GCA_037957365.1 Torreya grandis
ATTGAACAATTGCATAATTGACTTAGGAGCCTCTGACAATGTTATGCCTGCCAAGGTAGCAAACTCTCTTAGTCTCACTTTGAATAATTTTTTTAGGAGATGTTTCTCCATGGAAAAAAAAAAAGTGCCACTATTGGTTTAGATCAAAGATACCCAATTTGCATTTATGGCCTTCTCAGAAAAAAGGATTAAAATGACAGTCTTGGTGGTTGACGTCCTAGCTTCCTATGGCATTCTGCTTGGATGAATTTTTTGTAAGGATGTCAGTGGAGAATTGAGCATGGACCTATCTGAGGCAAGGATCCCCATCAAGGGAATCATGCAAATTCTACTTCCTAAGGAGTCAAAATACATTGTCACCCAAACATCAACCCCTAAAGCTCAAATTTTATTTGAATCCTCAAGAATGGGTAACTACTTTTTGTCTATAGAAAATGTTCTCAGCTCATCAGATGAAAATGTTGTAGGTAATAATCCAAAAATTTTAGATATAAAACTAGAGGAATTGGTTGAGCAAATTTTGGGTAAAAAAATATCTTCCCTCCATAGCAAGGAGAAATCTGAAAGGAGATCAGATTCTAATGATGTCTAGATTCTAGAATTTGATGGCAACAATTCTTATACTAGTTCTAGATCTGGGATTGTCTTGATATCTCTTTAGGGAGATATTTTCCTCTATTCATATAAGTTATAGTTCAACAACACTAACAACACCACTGAGTATGAATCCTTGTTACTCAAATTAAAAGATGGTCAAGCTAAAGGCATCAAGCTTCTTTGCACTCAAGGAGATGTTGAATTGGTGGTTTGTTAGGTGAGGAACCTATATCAAACCAAGAATGAAAGATTAAAACACTATCACAATTTGGTATGGGATTACATTGAAAGTTTTGAGGCCTTCAATATTTATGTGGTGCCCAGAGAATTCAATGATTGAGAAGATTCATTGGCTGTCTCTGTGACCCTCATAGTTCCTCACCAAGATTTCAAAGGGAACAAGTACACTATTGAACTGGTCTTTTGACCAAGTTTACCTGATAATGCCAACCATTGGCAAGTGTTTAATGGTGACAACCAAATCATTAATTTTTTGGAATAGATGAATAGCTTTGAGGAGCTTTATTTTGAAGGCAGTGAATCAAAGTAGTGGGAATCAACTCCTAAAATAAATTTAAAAATTAGTGAAGAGTTCTTTCAGCTCAAAGGGAATAAAATTCCCAAAGGGTTAGTTTCTCTTGAGAAGCTATTTGATAAGCATGATAGGTTTATCAAGAAGTAACAAATAGATTCAAGTTCCTCTAAGGATTTTGATCAAATGGTATTGAGTACAGAAGATAATCCAAAAATGGTCAACATTGGGAATTGTTGCACTCTTGATGAAAAGCTCAAATTCATTACTCTACTTTGCCATTACATTGATGTTTTGGCATACTCTTATGATGATCTGAAATCTCTTAGGCCTAAATAAATTTGGCATGAAATTCCTCTTAAGGTTGGGTCATTGCCTCACAAGCAGAAACAAAGGTAGTACAACCCTAGGATATCAGATAGCATTCTTTATGAGATCCAAAAAATATTAAATGCAAGGATAATTTTTCCAATCCATCATTCCACTTAGATTGTAAACATAGTCCCTGTAAGAAAAAATAATGGAGAAATTTGCCTCTGTGTTGATTTTAGAAATCTAAATCAATCCTCTCTAAAGGACAACTACCCCCTGCCCATCATGGATCAAGTGTTGTAGACAATGACTGGCTCAGAGATGTTATCAATGCTAAATGGTTTCTTAGGGTATAATCAAGTAGAATTTGGTGAAGTAGACCAACATAAGACTTCTTTGACTAAACCCTAGGGCACCTTTGCATATCGCAAAATGCCTTTTAGTTTGATCAATACTGGTGCCACCTTCAAGAGAGCAATGGATCTTGCCTTCAAAAATGAAATAGGGAAGTTCATTGTGGTATATCTTGATGACTTGATCATCTTTTTCAAACACCATCCTGATCATGTGCATCATTTACAACAAGTGCTGGAGCGTTGTCGATAGAATAACATTTCCCTTAATCCTAAAAAAATAGTTTTTGGGGTTATAGAAGGGAAATTTCTTGGTCACATTGTATCATGAGAAGGCATAAATATTGACTCAGATAGAGTCAAATCCATCCAAGAGCTTACTCTTCCTGCTAGTAAGACTGTAGTTCATTCTTTCTTTGGAAAGGTGAATTTTCTATGAAAGTTTATTTTTGAATTTGTAGAGAAGACTCACCACATTGTTGACATGATGAAGGGTAAAGATATTTTCCACTAGACTGAAGAAGGTAAGTCAACACTTTAAGATATCAAGGAGGCTATTATCCATGCCCCAATCTTGGTTTGTTTGGATTATACCAAAGACTTCATATTATACAGCTATGCTTCTAAACACACACTTTTAACCATTTTAGTTCAGCAAAACAAAGAAGGTGCAGAATCTCCCATATCTTTTATGAGCTATCATCTCAAATCTCATGAACTAAAATATTTAAACATGGAGAAGCATGCTTATGTTGTGGTTAAGGTGGTAAAGCACTTCTATCTCTACATCCTAAACTCACACACTATTGCCCTAGTTCTTGATACAATAATAAAGTCCATTCTAACTCAATAGGAGTTTGGAACTAAAAGGGGAAATTGGATTGCTAAGATATAGGAGTTTGATCTTGTTATCAAACCTACAAAACTTATGTGGATAAAAGGTCTCTGCCAATTAATTGCTGATAACATACTAGATGAAGTAGGGCATAAAGAAATAGAGGTTGAAGATATGCCTATAGTTCTATTTATTGCTACTACAAATGAGTGGTAATCTAATATCGCCCATTTCCTTACCTATGGTGAGTGTCTTGCCCACCTATCTCATGAAGAAAATAGAACTATTAAATTGAAAGCTAATAACTATGTCTTATGGGACAATGGTTTGTACAAGAGAAGCCTTGATGGGATATTCCTTTGTTACATGGATAAAGTGCAATAGAGAAAACTTTTGGAGTCTTTCCACAATTTGGCTTGTGGTAGACATTTTTATACACCTATGAATACCCATAAAATTCTATGAGCTAGGTAATATTGGCCTACTTTGTTCTGAGATGCATACACTTGGGTGCACCAATGTGAGCTATATCAATAGTTCATTGGGAAATCCAAGTTGGCTGTATTACCTCTCAATCTGGTGGTGATCGAGGAGTCATTTCAACAATGGGGTATTGATTTCATATGTGCTGTGAACCCATCTTCAAGTATTGGACATGACTATGTTCTCATAGCCATGGAATATTTTACCAAGTGGGTGGAGGCTATTCCAGTTAAGCATGATACTTCATAAGTGGTATGCAATTTCCTCAAAAAAAATATTATCTCCTAATTTAGAGTCTCAACCAAGATTGTAACAGATAATGTGGCCTTTTTCTCTTCTCATGAGGTTACCTAGTTCTGCTACTATTATGGGATTATCCTCTCCCACTCTTCTAACTATTATCCACAAGGAAATGGTCAGGTAGAATCAAGCAACAAGAATTTGGTAACCATTATTAGAAAGCTAGTAGATGACAATCAAAGAACTTGGCATAAAGTATTATTTGATGCTCTATGGGCAGATAGGATTACACCCAAAAGAGCGATAGGTATGTCACCATTTCAACTCCTGTATAGTTTGAATGTAGAGATACCAATCACCCTGGAACTACCAACACTAAAGTTAGAAAAGGTAGTCGAAGATCAAACATTTGAAAATTCTATCGACAAGAGGATCATATGCTTGACATAATTAAATGAGCAATGAATTGTGGTGGTGGACCGTATTACTACCCATCAAATTTTGGTAAAGAAATTTTTTGATGGGAGAGCAAGGAGTCATGATTTTTAGATTGGAGATCAAGTCTTGTTATGGGACAAGAGGAGAGAACTAAAAGGAATGCATGGAAAATTGAATTTCTTATGGAGAGGTCCATTTTCCATTCATCAATTAAATGGTAAGAATAGTTTCTTACTAAAATATCAAGACAACACACCATTTTCACTGCCTCATAGTGGGTAGCATCTGAAACACTTCAATTCTTGAAGTATCAGATAAGTCTAGTTGTACATATATATAGTCTTTATTTGTTCTGCGTCATTCATTTCATTTTTTAGCATCTTTCTCTTTTTTGGGTGGCATGACTCCATAGCCTAATGGCATAGATGAAGGCACTTAGAGTCTAGTTTCTACTCCCTTCGATTGTTTTTATAATCAATGGAAGTTCCCCAACTGGAGCCAGCTATTGTTCTCAAAATCTATCACTTATTTTTGTGGACAACATATCAACCATTTTGGTCTTGTAGGCCAAAATGACCTCTTCCTTTCTCAAAAAATGTTCTAAGCAGCCAAGTTCTTTAATTACTCAAGCCTTTTCAGCTAAGAAAATCATAGGTTCAACAGGCATGATTTCTCAAGGGGAAGTTCAAAACACTTAAGGCATTTCCTAAAAATTATAAATATGGTTCAACGCTGAGGTTCACTCAATAGGTTCATCAGCTGGGTTCAAATAGTTGGAATGAATCATTGAACAATGAACCATTGAACCCTGATTCAAAGGTTCAAAGTAGTTCAAAGGTTCAAAGAGTTTGAAAGGCTTCAGAGGGTTCCACGAGTTCAAAGTTCAAGGTTCAAGCAAATGGTTCAAATAGTTGGTTCAATGATATATTAAACTCATAAAAAAGACTAAGTGAATGTGGCTCTTTGTAAGAAATATTAGACCTTTGAACTGATTAAAATGCCTGAATTATTGAACCAATGAACCATTGAACCCTGCTTCAAGGTTCAAAATGGTTCAAGCAACCAGTGACTAGTGACGTCCCCATAGAAATCAAATTTAGGACAATGGAATAACCATTGATTTTCAAATGGCACAGACCCAGGAATAAACTCAGTGACCAGCCAAGGAAGGAGTTAAAGGAGCCAATAGAAAATGAAGGGATAACCCGAGAGCTTAGGACACTAGGAAGAGACAAAATATAGCAAGAAAGAGAGAAAGTTACACAAAATCTAGAAATATCAACATAAGAGTTATTCCAGTAGGTGGAACAGTCCACTAGATGGACTTCAGAGAGTGCAATCATTTAATGGCATGGCCTATTTTTCTTCATTAAGTAAAGGTGAATGGATAGTTGTGTAAGCATCATAAAGAAGACCAAGTGACCCATGCTTTTGAGGAGATAGTTGGGATGATTTAGAATGCCAAAGTTAAGATCGATAACCTATTCCAGCATGGCCCCTTTACAAAATTTTTGATGCATTCAATGCATTCAATACATCATGGGATATTTCATAAAAACAAGTGCCCAAGTCTTTCTTAGGAGGCTATATATTGTAATCTCTCATTTTTATGCAAAAAGGGGGCTCTCTCTATTATTAGAAGCAAAAACCTACCCAAATTAAAAAGCATTCCTGAGACTTTGAGCTCAGACTGTTAATCATATTTCATCAAGTGAATGAGAAAGCAAGTGACCTTTTAGACTTTGTGTTGAAATAGCTTGTGTTATCTAGGAAATCATTCTTATGTCTTTTTCCTATATACAATCTTGTCCATTTAATCAAATAAGCAGAACAAGTGGAAATAATTTGAAAGATGTCCTCAAGCCGACTGTGGGACACTTTGTGCTACCATAATTGTCTTTAGTCTATGTGTTTTGTGTTTCAGTGAAAAGGATATTGGAGAGACTTTGGGCTTCCCTTATCTTTTGTAATCTTTTACTCTATTATAGTTGAAGTGTAGAATTTGTGCTACACTTCATTTTACTGTGTTACTTCATACTAAATAAATGAGAGAAACAATGAAAGACTTTGTGATTTTATGGGTTTCTTATGGTTACAGTTACTACCCAAGAAGTCTTCCTTTGGTTTTTTGAACATCATTTCTGAAAGAAGAGAAATGCTTTCAGCAATTACCTAGGAATTATCCTTTTCTTTGTGAACATCATCTCTAAAAAAAGAGAGATGGATGGTGTTATTTCACCCCTGAGTCTATTTTCAATTTATATTAGTATATAAAAATTTATAGGGAACCTCCCCTTGATGAGAGGAGAGATTTATCTCCTTATGATGTGGTAGAACTACACATTTTTCCGATTAAATATCCTTGTGCTATGGTTGATATACCCATTTTGTCGTTAGTTAGTTGATGACAAAATATTCACCCAACACATTCCTCATTATAATGTAAATCAGTGGTCCTTTTTAGAAGAAATGTGAAAGAATGACAAATGTCTATAGGTTGTGATATGAATCTACAGATGGATTAAATTTTATCTTGAAAACTATGAAGCTATTTGAGGTTTGTTGGTGGAGGCATTTACATGATAGATGTGACATTTTTAGGATCTAACTATATAGCTCTTTATGATACAATAAAGCCCAAAATATTACTTGAAGTAACTCTAAACACACATTTATTTCAATTGAGAAACCTTATATTCCCTCAACTGTTAAATTTTTTTGTGTAGTACCATAGGATGATCTTCTATATCTCTTTATTTTGCCAAAATATCATCTGCATAATCTTCAATGATATCATGAAGCATATCAAGAAAGATAATTACATTTGATGTTGATAAGTGGCTCTAGAATTCTTAAGTAAAAATGGCATTACTTGGTAACAAAACTTGCCCCAAGATGTGATAGATGTTGTATTATGTTGGTCTTCAAGAGCTATTTTTATTTGATTATACCCCAAAAAACCATCTATTAAGGACAACATATCATGGCTTGCTATGGAATCAACAATCATGTCTATATTTGGTAATTGGAAGTCATCTTTAGGACACAATTTATTGATATCCCAAAAATATGTGTAGACTATGATCTATGTTATTCTTTTAGTGACTAGTACTTTATTAGATATCCACTTTGAGTAGTCTATTGGTCATATGAAACCAACTTCTAACTATTTTTTCAACTCCTCCTTTATGATTAGTATCACCTTTAGATGCATTTTTATAAGTTTCTATTTAAATTATTTTGAATCTTTATGTACAACAAAGTGATGAACAACTAGTGAAGGATCCAGTCCTAACATGCCTACATATGACCATGCAAACATATCTAAAAATTCCTTGAGTAGTAAAGTTAAAGTGGATTATTCCTCTAGATTGAGGGAAGCAAAAATTTTCACACCCTTAGGATTTTATTTAGTTGTAATATTAATGTTGATGGTGTTTTAAATTAATAAATTGGATTCTTCTTACAACTTTGATAGAGGTGGATGAATATTAAGTTCCTACTGATTGGGAATGCCATCATCTAATATTATAGAGGATGTAGCTGCATGGATATGATTGTTTGATTCTGAAAGCTCCCCAAAGTATGTGAAATTATCCAACTAAATTAAAAATCCCTTCTTGTGATCTCATGATAGTATATGATCTATAACTCTAAAAAACTCAAATATGGACTCATCATTCTAAAAATGATCAAGCGAGGGTGGTTATTTTTGGTCCTATAGGATAAGATGTGGAAGGATTAGTTCCAGATTCAAAATGGCATTATCATGAAATAAATTTGTGATGTATAGATCTTTAAAACAACTATAAATGGAACTTGCTTTAGAATATAAAGAGGATTAATTATATGTGGAAGAAGAATCACTATCATAATTACATAATCTCACACTATATGTTTGAATCCAATACCTTGAAAGGCTTTATTTGTTATGGAGATTATGGGCTCAATGAGACCTTATTTTTGGATACCAAGACATTTTCCTTTATAGTTAATGATATTACACATAATTTTTTTAAGTTTATGATATTGATTACTTCTAAAACATGTATCTAATTCATCATAGTAGAGCCAAGTGGAGTCAAAATTTTCAACCTGTTCATTAGAAAGGAACACGCCTTTCATGAAAGAGGTTTTTCCAATCTTACAAACCACTTGTGTTTATTTTTTATGATGGGGCCCACCATGGTTACTGAGGGGAGTATAAAATTTTATTAAATAATGAGTATTATGGATTTAAAATTCTATACTATCTACATCCATAATGGAGAATCTATATGGTGTAAATTTCGACTTGAATGTGGATGGTGGATTTTCATATGCAGATGGGTGACTAGTGGATATAGAAGGTAACTCATCAAGATGGATATAATTATAAATATTTGGTAACTCCTTTCTAGGTTCATAGGTATCTTCAATAAATGGTAAATATTTGAATTTTTATATCTCCCTTCCAATAGTTTACAATATTGAAAGGGTTAAGGATCACCTAGAATAGTAACTTTCCCTACCATCATGATACATATTTTAACATTGATAGAGGGTGGATAGAATGGATTTAATAACATGGAACCATGGATGAATAAGGAGTAGGTCATATGGGAGATCTAGATCAAGAATGTGAATGAGGGTTTCTTGGATGATAGGCGCTACCATGAGTGTAAGGTAGATAGTGCCCATCGAATGACACTCATTATTATCATATGCCTTTATAGTAATTGTATTGGGCTCTAGTGATCTTGTCGAATGTCTCAAATTATTTATAAAACTTAATGTGCATATATTGAAGCTTGACCCATTATCTATAAACACACTTTTTTACTTTATTCTTATAAATGAATACTTCTATGTACAATGGAAAATTATGAGATGAATCCATAGGTAAAATGTCTAAGTGGTAAAAATTCACTTGATTGTTGGAGGATAAGTGTCATACAATTCCTTGGAAGTTGGATGGATTGATATTATTTAGAACCTTGGATTTTTATAAGGCTTTATAAATTTTTTTCTTATAAATGGGAGAGATCTTGAGAAGGGGTTCAAAATGGAAAATTGGGCTGGCATTTCCTTAAAGTTTTTTATGATGTTATGTTTTCCTTAAAGGGTAAGAAAAGGGAAATTTGGAATTGTAATCTTTGCATGTTTTATGGTGATGGCACAATCTTTGGATTTAATTTTGATAATAGAAACATGATGATACATATGGCCAATGTGATTGACTATAGAATCAAAGGGGTGAGTGGCTTGATTGGCATTATTCATTTGGTTTTGACTTTGTTTTTGATTAGTAGGCCCTTACTTATGTTTCAAGGGATATTGATATATCCATAGTTTTTGATTGTTATAAGTTGATGCATGAATTTATACTTCTATGTCACCATGATAAATTAAGTCTTATACATAGTGCTTGATTCTCATACAACATTTGGTGGAATGCCCTTTGATTTTGTGGTAATGGAAATATTAATCATTTATTTACCACTTAGGTTTTGGTGAATTTTAATCAAATTGTTTAGTGTTAGGAATTGTGATCATGTTTGTGGAGATCAAATTTAAAAAAAAATAATTTGATTAGTTCTCCCAAAGGAATGAATATTCATTTTTTACTTTCTTGTCAGAGTTGGCCACTAGGTATGGTAATGTGATTGATAGGTTGGGTGTTTTGGTTTTGTTTAACATCAGTTACACCATCTCATACCATGTTCTTATTATTTACATAAAACTTAGGTTTTTCATTTTGACTTGAAGATGAATTGTCTTGTTTGAATATTTTGACGATACCTTTGGCAACTTGTGCTCTTTCAATTTGAACTCCTTTTTCTATGATTTCATAAAATTATGTAACATAATGGAATTTTAATTAATAGGCTAATTATGAATTAAGATTTATTGTAAAGATAGATATAAGCTATTTTTTGAAAGGTGACCATGGGAAATAAATTTCTAAAACATGCCATCTTTTCAAGAAGGAGGAAAGCTCTCCCATTGCATTTTTTAGTTTTGTATAGATCTAACATGGTCAATTCACATTTAACATTATATGAAAAGTGTCACACATTTTTTTGGAAAGGTCCTCAAAGGTCATGATGGATCTTTTAGGTAAGTGTAATAACCACTCTAATGCTTGACCCCCTAGGGTGTGTGGAAAGAATCTTAATAGATAATTATTTATATAAACAATATTTGAACATGCCATATAAAACTCTTTGAGGTGTTCTATAGGATCTTCTTTTACTTTATACTTGTCAAACTTTAGGGGTTCAAAATGTGAATAAAAAGGTACCATCATCATAGTAATTTCAAAGAGATGTGGAAAATTAATTAAAACTTGAATTTTTTACTATGTGAATAGGTAAAATCTTGCAATCCTTGTATTTGATCCTTAATACTTTTCCATTCTTATATAAATGTCATGTCCTTGAGTGGTGATGATTGGTTGGGGTTTTAATTTTAAAATTAATTTATATTTGAAAATAGATTTTGGTTTGGATTTGAACTTGAAAATTAACATTGATTTGGATTTGAAATTGTATTTTGATTTTGATTTTAATTGAAGTTTGGATTTGGATTTAAAATAAAAATAAAATTTTATTTTGATTGATGTTTAGATTGGTATTTGAATTTGAATTTGAATGTGGATGCTGAGTTTGATTGGTGTTTAGATTTGGATTTTATTAATTTGAGTTAATCTTAAGGTATTGGCATTGTTGATATGCTAACTTAGATTTGTGTTTGGATTGGATGACTTATTATTTGAAGGATTGTTTGACATGTTAGATTAAGATCAGGTAACTCATTTTCTAACCTTTTTCCATGGTTTTTAATGGTAAAGATATGATGTTGTTAGGATGTTTCATATAGAACCACCTTTAATTATCCATATAGGTTTGGGAACCATTTTTAGAATTGGTATGGGAATATCTTGTGATGGCCTTATTGTTACCTATAAAATCATTAGATATTCCTTGATATGATATAAGAGGTTTTTTATTTCTCTTAGAAATTAGGAGAGACAAGTCTTTAGGATCAGAATCAAGTGGAAACTTAGCTCCTATCCCTCATATTTGTAACAAAACTTCATTATTATTCTTTAGGAGGTAATCGATAACTTTGGATGGTTGTTCCTTAGGAAAACTAATGAGTATGTTCATATTCATCTTGAATGGGTCCCTCATCATTATCAATGTCATTGATCTCAATACAATGTTCTTGATTTCCAAATTGAAAGGGATCATTTCCAAACGGTTCTTCTCTAAACCTAGGATTATTAAATAAGGTTTGGTGCCTTGTGATGGGAGACATTATTTTAAATTTTTACTTGACTCAAAAAAGGTATATGATTCAAAAATTAAAATACAAATGTGTTAATTATTTTTTTAAGTTACTTAGTTTTTTTGGACTTTCTTGATTAAGACTTTTGCTTGGAAGATTAAGACTTTAATTTTCAAACATAGAAAACTTTAATAATGTGGCTTTCACAAGTAGATATAAATAAAAGATATACAATCAATTTTTACTTTAAATAAAAATAAACATGCAAGTCACATAAATGGATAAAATACAGTCAAATGGATTTGAATGATTTGTAGGCTATCACATATATTAGCTCATCCATTGGTAAGTGTCATCCAAATATTTTAGAGTATTAACTATGGAGGTATAACCACACTCATAACTAAATTAAATTGATTTTGAGGGTAAGCTGAGAGTAGCTTTTTAGTGCTAACTTCTTGTTAGTGAACTACAATTCAAACAAATGAATGACTATCTTAAAGCTTAAAGTTTATATATGTTTATCTAAGGGATGTCCTATATATACCTTAAATTAAATTTAGGCCCAAGACCATGGAATTTAACAAATTTACACAAAAAGTTCTAGTCCCTATGTGCCCACTCTAGTTGTAAGATTTTATTGTAGTGGCACTAAAAAAATTAGACTTTGAGGTCATAATTGAAACTATGAGTATTGGAGGATGAAACCCCCTCAAGTCATGGTGTGATTAAAACACACAATCACTTAGAAAATTTAAATAACTAATCCTCAATTTTTATACCTCACCGATACACAAGGTTTGGACTACCACATGGTGGTGAAATCCTTGATTAATAGAGCCACTAAAAAATAAAAGAGAAACTAGACTCATTTCTAATTTCTATGAATCATCACTAGTGTGATTTAAGGAATGAACATATGTGAGAATAGCTAGGAAATAATAAATTATAATAATTACTTTTGATTTCCAATAAATCATCGTCAATGGCATGCAAGGAAAGAACATATGCAAATATTGTAACACAAATAAGGAAGCTTACAAGAAAATAAAATAAAAAATAAAATAAAACTTGAAATAAAAACAAGGTTAGTAAAATAAAATAAAATAAATGCTTTTGGTTTAGTTTTTTGATTCTTTGGCAAGTGATCTTGCATAAAAATGTAAGTAGTTTGTATGAATTTTTTTTAACAATCTAAAAAACTTGTATGCTAGCCAAAATGTTTAAAAAAAACAACATAAAAACTTAAAAGTTTAAAAAACTAGAAAAATAAAAATAACAATCACAGGTTTGATGATATATCCTAAACTAGGATCTGGGTTTGCATGAAAATTTGATAGTTTATTTTTATTGTAAATTTAATCAAACATGAAAAACTAAAAAAAACCCATATTTAAAAAAAATTATTAGCATTTTAATAGTCATGAATTTAAAAAAAAATTTAGCTCTGGGATAAATAAAAATAAAAATAAAAATAAAAAGTAACTTATATCCAAATTATCCTAAACCTATATAGAAACAACAAATAATAATAATTAAACCTTCCAAATAAACAAGAAAAATGATATGATGAAAAATATTTTAGAAATGTCCCATCGGGCATGCTAGAATGTGATATCTAAAATTTAAAATCTATGTGAGCTAGGAAAACAAATTAATGCAAATTCCTATTCTAAGTATAAACTAAAACCTTAGGTTTAGCTACTCAAAACAAATAAAATAATCACAATATCATCATTCAAATTAAGTACATCACATTCTCCATTGACTGAATTTGGTTTGCCCTTGATTCTTGGTATGTGGGTGGTCAACTCAATTATACAATCAAAGTGAAATTCAACAAAGTATAGGTATATGATCTCAATTTTATCAATGGATGCATAAGATTATTTTGATATAGGTTAATTATAGTGAAGGTGGATAGTTAAAATGGATTATGTCACTTCTATTTATAGACTTTTGGGTGAGAAAATAGATGGTTGAGATAAATATTGATTTATTGGATAGTGTTAATTATAGAAAGTTGGATTTGAGTCCTCATCAAGGTGGAAGATATCAATTCCTCATGTGTGTGAGAGAAAATGCTGCTAGGATCATACCAAGCACATATCAAATGATCTCTCTCCAATATTCATGCATATTAGACCAAGATCACTCTCATACCACTTTGTCATGACCAATGCCACTTGACAACACATCACTACCACCAATCTCCCAACATTGAGTCCTCATCAAGGTGGAAGAGATCAATTCCTCATGTGTGTGAGAGAAAATGATAAGTTAGTTAGTAGTTAAAAATGTCTTAAGAATGAGTCAAGGTAGCTAGATGAATCACTAAGTTTGTTGAAATGTTCAATGATGATTCAACAATTAGTTGAGGAAGTGGTTGGATAACTCAACATTTAGTTGAGAGAAGTATGGAAGATTTTTGGTGACTTGGAAATTTTAAAATTTTAAGTCGTTCTATGGAAATATCTATGCACGAATAATTAATTGATATGGATTAATTAATTATTCGAAAAAGGGATGGGGGTGATGTTAATGGGTGAAATTTGAATTTGGAATGATGGCTAGGTTAGTATGCTGATTTTAAACAAAGTTAATTATGATACTAAATGTGGTATATTTTAGGTGTATAAAACAAGAAACCACATGTAGGCTCCCTAGGGAGTATGGTACCTCATCCATCATGTGGGGATGAAGGCAGACCACATATCTATCTATGTATATATTTTTGATGTATATTGTTTTTAGACATGTGTGCGTGCGTGTGTGTGTGTGTGTGTGTGTGTGTGTGTGTGTGTGTGTGTGTGTGTGTGTGTGTGTGTGTGTGTGTGTGTGTGTGTGTGTGTGTGTGTGTGTGTGTGTGTGTGTGTGTGTGTGTGTGTGTGTGTGTGTGTGTGTGTGTGTGTGTGTGTGATTTATGTTTTCTACATGGAGTTGTACTTATGTATTTTAATTATAACACATACTATGTTGTAATATAATGTTGTGAAAAATGTTATTATGTGATGTATGTTTTTGTTCTTTTCTAGAAAATGTGAGGAAATGCATGGTAGAAAAAAAAAAAAACTAAAGAAATAAAATGACACCTTAAGTGAGTAGATATAAAAATCAATAAACCAAATATGTGAGTGAATAAATAAAATGAATAAATGGATGTAAAACATACCAAATGTAAGTTTGTTTAAAATATTAAGGATAAACATAAGATATGTAAAACATTGAAAGAAAAAATCTATAAATCACATCAATATGAAAGATAAGGAAAAATATAAGATGAAAAAACAACTATAAAAGAGATATCCAATGTAAGAAAATGTTAAATATAATCAAACAAGGATATGAAATGATTATGCATAAACTGTCATCCAATGTAACATAAGTGTAAACCCAAATCAAATAAATGGGAGAAAAAGATAATGTAAAATTAATTTGAAAACATCTAGCATAAGATAAGAAAAATCTTAAATCAAGTAAGGACATGTCAAAATGGAAGCAAAGAATCTGATGAGTGAAAACACAAAATAAATGCTTGTGCTAAATAATTGTTTAGAAAAACATGACTATATAAAGACATGAATATGATTGTAGAGATGGTGAAGAAATGAATGGTCATGGTCATTTGTGAGGAAGTCTTGGTAATATTCCCTGAGGTCGTATAGTTTAAATCACAAATTGAAAATCCAAGAGGCACTGTAAATGAATGATATGAGAGAAATATGAAGAAAATAAATAAAACTAGGAATTTAAAGAAGAGGAACATGATCAAATAAAAAAAATACAACAAAGGGATATTTAAAAATATATGATGGAGATAAAAAGAATGCATGGAACCACATGGGTGATTTAAAAATACTTAGCTGAGATAAGACATTCTAAGGAAGTGGGTAAGGCTAAGTGGTATCAACATCAAGGACCTAGATAATCCCACCTAATAGTGTAAACTTTGGTTGTCAAGTGAATTGAAAATATCATCCCACAAAGTCTACATGCAAGAAAAATAAAATGATCTTAATTTCCAAAAATGTATTCCCTACTCCTCATGACCCTTTATAGTGTGATCGGTCTCCTGTGAAGATTGAGTACTTATGTGAAACACTAGGTGACATAAAAATATAATAATTTATGGATATATGATAATGTAATGAGATTTCTCACCTTACTATATTTTCCTACCATACCCCAATAGACCTCAATTCTATCATGAGGCTAATTGTAGAATTTGATCTTCAAATAAAATAAGGATGTGCTAGAAAGATCATGCCTTTTGGTGTGATCTAAATTTTAAGAGATAATTTTCGTTTTAACATTACATTTATTATTATTATTATTTAGATCTTGAATATTTTTTTTTCTATTTTCCACCTCCATGTGATTTGTGTTTGTTGAATATTTTGTCGATCAGTGTACTGATAAACAAAATAGGTCTGATTAGCCAAAATAGGAAGATTAGTCATCCAAATGTGTAGGTTTACCACAATAGAAGGACACTGATCTCTCCTCTCATTAAGGGGAGGTTCCTTGTAGGTATGATATATATATATATAAACAAAAAATAATACTCAAGGGTAGGACAAACCATCCATCTCTCTTTATTCAGAGATGGTGCATGCAAATCAAAAGAAAAACTCAAGGGAAATGACAGACAACACTCCTCTTCTTTCAAAAGTACTATTCAACAAACCACAAGAATACTCCTGGTAGTAACAACAAAATATATCAAAGGATGTAATAACCAGCAAATTGAGATGCAGCACAAAGTCTCCACCTAGATTGCTCAAGAGTAAGATACGAAGGACAATGAGGGCACAAAGTCATCCCAAGGTCCTTTACACAGAAATGAAAAGAAAACATTCTAAAGGAAATTATGGGGGCACAAAGTCTCTCCACACTTGACTCTTCAGGACACCTTTTTGATTGCTATCAGTAATTTTGCTTATTGAATTAAAGGAACAGAAGATATATTAAGGAAAAAGACATAAGAATAGTTTCCCTAATAACAAAGATATCACAACACAAAGTCTGAAAAATCACTTGCTTTCTTATTCCAATAACAAAATATGATTAACAAATTGAGCTCAAAGTCTTAGAAGTGCCTTTCAATTTGGGCAGAGTTTCGTTCTGATTGTCAAAAAGAGATATCATTTACAATAGAAGAGAGTCCCTAATATAGCCTCTTCAAGAAGGACTCGGGAATAGTAACACATCATATTGCATTGGAATCTGTTAAGAAGATAGGCTAGAACTTATGGGCATTTACTCAATTGATTTTATCAATGCAGAGAAATAAGTGATGCTATTGAAAGTTTGTAACTTTCAATGTCCACCTAGCGATCTGATCCTACCTTCATCATTCCTCCTTTCCTGGTTAATTGAATCGGGTCTTGGATTCAATTTATTGTTCTATTCCTTCCTCACTTTCTGTTGGTCTTGGCCTTAAAGCCTGTGAATGAATTTGGGTATGTAAGTTCAAAGGATCAATGGCTATTTTATGAGCTTTAAAATTGATGTTCGCACGCCCGTCACTATGTTTTCAACAGCTAGTTTGCTATGTTAAATTTGATGTCTTCAGGGACATCACCCCTTGGTCCTCTTTTGGATTTTCTATTTAGAACTTTCCCAGATTGAACTTACCCTTTTGGGCCTTAAGAAATGAACCACTTTGGGTCGAGAAGAGCCCCTTGCAAGGGTATCCACCCTTTGAGTGGTCTTTGTATGGCCTTCAAGCTTCTTTAGAGTCTCTCACGGATTTTTCTTTAGTGGACTATATATCAGGCTTTCCTGTGGAAAATTCCCACAGGTATTTTCTTCAAGCTTTCTCTGCGGGCAAATTCTCATGGACAAAAATTTTGGGGATAAATTCCTACGGACAAAAAGTCTGTGGAAATTTCCTGTGGATAGAAGTCTGTGGAATATTCAATCACTTTGCCTTTGTTTATTTGTAAATTTATTCAGGATTTCTACAAAAATGACCCTTCTAAAGGGTGTTTTTGTTAACCAAGTGCCCTTCATAAGGGCACTTGTCCTTCGGGAGGCTCTTTGAAATTTTACATTGGATCACTCCTTTGAACCAAGGCATTGAACCACTTGGTTGAACCAAACATTGAACCAAGCCGATGAACCAAGCTTTGAACCAAAATGTTTCAAGCTGATGGTTCAATTGAATTAACCAATTTGATGAACCACTCCATTGAACCACAAGATGTTGAACCTCTTTGTTGAACCAAGGCTTTGAACCAAAATGGTTCATTTGATTGAATTGAAGTGATGAACTAACCATTGAACCAAAAGACATTGAACCAACCGTTGAACCAAGTTTTGGTTTAATAGTTCAAACAAAGCCTTGAACTAACTGATGAACCATTTGATTGAACCTGCCATTGAACCAAAAACATTGAACCTAACATTGAACCAAAAGACATTAAACCTGCTGCTAATGCTTGCCGATGGAGATTTTTGTTTGAACCAAGGCATTAAATCAATCCCAAAAATGACCAAGTGTTAGAAACTAATTCTTTTGGTTGAACCCACCTACAGAAGCCTTTGAACTTATAGAAATGAACCTACCTGCAGAGTCCGTAGAAACCAAGTCCGTAGTTTTCTCTAACCTTGAAAGAGTCCATAGATTTCAACCTATAAAGCCCATTGAACTTGGCCTACAAAGTTCATAGATTTCCTTTTCCTATTGAGTCCATAGATTTTCTCTTCCTACAGAGTCCATAGATTTAAGCCTACAGAGTCCGTAGATTTTCTCTTCCTACTGAGTCCGTAGATTCAAGCCTGCTGAGTCCATAGATTTTTGAGAAGCTTGAAAAACTAAGGAATTTGAATGTTTAGGACAAATTTTGAAAAGGTAAGAGACAATTTTGGTCTGTAGGACCAAATAGTTCAAATGTTGTCCCAAAAATGAGTGATATTTTTTGGGGGACAACAGCTGGCTCCAATTGGGGAAATTCTATCGATTTCAAAAAGAATTGAAAAGAGTAGAATCTAGAATCTCCAGTGTCTTCATGTGTACCATTGGGTTATGGAGTCATGCTACCCAAAAATGAAAGGCATCAAAAAAGGAAACAAACAAAGCAAAATAGAATTAAAAACTATACAAATATAAATATGTACAAATGGAATGATCTGATACTTCAAGAATTAAAGTATTTCAGATGCTGCTTCTTGGGAGATAGTGAAAATGGTGTGCCATCCTGGTAAACTAGTAGGAAAACATTTTTCCCCCAGAAACGGTGATAGGTGAATGGAGCTCTCCACTAGGAAACCAATTTTTTGTGTCTTCCTCTTGGCCTTTTCTTCTTCTTATTTCGTGGTAGGATGTGGTCTTCAAACTAAAAAGCATAATTCCTTACTTTCTTAGTGAAGGGTTCCTTTGCCTAATTTTGATTTGCAGCAACATGGTCCATTACCATAATTGGTTGTTCTTCTGATTTAGTCTAGCATATGATTGGATTGTCTACATCAAACTCTTGAAAAATTATTAGCTTAACATATCCTTTGATGTGAAGGAGTTTGATTTCTTCATCTTGAGCAATATTTAATTCGAGCAACAAAGATTCACATTTAGCTATGTTGTTGGTGTTGCAAATTGCATGAAGGAAGAATATCTCCTTGAGGAGATATCAACATAGTCCCAACTTCATCATTGGTGGAAGAATTGTTGTCATCATCAAAAGCTAATCTCTTATCAGATTTCTCTTCATTAGAGATGGAAGATCCTTCCTTGT
Source organism: Torreya grandis (assembly GCA_037957365.1). Lineage (NCBI taxonomy): Eukaryota > Viridiplantae > Streptophyta > Pinopsida > Cupressales > Taxaceae > Torreya > Torreya grandis. The sequence goes on from JARHVA010001772.1 coordinate 1,271,299, forward strand.
TTATACTATACCCTACCAATTCTCCTGAAGTCTTGTTTGGATCAGTTCCTAGATTGTTAGCTATAGGACTTTCATCTGTAGAAACATGAACCTCCTCTATGGTAAATAAATAATTACCCCTACCTAAAGACTCAAATAGAATTTGTGCTATAGGGGCTGATGTTTGGGTGACCACGTATTTTGCCTCCTTTTCAGGGAGCAATCTCTTTATCACACCTTGGACAGGGATCCTTACCTTAGACAGATCCATGCTTAGCTCTCCTCCCACGTCCTTGTAAAATTTTTGTCCAAGCAAAATGCCATAGGATGTTGGGATGTTAGCCACCAATATAGTCATCCTGGTTCTCTTGTTTGAAAAGGCTGCCAATGCAAATTGGGCATCTTTGATTTGCCCTTACAGTGGTACTTGCTTGTTCTCTATGGAGAAACATCTCCCAAATGTCTTGGTCAGTGTGAGGCCCAGAGACTTAGCTACTTTAGCAAGCATGACATTGTTAGATGCCCTAAAATAAATGATGCAATTATTGAGATGATAACCATTTATTATTAAGGAAACATAGAAAGGTTCTATTTTCCTAGGGGCAACTGGAGGAGTAATGACAAGATTATTCAGAATGGGCATGTTCTTTGGAGAATCAAGAATTATCTTTTTAGCTTTTTGCCCTGCAAGGATGGTTTGGTTCTTGATACATTGGACCAACTTATCCAATTGATTAGGATTGGACTACAAGTATTCAAATTTAGACATTTGTATTTTGGTCTTTTTGACACGATCAATTATGTCAAATGGCTGAATTGAGCTAGGAACAGAGGAAAGCATTTCAACATTTTGGGTTTTAGGAGGGATGGGAGAGGGTTGGTTTGTGAAATGGGAGTAGAAGGTGAAGGTGAAAATGATGTACTTACATTTTGGGTGATCACCAGATCCTTTGACTAAAAAGGTAGAATGGTTCCATGCTTAGCAATTGTGATTGCTGGCTACGATTGCTCTTCTGTCTTCCCTTTGTCAGCTTGCTAGACTGATTGATTATTGGACCTATTAAACATTACATATGATCCATCAAAATCTTCTCCTTTGCTGATTCTTCTTGATTGTCTTCAAGGAGATCAACATCATTTTCTTGATTCAATTCAGGCTGGAAAGAGAACTCTGATTCTACTTTAAGATATCTCATTACTGAATTGGTTAGAGGAGCTTCTAGGGTAAGTTTCCCTTATGGGGGAGGAAGGTGATTCTATTGCCCTTGATTCCTGGCAGCATTACCCTGATATGACTGACTTGGGAATGTCCCTCTGCATGAAGGAGCAGAAGACATTCCTTGAGCCATTTGCTTTTTGAGAGAAAGTAACTCATTTTCCAATTTTTGCACCATTAGATCTGTGGTGCCTATAGATGCATATTCAAAAGATGAATAAGCTCTATTTCTATTTGGATCTCTTCTTATCTTCTCTGCCAAGATGAGATCATCTTCTACCTTAGTGGCCAAAAGTTGAGCTGCAACAAGATCTATTTGACCAGCACGTCTCAAGAGAAAACTTACTTCAGGTAGCTGAGAATTAATGAAAAAGCATTTGAGATTCTCAGTTGTAGGTCAAGAAATTAAAGGGATTTTGTTTCTCAATTTGTCAAATTTGGCTATGAAGTCTCTCATAGGCCCATGAGGCTCTTTCTTCATCTGTGTAAGTTGAGCCAGAAGTGTATGTGCATCTTTTGTAGGTTTGAATCTAGCTTCAAAATTAGCTTTGAGAGTATTCCAATCAGTCACTGACTGAGCCTATAGATGATAAAACCAATCTGTAGTAGTACCTTGTAGTGTCTCCACAAAAAGCCTGACTGCTACATCTTCAAATTCTACTTTGATTACTCCGCAAGCTATGCTGAAGGTTGCAATGTGTTCATCAGGATGAACTTTCCTATCACCATAGAATTTGGGGAAGTTCTTCCTTGAACTACGTGGAAGCTCATATAGAGGTAGAGTAATATTGAGAGGACCAAAATCATTACCCCAGGGGCCTTGAACTACCATTGTAGGATTATGAAAAGGAGGGATAACAAATCTCAGAGGGGTAATTATTGGCAAAGCTTTATCAACAATAGAAGTAGATACTTCATCTGGCAATGGAGATCTGACTATAGTAGAAAAAAAACTCTTGGTTCATTGGAGATGAGATGGTGAAGGAAATAAATCAAAATCACTTTGTTGTACCAACTTGAATACAAGGTCAACGATACCTTTAGCCCTTTGGCTTAATGTATACCTTGAATCTGCTAGATTGTGAAACAAAAATGGAAAAGAATTGACCTTGCTTCAGTTAAAGCTTGAGGCTTTCAACTGTGCATTCTTTCCTAGTTAGTGTGTAGGTGAATGGATAGATTATAAATGGATAATGGATTTTATGTCCCTAGCATAGTCACCAAAAACTATTGGTTGAATATTTTGTTGATTAGCATACTGATAAACAAAATAGGTCTGATCAACTAAAGTAGGAAGATTAGTCATCCAAATGTGTAGGTTTACCACATCAAAAGGACACTGATATCTCCTCTCATCAAGGGGAGGTTCCCTATAGGTATGCTATATATATATATTAATAGAAAATAATACTCAAGGGTAGGACAAACCATCCATCTCTCTTTCTTCAGAGATGATGCGTGCAAATCAAAGGAAAAACTCAAGGGAAATGACAGACAACACTCCTCTTCTTTCAAAAGTACTATTCAACAAACCACAAGAATACTCCTGGTAGTAACAACAAAATATAGCAAAGGATGTAATAACCAACAAATCGAGATGCAGCACAAAGTCTTCACCTAGATTGCTCAAGAGTAAGATATGAAGGACAATGAGGGCACAAAGTCGTCCCAAGGTCCTTTACATAAAAATGAAAAGAAAACATTCTAAAGGCAATTATGGGGGCACAAAGTCTCTCCACACTTGACTCTTTAGGACACCTTTCTGACTACTATCACTAATTTTGCTTATTGAATTAAAGGAATAGAAAATATATTAAGGAAAAAGACATAAGAATAGTTTCCCCAATAACAAAGATATCACAGCACAAAGTCTAAAAAATCACTTGCTTTCTTATTCCAATAACAAAATATGATTAACAAACTGAGCTCAAAGTCTTAGAAGTGCCTTCTAATTTAGGCAAAGTTTCATTCTAATTGTCAAAAAGAGATATCATTTATAATAGAAGAGAGTCTCTTATATAGCCTCTTCAAGAAGGACTCGGGAACAGTAACACATCATATTGCATTGGAATATTTTAAGAAGATAGGATGGAACTTAGGGGCATTTACTCATTTGATTTTATCAATGTAGAGAAATAAGTGACGCTATTGAAAGTTTGAAACTTTCAATGTCCACCTGGTGATCTAATCCTACCTTCATCATTCCTCCTTTCTTGGTTAATTAAATTGGGTCCTGGATTCAATTTGTTGTTCTATTCCTTCCTCACTTTCTACTGGTCTTGGCCTTAAAGCCTATGAATGCATTCAGGTTTGTAAGTTCAAAGGATCAACAACTATTTTATGAGCTTTAAAATTGACGTTCGCACGCCTGTCACTATGTTTTTAATGGCTAGTTTGCTGTGTTGAATTTGATGTCTTTGAGCATGTCACCCCTTGGTCCTCTTTTAGCTTTTCTATTCGGTGCTTTCGTGGATTGAACTTACCCTTTAAATCCTTATGAAATGACCTACTTTGGGTTAGGAAGAGCCCCCTGCAAGGGTATCCACCCTTCAGGCGGTCTTCATATGGCCTTCAGGATTCTTTAGAGTCTCTCACGGCTTTTTCTTTAGTGGACTATTCATCGGTCTTTCTTACAGACAATTCCCATGGGTACTTTCTCTGGGCTTTCTCCACATGCAAATTCCTATGAACAAAAAGTCTGGTGATAAATTCTCGTAGACAAAAAGTTTGTAGAAATTTCCCGCAGACATAAATCTGTAGAATATTCAATCACTTTGCCTTTATTTCTTTGTAAATTTCTTCAGGATTTCTATGAAAATGACCCTTTTGAAGGGTGTTTTTGTCAACCAAGTACCCTCTACAAGGGCACTTGTCCTTCGAGAGGATCTTTAAACTTTTACATTGGATCACTCCTTTGAACCAAGGTGTTGAACCACTTGGTTGAACCAAACGTTGAACCAATTCGATGAACCAAGCTTTGAACCAAAATGGTTCAAGACGATGGTTCAATTGAATGTACCAAGTCAATGAACCACTCCATTGAACCACAAGACATTGAAACTCTTTGTTAAACTAAGGCTTTAAACCAAAATGGTTCAATCCAATGGTTCAAGCTGATGGTTCATTTGATTGAACTGAAGTGATGAACTAACCATTGAACCAAAAGATGCTGAACCAACTGTTGAACCAAGTTTTGGTTCAACAGTTCAAACAAAGCCTTGAATTGACTAATGAACCATTTGATTGAACCCACCATTGAACTGAAAGCATTGAACCTAACATTGAACCTGCTGCTGATGCTTGCCGATGGAGATTTTTGTTTGAACCAAGGCATTAAATCAATCCCAAAAATGACCAAGTCTTAGAAACTAATTCTTTTGGTTGAACCTACCTGCAGAAGCCTTTGAACCTGTAGAAATGAACCTACCTGCAGAGTCCGTAGAAACCAAGTCCATAGTTTTCTCTAACCTTGAAAGAGTCTATAGATTTCAACCTGTAAAGCCCATTGAACTTGGCTTGTAAAGTCCATAGATTTCCTCTTCCTAATGAGTCCATAGATTTTCTCTTCCTGTAGAGTCCATAGATTTAAGCTTGCAGAGTTCGTAGATTTTCTCTTCCTACTGAGTTCGTATATTCAAGCCTGTAGAGTTCGTAGATTTTTGAGAAGCTTGAAAAACTGAGGAATTTGAATGTCCAGGACAAATTTTGAAAAGGGAAGAGACAATTTTGGTCTGCAGGACCAAAATAGTTCAAATGTTGTCCCAAAAATGAGTGATATTTTTTGGGGGACAACAATTTGTAAAAACCAAACATGAATAACACAATATATCTTACACCTAATTGCTAGAGAGGAGAACCTAAAGACCTTGGTGCCTAAATACTCCTAGAATTACACCATAATAAATAATATTATATCAAAACTGACCCAAGTGTGACTCAAGTGAAAGGAAATTAAAAAATATGGATCTTGGAAGATTCTTCCATGTGCAAAAGGGTGACACAATGAAAATATGCTAGTAGTTGACCACAAGAAGGAAAAGTTATGCTTCAAAAGTGACTAGGTAAAATGAGGGATTTAAAAGTACATGGAAATGTAATTTAAATTGTAGAAAGGAAACCCAAAGAAGGGAAATACTATGAAAGGTGGTAATCATGTCATTTGAGAATCCATATTAACCTACTAAAGGTATATCATAAGCATTGGCATAAGGAATCACCCCTAAATAGGGAGAATGCCATATGATATCAAATAATCATAAAGAACCTAAGGTTGACTATAAAAGTGTGGTAAATGCTGAAAAGTAAAACTTGAAGGTGTTATCAAACATCCATAAGGGAAATTGAGGATGAGTATAAGTGAAATAAAAATTGAAAGTCCTACCAAAGGTCCACAAGGGAAATTAAGGATGATTTTAAAATGATATAAAATGTGAAACTAAACCTAAAGGAGATACCAAAGATCTAAAAATGAAACTAAGACTGACTGTAAATCATCCTAATAGAGGGAGAAGTTAAAATGTTAAAAAAAAAACCTAAAGGTGATACCAAAGATCCACAAGGGAAACTGTAAATCATCCCAAAAGAGGGATAAGTTAAAAGATACCATATAATATAAAATATAACAATAAATAATTGTAATACATGATAAAAATATGTAAATTAAAGAATATGTTGAAAATTAAGTGTTGAAATTAAAGATCATGACATGATAAATATAGATAAAATGAACATCATGTACGCTAAATATAATAATATTATATTAAAGCATGTAAATAAATATGAATTAAATGATATGAAATAATGAAATATTTACTTTAAAATGATGTGAAATATCTCCACACACACCATCATTAACATCTGTCAAATTTCACTATAATTGATATCTAACATGAACCAATCTCTTCTAACTTTTCCAAGAATTGTGTAAGTATTTCATTATATGACATTCTCAAAATATAAATTAGGGGTGATATAAGGAGGAGAATGTGGGGCCTCCTCATGTGAATAACATAAAAAATAAAGAGAATGTACAACTTAGGAAAGAATGGGACACACATACTCTATTTTGAAAGGTGGTTCTAGCCATAGGGGAGGTTGTTCCTCCACCTTGGATGGGTAATTGGAATTCTATTGAGGATTATGAAGTGTAGACCTCAAAAAATATCTAAAATAATTCTAAATAGATCTACACTTATTTGTATAATGTGTAGAACAATCCTACCAAAAGTATTACACAACCCCATTTTTAGGGATATATGCAAGTTTAATCTTTAGAGGCATCATGTTTGGTTGAAGGGGAAAATTAAATGACTTGATGGGAAGTACATATAGATATTGTTGAAGTGATCAATAGTTAGTTGATGAATGTGTACTAGTGTTGTGGAAATAACAAGAGCATCTAGGAGTATAAAATCGAGTGTCAGGGAACCTACAACAATCAATATGCTCTGATACCAACTGTTAGGTGACCCCTTATCCAATGGGAGCACAATTGATTACTTTCTTATAAGCAATTAAACATGGAATTATACCAGAATGATAAAGTAACTAGAAACTTGAGACAGTAAAGAATTTGAGAGACAATACACACTCTTGTATTAAATATTACTAGAAGAAAATACAATAAGGAAGATGCCACTTCTTCCTCCACCTCAAAGGCTTGCCACACCTCAAGACCTTCTTCCCTCTCTCTCTTGCTCAACACAAAACCAACTCTATAACCTGAGTTGCTATCCCTCCTTGAATGCTTCAGCTGATCTCCTTGACCTTACACCTGTAGATCTCCTTGACCTTGCTTGCTTCAATGCTTTTACTTGACTTCTTGATCATTACAATACATGCCTTATGGGTCTTTAAATAGGATCCCATGCTTACAAAAATAGAACTCTAACTACAATAATTAGACACACAGCTCGTGACTATAATTAGTCATTTGACATGCAAACACTCGCTTCACTTAACTGACTGTTTGTCAACAGCAATTTTGGAAATACACAGGTGACCGATGTCGGTCCCTGCTTGCCTGGTTCTACCAATGTTGGCCGACCTCTTGCCATCGTTGGTTTCCTTCTGCACTGAATCTGACCGATGTCAGTCATCCTACCGATGCTGGTGCTTCTAGTTCTTTAGCATCCTCTTATTGTGTCTACAAATAGTTGAAGCTTTTAGCTCCACACCCTAACAATCTCCCACTTAGAGATAAATAGCTACAACTTGTATCTGTACCTGTACACCATCTATTTTGTTCCTTAGGCTCTGTATCCCTCTTCAAAGTCACTCTTGAAGACCAACCACCACAAGAACTATGATGCAATACCTGTCTCTTATGCCAAAATAATTTTGCTACTCCCAAATCCTCCATGACATACTTCTGAACCAACTCTACCCTTAGCTCAAAAAACTCCCTGTATATGAAACCCTGCAACAAGTAACACAATACAGTAACATGATAATGTAGCTAATATTATCCAACCTTGTAAAGATAAAATACAATGGTCAAACCTCCATTGTTCTGCAGCCTACTCAAGACCATATACCATAGCCTTCTATCTCATGTGTCCATCCACTCTCTTCTCTAAAATGGGAATCCATCCCTCTGTCCAGTGCTTCCTTCTAGCTGACAACTCTACCAACAAATACCTGTTTGGTTCTACTCCAAGGACTCACACTCCTCATCCATGCCAAGCTCCCACTATTTTTGGATTCTACCTGCATTGCTTCTTCCATCTTCCTAGTTCAAGACTATCAGTAAGCAATATAAAGAAGTTGAACAATGAATATGAGGTTCACATACCTTTTCTGACCTCCACATGGGTGTTTGAGACTTATTGATCCACCCAACATCCATTCCAGTGATCGATATCGGCCATCTCCCAGTCTGCTATCGATCGATGTCGGTTCCCTGCACTAACCCTGACTACCAACATCGTTTCCCTGGCTGACATTGGCATCCCCCCTGCTGACATCAGTCCTTATGACCGACGTCAGACTTCTCTTTCTTGACCTACCGACCCTGCTAGTCTGCACATGACCGATGTTGGTATCTGGTTGACCAACGTTGGTCCCATGTGACCGACATCGGCGTCTGTGTGTTCCTGTAAGTGATGAAATTTTCATCCATGAGATCTTCTTGGATCAAACCTCTATCCATGCTGCCCTGCTCAGATTTATTCAGCCCTTGTGACTGATCTCTGTCCTTCATCTCCTCCATAAACACCAAGGCTTCTTTTTTCCTGTCAAAAACATCAAATTTCTTTTTTCTACAATGAACTTTATCTATGCTTTCCAAATTTGAACACATACCCTTTGAATTAAGAACTTCCATTCCCTTCTTATTCATGTGACCAAGCCTATTAGACCACATCTTCGAATCTACACCAGAAGTAGAATCAGTAATACAAGTAGACAGATAAAGAGTATCTACTTTCTTACCTCTTGCTAGAACAAGTGCTCCCTTGGTAACCTTCCAAGAATCCATTGTGAGGGTTATTGTGCACCCCTCATCACCCAACCTTCTTACAAAAATCAAACTCTGCTTCAGAATTGGAACATGCATGACCTCTTTCAACACCCATGTGTTGTCAATCTGCAATCTCAGCTACACTTTCCCTTTGCCAACTATCTGACAAGGCGTACCATCCCCTAAATAGAGCACTCCAAAGTCTCCCTGTTCATACTCATAGAACAAATCTCTGTTTGGGGACGCATGAAAAGATGAACCAAAATCTAAAATCCATGATCCTACCTAACTATCCAAAGAAAGTATGAGAGCGTCCTATATCACAATATTTGCATCCTTTGCTTCTTCAATACCTGCATGTTGATTCTCTTTTTCTCTCAACCAACACTCCTTTGTATGTCCTTTCTTTCCACAAAACTAGTAGGTAATACCTTTGGAATCGGATCTCCTTCCTGACCTTGATTTCCCTTGCTCAACCTTCTCCCTTTGCCTTCCCCTACTTTCTACACTTAGAGCATTCCCTGATGATTCACTTGTGCTTCTCCTGCGTATTTCCTCATTCAAGATCACACTCACAACATCATCAACTTTTAAGATTTTACAAGTAGATGCAGAATTACTTACTGCCATAACCAAACTGTCCCAACTTTCAGGCAAAGAACATAAAATCAAGAGAGCCTTTACCTCATCATCAAAAACAATATTGACTGAAGCTAGTTGGTTTACCAAACCATGGAAATCACTGAGATGAGTATGTACCAATCCACCTTCCTGCATTTGCAAAGTAAATAGCTGCTTCATAAGATATACCTTATTAGAAGCTGAGGGCTTTTCATATAAATTCGTCAAGGACTTTATCAACTCTTTCGTTGTCTTGCACTGTGATAAGCTAGAAATCACAAATGATGCAAGGCTCAACCTTATGGAATCAAGAGCCTTTCGATCAAGAACGTTCCATTCTTCATCCTTCATATCTATGGGCTTGCATGCAACCCCACCCAATGGTAAGTACAAATCATTCTGATACAAATAGTCCTCAATCTGCATCCTCCAATGTTGATAATTCTTGCCGTTAAACTTCTCCATTCATAACTTACTTTATTCTGCCATTGCTGAACTCCCACTCAATCAAAAAACCTTGTGAATGACCTGTAATCAAAAAACAATACCCTGCTTCCTGCAAACTATAGCTCTGATACCACTTGTCAGGGAACCTACAACAATCAATATGCTCTGATACCAACTGTTAGGTGACCCTTATCCAATGGAAGCACAATTGATTACTTTCTTATAAGCAATTAAACATGAAATTATACCAGAATGATAAAGTAACTATAAACTTGAGACAACAAAGAATTTGAGAGATAATACACACTCTTGTATTAAATATTACTAGAAGAAAATACAATAAGGAAGATGCCACTTCTTCCTCCACCTCAAAGGCTTGCCACACCTCAAGACCTTCTTCCCTCTCTCTCTTGCTCAACACAAAACCAAATCTACAACCTGAGTTGCTATCCCTCCTTGAATGCTTCAACTAATCTCCTTGACCTTACACCTGTAGATCTCCTTGACCTTGCTTGCTTCAATGCTTTTACTTGCCTTCTTGATCATTACAATACATGCCTTATGGGTCTTTAAATAGGATCCCATGCTTACAAAAATAGAACTCTAACTAAAATAATTAGACACTTAGCTCGTGACTATAATTAGTCATTTGACATGCAAACACTCGCTTCACTTAACTGACTATTCGTCAACAACAGCTCTAAAAATACACAGGCGACTGGCGTCGGTCCCTGCTTGCCTGGTTCTGCCAATGTCAGCTGACCTCTTGCCATCGCTGGTTTCCTTCTACATTGAATCTGACCGACATTGGTCATCTTGCCGATGCCGGTGCTTTTGGTTCTTCAGCATCCTCTTCTTGTGTCTACAAATAGTTGAAGCTTTTAGCTCCACACCCTAACATTGAGGTGATCAACTATCCATGGTAGGAGATGGGCCTTTTAGATTAAGTGTGATATAAATATCTGGCAGGCTCTAAAATCCTATGCTTAATGACCAAAGACCTTATGAAACTCAAAAAATATCTCATCATCTAGTTTTAGTGGGCATGGTATTAGAGTTAACCTATGAGGAGGGACATAACATGGTATACTATGAAGTAGATAATCCAAATCATCAACATCTTCAAATGGATTTGAATAAAAAGTAGAATTAAATAGTATTATACTAGATTTATCATCTACAGGATTAGAAATGGTAGGAACTGATCAATTGTTCCTCCACCTTGCATGGGTAATTGGAATTCTATTGAGGATCATGAAGCGTAGATCTCAAAAAATATCTAAAATTATGCTAAATATATCTACACTTATTTGTATAATGTGTAGAATAATCCTACCAAAAATATTACACCACCCCATTTTTAGGGATATATGCAAGTTTAATATTTAGAGTCATCATGTTTGGTTGAAGGGGAAAATTAAATGACTTGATGGGAATTACATATAGATATTGTTGAAGTGATCAATAGTTAGTTGATGAATGTGTACTAGTCTTGTGGAAATAACAAGAGCATCTAGGAGTAGAAAATTGAGGTGATCAACTATCCATGGTAGGAGATGGGCCTTTTAGATTAAGTGTGCTATAAATATCTGGTAGGCTCTAAAATCGTAAGCTTAATGACCAAAGACCTTATCAAACTCATAAAATATCTCATCATCTAGTTTTGGTGGGCATGGTATTAGAGTTAACCTACGAGGAGGGACATAACATAGTATACTAGGAATTAGATCATCCAACTCATCAACATCTTCAAATGGATTTGAATACAAAGTAGAATTAAATAGTATTATACTAAATTTATCATCTATGAGATTAGAAATGGTAGGAACTAATCAATTATTCCTCCACCTTGGATGGGTAATTGGAATTCTATTGAGGATCATGAAGTGCGGACCTCAAAAAATATCTAAAATAATGTTAAATAGATCTGCCCTTATTTGTATAATGTGTAGAAAAATCCTACCAAAAATATTACACCACCCCATTTTTAGGGATGTATGCAAGTTTAATATTTAGAGGCATCATGTTTGGTTGAAGGGGAAAATTAAATGACTTGATGGGAAGTACATATAAATATTATTGAAGTGATCAATAGTTAGTCGATGAATGTGTACTAGTTTTGTGGAAATAATAACAACATCTAGGATTAGAAAATTGAGGTGATCAACTATCCATAGTAGGAGATGGACTTTTATATTAAGTGTTCTATAAATATCTAGTAGGCTCTAAAATCCTAAGCTTAATGACCAAAGACCTTATGAAACTCACAAAATATCTCATCATCTAGTTTTGGTGGGCATGGTATTAGAGTTAACCTATGAGGAGGGACATAACATGGTATAATAGGAAGTAGATCATCCAAGTCATCAACATCTTCAAATGGATTTGAATATGGAGTATAATTAAATAGTATTATACTAGATTTATCATCTATAGGATTAGAAATGGTAGGAACTGATCAATTTTTCCTCCACCTTGTATGGGTAATTGGAATTCTATTGAGGATCATGAAGTGTGGACCTTAAAAAATATCTAAAATAATGCTAAATAGATCTACACTTATTTGTATAATGTGTAGAACAATCCTACCAAAAATATTACACCACCCAATTTTTAAGGATATATGAAAGTTTAATATTTAGAGGCATCATGTTTGGTTGAAGGGGAAAGTTAAATGACTTGATGGGAAGTATATATAGATATTTTTGAAGTGATCAACAGTTAGTCGATGAATGTGTACTAGTCTTATGGAAATAACAAGAGCATCTAGGATTATAAAATTGAGGTGATCAACTATCCATGGTAGGAGATAGGCCTTTTAGATTAAGTGTGCTATAAATATTTGGTAGGCTCTAAAATCCTAAGATTAATGACCAAAGACCTTATGAAACTCACAAAATATCTCATCCTCTAGTTTTGGTAGGCATGGTATTAGAGTTAACCTATTAGGAGGGACATAACATGGTATACTAGGAAGTAGATCATTTAAGTCATCAACATCTTCAAATGGATTTGAATATAGAGTAAAATTAAATAGTATTATACTATATTTATCATCTACAGGATTAGAAATGGTAGGAATTGATCAATTATTACTCCACCTTAGATGGGTAATTAGAATTCTATTAAAGATCATGAAGTGCAGACCTAAAAAAAATCTAAAATTATGCTAAATAGATCTACACTTATTTGTATAATGTGTAGAACAATCCTACCAAAAATATTACACCACCCCATTTTTAGGGATATATGCAAGTTTAATCTTTAGAGGCATCATGTTTGGTTGAATAGGAAAATTAAATGACTTAATGGGAAGTACATATAGATATTTTTGAATTGATCAATAGTTAATCGATGAATGTGTACTAGTCTTGTGGAAATAACAAGAGCATCCAGGAGTAGAAAATTGAGGTGATCAACTATCCATGGTAGGAGATGGGCCTTTTAGATTAAGTGTGCTATAAATATCTGGTAGGCTCTAAATACTAATCTTAATGACCAAAGACCTTATGAAACTAACAAAATATCTCATCATCTAGTTTTGGTGGGCATGGTATTAGAGTTAATCTATGAGGAGGGACATAACATGGTCTACTAGGAAGTAGATCATCCAAGTCATTAACATTTTCAAATGGATTTGAATACGGAGTAGAATTAAATAGTATTATACTAGATTTATCATCTACAGAATTAGAAATGGTAGGAACTGATCATATTAGTGTGGGAAACATCTCTAGAGGAAGTGAACTCAAAGGATTAAAACATATAGTGAAATGATAGGGTATGCACATAGATTGATCATTAAGCATGCTTTGAAGAGGCTCAATGATCATTGAAACTACATGTGTAGTAGAAATAAAATCCATCTTAAACCTAGAAACATCAATCAAAGAAGGAATGGTGTGAGTAAAATATAAGGGAATAGGAGCATTAGGTTGAATAAGATAAAATAAGTTGATACTATATGAAAATGAAGATTTCTTGTAAGAGTGTTGGAGGGAATAATGATGTAAGATTTCCACATCCTTGGCTTGGGAATTTCCAAACATTTAAAGGTCATCTAAGGCATAATCATCATCATAATTAGGAGTGGTGAGATACATGTTAAGTGTTTCAACCACTATGTCATTATAAGGTCTATCAAAATAAGGCTTCTTAGGAATGATCACAAATGTGGGAAACTATAAGATGGATTTTTATGAGAATAAGGTCATAATGTAGGTGGAAACTATGTTATAATGCTAAAAGGAATTTTAGATGTTTTTATTTTAAAACTGATCTCATTAGGCTTTGTTGACACTTAAAAGTTTCACATCATCTAACCTACCTATTAACCTATTGTGGCGGTAAATTTGGAATCATACTAGTCTTAACGTAAGGACCTTTTGACTATATATTTAGTTATAAGACTGGAAAATGGATATTTCAATATTCAAGAATAAAGGTTTAAGAATGTTTAAAAACTTGACTAATTATGGGAATCAAATAATTTCATTTAAATAAAAATATTCTTATTTACAAATTCAATAAACAAATAATATGTAATTTATCTTTTAATCAATGTCAACTCATATTTCACATGTAAAACTAGTGCCAAAATAATAATTTCAATAAAACTATCAATATGTCACATGAAATACTTCTCATTTAGTTTATATATATGTCATAGCTTTAGAAATGTAATCAATCATATTTGACTAAGAGAAACCAATGAGAGAGGTTACCCCTTGGAGGATCAAGCACTATGATTCTCTTCTAGATGTTTGAACATATCTCTTTGTCTTATTGAATGATGTTACCTTATATCTCCATTTATATCTAAACTAAAATAAATAAATATAAAAAGCAAAGGAAGGAAAAGAAGAAAAATGAAATAAACTTGTCAGTGGAAAAAAAGTTGAATTTGAATACTATAGGAAGAGTACTATGAAATATATTAGTAAACTACTTCAAACAAAATATAAAGGTAAAATATGAATAGCTAAAGTAAACTATAGAAAAAAAATGAAGAGAAAGACTAAACAAGGAAAGGCAAAAGGAAAGTTACTATTATTTAAGAAAATAATATAAAAATAATGAAACACAAAGATTTAAAAAATATTAATTATAGAAAAAAGAATAAACTGGACTTGAGTCATGTAAAATAGATGTTTTTATTTATAAATCATGATGTATTTAATAACTAATTATAAAGATGATTATAAGACAAGAATTTGATGCAGACTAATAAGAAATCAATCAATCTGGTATACAATATATGAGGTGTTATTTTTTTCAAATGAAATACATATATAATCCATGTATATGACTATAACATTCAATAGACATCAAAAAGTTAATTCCTTGGCATAATTAGTTTATAAATAATATTAAATCTAAATATAACTGATTGTACCAAACTAAACACTTATCCATAATAAAATGTATTGTTTAGTCTATTTGAAATCAATAATCAACCTCAGATAATTTTAGATAGAAGGAAAAATGTTGTTTGAAATTCAAAAATAGACCTCTTGTACATGTATGATTTCCATCTTTAAATGTCATTTCAAGTCTTTTTAAGACCTTCACTTAAAGTTTTGTTACACTTTAAGTTAAATCTAACTTTAAATTAACTTAAAATAAAGTTAGTTATAATTTAATAAAATTTCATTATCTTTATAAGTTTTAGGATTTATAATGAAAAGTTCACATCAACTTCACTTTATGGAGTGAATTAAAATATATACTTGATAACAATTTAATAATACCATTAACATGATATATCTCATGGGTAAGGGACCACTTAACACTAATTTATGATTTGTCAAACACTAAATATGTTTTCATGTAATTGAAAACTAAAATATAGATTAAATCTAAGTAATTAAATAATATGAAAATTAATTTAATATTTTATGCTAACTCAAAAATATGATTACATTTAACTAATTTAACTATTCAATAGATATAAAGCCAACAACAATCAATATCATCATTAAGGGACAAAAAAATCAATGATATCTTTATTTTAGAAATAAAAAGCAATCAATAACTTTATTATTTTCATAGAGTTGATGTCAAATACTGTACAATGTAGAGTCAAACTGAGAAATCTAAAAGTGAAAACTAATTGAAGCAAATTTAGTAGCACCATTTAACTATTAAAGGCCTAGAAATACTTTAACTAGAGATGAAAATCACATTAAAGATCATAGTTTCAAGATGAAAGTGTATGTAAACAACTATGTTTTATTAGAATTTGGAATTAATTGATGTATTAACTCTAATTAAGATAAAATGAATATCAGGATAGAAAAATATTTAAATAAATTGTAACTAGCAAAATGAAATTAAATGGTATTCAAATGGACAAAGCTCGAACAAATGAAATAAGCCAACTATGAAAAACATAATAAGGCTTAGCTGATTTCTACCTGTAGGTTGATTATGTGCAATTGAAAGAGGATTGTAAATGATCGACCAGATTTGATTATGTGTGTGTAATTGAAATATTGGTAAGATTATTCAACGTATATGATGAAAATAGGATTACCATAGAACCTCCAACTCTACCATAGGAGTAGAGTACATCTCTAGGCTGACATGATAGAGGCTTCCACTGACATGGGCAATGTGGTATGGATTGGATCATTGTGGTAACACATGATGACCTGCATGAAGAAAAGGCATTCTCTAACACATACATGACCATTGAGTTGTAAAGGTATCTAACTGGTATTTATATCGTAACATTGTAATATTGTAGAAATAACATAGAGAGAGTTGAAGAATAGTAAATAGAGTGAGGTAAGAGATTACAAAGTGTACCAATACTTGTAATATCTTAGAAGAGAGTAAGAATAGAGTAAAGAGTAAGGTAATATAGAGTAAATTGATATGCAAAATTGTAACAGTTGTTCTTATTATATTTATATGAATAAATAGAATTAGATGAGGAAACACTTATGCACTGATTACTATGAATATTTTATGAATGCATTAGATAGGTAGCTCATATAATAATAACCTCTACACCACATTAATTTTTACTAAAGTTTAACTAGAACTATATAGTTATCTATAACCAAATTGGTAGATTTTATATCAATATTTGGTGGCACCACAGAGACTTTGGTTAACTAATGTCTAGAGGATATAAATTCAAATTGAGAAAATTATAAGATTTCAAGAAAATAATAGTTGAGAAATTGTTTTCCCCATATGAATTTTGAGAGATAAACATGTGTGTTATCCCTATCTTAGGGGCTAGGCACATAAGGGATGGTGCATGAGAAAGGCGATCCTTAAAAATATGTAACTTATCTGAATAAATATAATATGATGGTTGGGGGAATAAATAGAATGTATGATAATTAGTAAGAGTAAAAAATAAAAATTCAAAGGAATGGATCCAAATTAGAAAGAATTAAAGTATAAGAGAGAAGAGAAAAATTAAAAGAGAGAGATAAGGAGATAGAAGAAGGTATAGTAGATAATGAAGATGAGAGTGTACAAGATAATATGAATGAAAAAAAAAGATGAAGTGGAGGAATAATACATTAGTTATGTATAAGATAAAGAAAATAAAATCAAATTAGCTATAAAGAGGAAGATGTTAAAGTAGAACTAGAGAATAATTATAGATAATAAATTGAAAAGGAGATCCAAAAAACACCTACTTTTAAACCCACAACTAGAATATACTACATAAGGAGATGAACCCCTTGGACCAAGAAGCATACCCTATGCTGCTAATTAGAATAAGGAAGAAACCAAGAGAGAGTGAAGAAGTGAAAAATAGCTACATACATTCCAAGTGAGGACATAAAAGGAAAAAGATAAACTATCCAAGAGAAAGAAGATCTATGCCTATTCTAATAATAATGAGACAAAACATAATGAAAATGCCATCATTTGGGAAAGATACAAAATATGTGGAGGAACACTTTTTTTTTTTAGATTGTTATTGGAGGAGTCATAGGATAAATGATCTCCATTTTTTTTTGATTTCATGTGTACATTAAGGGAGGATACATTTAAATGTTATATGAAGATAAGCCTAAAACATATTATGACATGGGATGAAGTATAAATGACATTTACAAATAATTTTCACAACACTGATATACCAAAAAAGAGTGTTACTAAAACAAGACACCTTATATAATATGAGAATGAGATGTTGAAGCACTATGGCCAACATTTGAAGTGGAAGTTGGAAGAACCATTAAACGTAAATTAGAGGATACTATGGTTCATCTCAGGTTTAGTGCCATATATATGAGCTTCCATGGATGGAATGAAGTTTAATACAATCACATAGACATTATAAATGTTGGAAAGATTAGAAACAAAATAATGGATAAGGGAGATGTAATAACCTGTGTGAGGAATCATTTCCCATTCCCAATCAAGATGCTTGCCAATGCTTTTGCATATTTATTAAGGTTTTGAATTATAATTCCCTCTTGGTTTATTAATGAATAAAGATTAGTTAAAAGTCAAAAAATGATTAATTATAGTTAAGCCTCTCATATTTTTTAGATGAATTTACAAATTTATAAAATGACTTTTATTATTTTGAGGAGAGTCATAAGATCCTAGGGAGCCTATGAGCTCTACCCCATAGGTTTTTTAGAAAGCTTACTTAGATCCTAACCTAGTATAGGTACTCAACCCACTTGGTTGAGTGTCTTGGGAGTAGGGAAATTTTAAATTAATTTAGTTGTAAGAGTCCATTTGGGCTTGTGAGAGAGGGTATTCTCTTTGACCAAAGAAAGTGATAGGTCATGGAAGGTTGGAAAATGAAAATAATAATAAAATAAAAATTAGGGTTTTGAATTTTTAATGTGCAACTTGGTCAAAACCTAGTTAGGGCTTTGGAGTTGTGTTTGTTTGTGCATTTTTTAGCTTTGGTGGTGGCTTGCTCTCTCTTGGAAGGAGATTGTTGAAAGTAGGGAAGAGGAAGATGGAGGAGGAAGGAGAGCATGTAGATGATGGAAGGGGAAATAGAATAGAATGGAGATTCAAATAGGGAAGGGATTTTACACTCTTAATCTATGTCATTTTCTAAAATAATGAACAAAAAATATATATTTGAGAATGTATTTTTATTCCTTTTCTTTAATACACACACACACACACATTCAAAATGTAGAGTTCTTATGTTAAATTTATTTTTAAAAAATAAAAAAAATATTTAATTTTTTTAACTTTTAAAAAATAAATTTAACATAAAAACTCTACATTTTGAATGTGTGTGTGTATATATAAAATAAAATGTATGTTAAAATTTTTATTTAGTTAAACAAAATTTATTGGGGAGGAAGGGCCATCCCCAACCCCTTCCCATAGTGGGAAGGGAGGGTGCGACCAGCCGACCATTTACCCCAACCCTAATGTGAACCAGGCTGATGACCATGGCTACGACTGGGGGCCTTAGGGCCCAGCTGTCGGTCATGGGCCGTCGACCAAATCTTTAGAGTAGGTTTATGATTATATTTAAAAAAATAAAAAATAAAAAATAAATTATGTATTTATATATATAAATAAAATAAATAAATAAATTTATAAATGATATATTTAATATATTAAAATATTATATTATGTAATATTCATAAATGAAAAGAATTATATGATTAAATATTATTAAATTGTATAAATTTATATATGGGTATTTATAAAATAATATATGTTTTGTATTTTTGTGAGCATCATACTTAATATTAAATTGGATTATATATATATATATATGCAAAGGAAATATTTTTTGATGTTATATCTCGTTAAGACCCTATTTAATATTGAACATGGGTTCAAAATTAAATTATATATATATATATATATATATATAGGTATATAGATAAGGAAAATAATATTGTATACGATTTTGGGATGATTTCCTATATTAATGTTAAATGGTTAAATATACATTACTATATGTCTATATTTTCGTATTTCTAGATAATTATAAAGCTTATAATTATAAAGTTATTGCCATTTTTGCTTCATTAACATTGTCAAGATTTAGATTTGAAGGTTTATATGAATGTAAAATTTAAGTAATAAAAACCCTTTTGTAGCGGAATGGAGATTTGAGGCATATGCATGTTGGTAGATATATAATGATGGATATTTAGTTGTTATAAGGGTATTTTTTTTATAGAATTTAAATATACCTATTTGTTTTCTGTGAAGAATCGATATTTTCTCCTCCTCTTTCAACATTGGGAATGGGTTTAAGCTGAGAGGAATCTAGAAGTTTTACTCTAATTACTAACTAACTAGAATACAAAGTTTAGTAATAATAACCTTGTTTGAAGTTTGACAGTTAGATTGCTTGAGGGAACCTAGCTAACGATGTTAAAATTAGGTCTCTCCCTAAAAAATATATAAATGAGTTGATATTAAAATTTACAATATGATATTCTTATGAATTTAAATTGACTAGATAATCTTAGTATTATTCTTATTGATGTCATACCTCGAGAGTTTAGAGAGTGACTAGTTATATCATGCATATGATCATCAAATTTATTCATTTGACTTGATGAGAATATGTAGTTATATGTATTGAGAATATGTTACTACTAGTGTAATAACAATTGTAATTATAAGACATTTGGAATAGACTTTGGGTGCTAGTAAGCTGTGTTGTGTTGATATTAATCACATTATTCATTTCTCTTAGGTAGTTTTTTGAATTTCCATATGTATGTTGTTATTAATCATAAAATTTTAATCTTTAAAATTGTTTATTATTTTGGAAAAGTGAAGTGGTTTAGGGAGTATAATCTCTTGCTCAGTGTAAGCTGATCATTTTTATTTGACTATTTTCATAGTGCAGGAAAAGAAGTTCTAACTCAGTTTATCTTAAGGATATTACACATTTTTATCATTATGAATATTTTAAAAAGAAACCATTGTATGATATCAATTTATATTGTGATAAGGAAGTATTTTGTCTTCATTTTCATAAGGGGAACATGTAAACCTGGGATTGTACTATAATAATTGGTTCTCTTTTTGAAGTTGTGTAGGTAATTTTGTAAGTGAATAGAGAAATTGTATAGCCTTGAGATACCATGGTTCTACCATTGGAATTAATAAGGGTCTATTATATTAAGGCATAAAGAGTCTTTGTTTAATGTCTACTCTATTTTGATGGTTTAATGAATACCACAATTTTTGATTTTATATTGGAATTTAAATACTTAAGATGATTTGAATGAGCCTTATAAATGCAACCAAATAATAATTTTAAGCAAAGCCTTCGTAACCCAAAAGAACACAACCTTGATAAGTGAATTTTATTTAGTATTTCTATATATCTATAGTTAATTTGTATTTGACAATATAAACCTTGTATCCAAGAATGCTACTTTGATAAATGAAACTAGGTTAATTCATAACTTAATAAAACCAAGTCCATCTTAAACATAGATATAGTGATGTAATTATAATGTCCTAAAATGTTGTTAAATAATTATCCTTGTGCATTAAAACATGTGTTGACTTTATTGATATGAGAAATTATAATTAATAAACTAAGCTAATTAAATTTAGAAACTAGCTCAAGTCAATTGCATTTTGACTCGAATAAACACTTATACTTGCTAAGTTACTTAAACATAGTCTTGAAATATCTTTCCTTATATTAAATTGATTTAATCCTTGGGATTGAATCATCTTGTCTCACTTGATTTATTTTTAGGAAATCATTTCTAGAGGCATTTGTCAAAATCCATGTCTCAATGGCTTCTTCTAGTTTTCAAACTGCCTTCAGAATCACTCTTCCTAAAGAAGTTAGAGTGACATAATGTTAGTTTTGGACATTGACAGAGGCTTATTGTATATTTAAATTGTCACAAGTATTTTTAAAATTTCAAAAAAAAATTAGTTGACATTTTTTTATAACTTAATTTTAAATACAATTTATTCAAATTCTTTTTGTTGATTCTGTTTTCTTCCTACACAATTGCTTAGGAAAGAGTGTTTAATTAATATCCCAGATTATCATTTTAAGAAAATGAAGGTTGTAAAATTTATTTTTGAATTTAAAATTTGTGTATCAATATTAATATTTTATTTATAAAATCATTTTATATTTTTATTAAGGTCATCTTGAACCTTTCTATTTTCTTGAATTAGATTTTGTGAAGTCATTCTGGAAATGAAGTTACAAAAATTACCCAGTTTGATACCCTTATAATATGAAAATTATAACCTATTTATTTTAGTTTCATATCATTATATAAACTTTCATATTTCATTTTTAATGTCATTTAGTATCTTTGGTGAGCCCTATTCTAGGGATAGTTGACATTTTCTGCACCTGAGTTTTGTTGTCTAGCTTACATGGTCGTTTCAAAATCAAATTGTCAAAAATAGTGAATGGAGTCACACTCCAAAACCAAAAGTTAATAGTGATTTAATTTGTATTTAAATTTGATCTAAATTTTTTATTAATCTCTTCTATAAATTTTTACTATTTTTGGTAGCTTTATTTTAAAACTGCCTTATTTTAGAATTTGCTATGCAGAATAATGTTTTATGGTAAAATCACTTTGTATCACTGAGATATTTTAGTGCTTATATTCTAGACTTATTTATATGGGTTCATAAGGGTAGCCTATAGCTAATGGATTTGGAAAGTGATTTTACAATTAATTATCCCTTGGTCTATATATTTTACCCATCACCATTTGATAGGCAAATTAATGAAATTGTGACTTGGTTACAAGGTGAGTGATTTGACCTTGTTTGCTCTGTGTGTTGAGAAATTCTACCTCAACGTGAGTAGTTTTCCTCATTTATCATGTTCATGGGTAGTTTAGAGTTAGAATTTAGGTGGAATGAATTAAGGGTTTCATTATTCCTTCAAGTTTCTTGCTTATGAATATGGATTCTTAAATGTGTGTAAACCGAACACACATTGGTTTGTTTGTGTTAATTGGATGAAGTGTTTAACTGAGGGTGTTTGGAGTTGTGTGGAATTAACTTTGCACAAGAGTTAACAAAAAATAGTATCATTTTTATAGGTTTTAGGAATTACAAGTGAATTATTTTAAAATTGAAAATAAAATTAGAAAACATGAAGCAAGAGTTTATGCTATCAAGTTTGAAACAATAAAAATTTATGAAAGGATAAACATGATATTATAACTCATCATAAATTTCTACAAGTACAAAAAAATGGCGTATGATATGTGGTGGTGACAGACACATGGAACAAATGTGACCATATTATGAGAAATCAAGATGAGTAACATCATTGAGAAAAATATCACCACAACCATAAATAGAAAGGTTATAGTGTAGATTTTGTAAAATTTGGGACCATCATGATAAGAGGATGTGCCCATTTGTAAAACAGATTTAATACACTAACTAATATTAATGGAGGAATATTGAAGATGAATGGAATGAGTATAGAGGGACAACCACAATTTGTTATTACATACCACAAGTGGATCAAAGCTATATCACAAACCTAGTGGCACATGGTTATCAAATCTAAATGAAATATCAAACCCACCTCCACCATAGATAAATGAGATACCACAAAGTCTATAAAATCAATATTATAATGGGTATTAAGGGGGAACCAAGAAAGATATATTAGAAGATACTGTGAAGATAATAGCAGTGAACACACAACATAATACCAAGGAGGAAGGGGATATCATTAAGATAAGGCAATGATCATTTTATTTAATTATGGTAAGAAAGGTCATATGGCAATAAATTATACATAGTGAAATAATATACATGGTGCATTATATCATGAAATGGGCACACATGATTCATTCAGTTGCCCAATAACTAAGCAATATTATATAGACGGGAATGAACATAAAATAGATCCTAGAAATTATACCTTGCAAAGGTAAAAACCATCTAAAAGGGGTACCACAGTCCCAAGAAATGATACAAAGATGAACTAAAATACATAAAACAAATACCACTAATGCTTAGGATCAAAGTGAATAAGAAGTAAGGCAAAAAAATGGAAATAATGGTAATTGAGAGACTAAAAATACATAACAAAGTGTCTCAAGATTTTGAAGAGTTACCACAAAGTGAAATACTTGGAAATTTATTTGAGGATTCAAATATGGAACTAGAAAAAGAGAAAGGGAAGAGGATACAATATGTTAAGAAAAATTCAAACCTAAAAATGAAAAGTGTCTTCAAAACATGTAAATAGAAGAATAAAAATATTTTGTTGGATGTGAAATTAAATGGGCATGAATTTGAGAATGGATTATTGGATTTAGGAGTGAAGATAAACATGATGTCATAGAGTAATTTAGGAAGTTCAAGAATCCACCATTACATGTGGTAATGTATGACATTTCTCTAGTAGATGGAATTATAAGACCTCCCATTGGTGTGATTGTAGATGAAAAATTATATTTCATGGGGATTGATAAACATGTTGATATTGATGACATGGAAATGTATGTAAATACTACTTCATATCAAATTTTACTAAATTTTTAATGGTTTGTATATTGTAATGAGATATTGGACTCAAAAAGTGAAAAAATCATAATGGAAGGAAATGGAGTAACAGTCCACCTACCATTAGAAATGGGCATGTCTTCTACATGGATAATAGTAGAATGAAATGAAGAGGATGGAAAAGATCCCAAATTGAATAAAGAGTATGATGTATACAAAGATGACTACATTAACATAGAGAGTTAAAAACCTAATTCAAACTCAAAGATATATATTGAGTTATGGAGAGATAAAGAAGTTAAGAAAATAGTAAAAATGTTGTTCCACATAAAGTAGAGGGCTCTCATATCTTCCAAAGATAATGCAAACCCTAGGGAGATACTATAAACCCAAAATAAGTGGGTATTATGTAGAGGAGGTTTATGTGTGAATATTATAAAAGGAAATGACATAGAATAATTAGAGTATTATTTATCATTGATGCATAGGGTAGTCCTAAATGATGGTGCAATCCTGGAAGAGATGGGAAAGATGCCACAATACTATGATACAAATAAGAAAGTGAAGGAGCATACAAAACAAAATGATGCAATATGCCTTAAAATAAATGGATAATAAGGTGAGGAGGAGTTACTAGAATCATGGAGAGATAAAAATAATTATGTATACCAACTACAATAAGTCAACGAAGAAAATATTTTGTTAGTAAAGAAGTAGAAGATGGAAAAATCATGAGAATATTGGGAAGAATATGCAATAAGAAAAGTAATAGAATTATTAGTACTAGATTGAAGGTATATAACAAAAATTATTTTTTTTGGGAAAAAGTAAAACCAATTTGAAAAAAAAAGAAAATAATGAAAAGAGAAAAAAATGAAAAATAAAATGTATGGATTGACCACCAAGCTGAAAATTAATAAATAAAAACTTTGTATGGTAAGTCTCTAGAGTGAGACAATGTTTAAAAATAGGAGTAAATGGTGGTAAGATACTTAACCAAGTTATAAAATAATGTTTATACTGCAGAAGCCTCACTCATGCCACAAGGATAATAAAATAAATATATACATATCACTGAGTAATAATTATGTGCATATATCTTTAAGTCCTTATAAAATTCAATGAATTTTTTAGAGCATCAAAACATTAAATAGTGTTACCACATAGTATAATAATTTTTTGAAATATTATAAGAGTCAGAGTGTTGTTACAAGGTTTTTGAGGAGTTATATTTTCACCACACAAGTACTGTAGTAACTTGAGATAAGATTGGAGTGCATAATTGACATCATAATTGTCTATAACATAAATACACTTAATTCAAATATTTTAGAATAACCAAAACTAAGGAAGGTTTATTTTTGATAAGGGGTGACATTTTCCTATAAATCCAGTTGGGCAAGTCAAGTAAGGATACTACATTATCCTATGCTAAATATCTTAGTTTATAGTTGTTGATCACGTTATCATTCCTTAATAAATGTTTCTGTATGATTTTTTCATAGTGGTACAATGTATAATTTTCTTTTTGGATTATTCATATTAGGACTAGTCATAGATGTCTCAAGGATGAGACAAAGTTATAAAGGTCAGGTAAATGTTGGCAGGATTATTCAACATAATTATAAGAGCATAAATATACATTATAAAGGCTAAAGTCATACTACATATAATTGTATATGGTAAAATCATTATAAAATTCAAGTGAGGTATTGTACAAAGCTTAAATACATGTTACATACACTTTAGTTGAGAATATATAATAGTTTACATAAGGAAAATGCATATATACCATGGTATATATGTAAATATCCTCTAATTGGTAGTTAAGTAGGTAAATAAGTGTAAACCAATGGTTAAAAAAAGTAATGACGATTGAAGTGATGTAGCCTTTGTTGTTAAAGGATATATAATGATGTATTTAGTGAGGGAGAAAACATAATTAATAACATAAAAAAAGAATAATAAGAAGAAAAAAGATAATAAGAGGTAATGTTAGGAAAAAGTGTCTAACTGAGATAATAAGTTTTTTTGATTGGATTATTGGATTTACGATAAAATATAATAAGATAACCCTTATCTAGAGCACCAAGATAGACTGGATAATGTGGTGTGTGAATTTAGAATAAGGCATAAAAAAATTTCTTACTACCTTAATGACCATTAGACCTCAGTTTGATTATTTTGCAACATGGTTGGTAGAGAAACAACTAGAGGAAATTGTAAAAAATTTCATTAGCCATGTAGGAGCTATAGTGGATAAGGGACTAATAAAACTGGAGGCTAGATCAGAGTATGAGGAGGAGTTATTGGCCCCACTATTAACTAAGAATCAAGTTAAAAGGATTGAGTATAAGGAACACATGGGGAAGCTATAGAAATAAATGGGAGATGAAACCAATTATTTTACATACTCAATTAGTTGGCCCCTATGGACAAAAGACAATAATAAATAGTTTGAAGAGATAGAAAGATAGCTAACCATTACTTCTACTAGTTTTGGTACTCACAAGGTTCCTTCCAAGGTATAACAAGATAAATAGATAAGTCCACAAGAAAAATATAAGGAAACACAATCTCAACACATACTTATTTATGAGGACATGGAAGACTATGAGAATTTGTTGAATACCCAAATGGAGAAGATGGAGATTAAGATCAAATTTCATGAAGATTATCTATAGATACTAGAGAAGTCACTAGCCCCAAAATAGGTGGTAACATAAGCCAAAGATAATACTGAATAGAGTACAAAATATTTTATTCCAAAGCCATACTTTTGAACTAGGAAAGTTTCTCTAAAATAATGATGGAAAAGTATGAGAAATATTTACCCAAGGATGAGGGATCCACATCTTAAGAACAAAATTTTGGTAGTAAGTTTTTGACATGTAGTAGGATGAATTATTTTGAGCACCTACTATAATTTTTATAAGTTGTTTTGAGGATGAGAAAAAGGAATAAAATACAAGAAAATGTTGGC
The DNA here is from genome assembly GCA_037957365.1 of Torreya grandis. Classification (NCBI taxonomy): domain Eukaryota; kingdom Viridiplantae; phylum Streptophyta; class Pinopsida; order Cupressales; family Taxaceae; genus Torreya; species Torreya grandis. The sequence continues at coordinate 1,298,452 of JARHVA010001772.1, forward strand.
AGAATGCTTTAGTAGATATGATCAACACAGGATTACCGTATAACCTCCAACTCTATCACAATAGCATATTTACATGCCAATGGGATAGAGGATTCTACTGAACTTGGAAATATGGTATGGATTGGAATTTGTGGTAAAAAATCATATCCTACATGAATAAAATACATGTCTTACATATACATGACCATTTAATTGTAAAGGCATCTAGTTGGCATTTATACCACAAAAATGTATTATGGTAGATATAACATAGAGATAGTTGAAGAGTAGTAAGCAGAGTATGATAAGATATTATAGAGTATTAAAATAATTTTAATATTTATAATAGAGAAATAATAGAGTAAAGATTAAGGTGGTATAGAGTAAAGAGTATGTGGAATTATAACAACTATTCTTCTTATATTTATATGAATAAAGAGAGTTAGAGTAGGAAATATTTATGTATTGATTACTGTGAATAAACACACCTACTTATTTTATTTCATGAATGCATACGATAGCCAAATACATATAATACTAACCTTTTTGCCACATTATTTCAAACTAAAATTTAACTTGAACCACATAATTATTTGTAACCAAAGTTACAAATTTCATGTCAACATGAAACAAGGAGTGTCATTATTTTGAGATAAAATTGACTGGAGAATGATAGTTTTGACTGCAACTAATATCCTATGTGGGTTGATCATGAATTATAAAAAAACACATGAAAATTAAGGCACAGTCACATGTGCAGATGACCTAAAAATGAAAAATTCAAAGTTAAAACCCTAATAAGGCTTGTAATAGCTGAAAACATATAAAAATAAAGAGGGAGTGTAATGGATTTAGATAACCCTAATCAACCCATGACGATTGATGATTTATTACGTATCCAATACTCCAAGGAGGTAAATTAAGTCTACTTATTTTTCCCACCTAGAGTGCTTTGTGAAATAGTGCTTCTTTTGATACATGTATGCATCTAGAAATGGCTTGAATACTTAATAATTTTTTTTACTTGGATAGAATAATCACATGATTTGATTAAGGATACTAAAATTTAATAATATTAAATTTTGAAAAAACAAGGAAGCTTTGATTAGTGTGAGATAGTATAAGTGTGCGTCAATAATAAAATTTTCAAGTTGTAGAATAGGTGACTTATATGTGATTTTATATCAATTCAAAGGGGGAAAAACTCATGATACCTATCCTAAAAATATGTACCAATTTGTAAGGGAGGGTTTAAAATTAAAAAATAGTCATTACTAAATGAATGACAAGATTGATCTATAGAGGTCAAGATTGACTACTAATACTATCCCATGTTGATCGATTTTCTCTTATAAGGGTAACATTTGATTTTCAGGATTTGACATGTCTATACAAATGCTTAGAGAGGTTTTTAGAAATTAAGAACATTTATGTATGTGTAAATAAACATATTAGAAAATATGGGTTTATATAAGTAATTAAGATAGTCTAAGGTGGTGAAATAGGGAAAATGTAAGTGCTCAAGTAAATTAAAGTAAATGTGGGTGAAAATAAACATGATCAAGTATTCATGAAAAAATTTGACTATCTAGAAATGAAATTACTAGAGTAAAATTAAATATTTACACCTAAGAGTGTATACCATACTTTACCTTTGGAAGGAAAATCCAATCGTGCAAGGTATTGCATAGTAAATCATGTAATGATGTAAAATTAGTTAATATCCATATGTGAAATTTAAAATTTAAATGTAAATTGAACTTAAAAATATTGTAAAGAACAAGGAAGGAGTACACCTGTATGTATGAAATTGATATTAATCTTATGAATTTTATTAAAGAATGATGCTTCCTTGAAGCAATGAATAATTGGTGCTTCCCATAAGGCACTTGGAGGGGTTAGTTCCTTTGTTTGAACCATGATTAATTACGGGTGATAAAGATCCACTTTGAAGTGAACATGTATAGAAAATAGAACCCTATGAGAGACACATACACCTAAATTTGTATTATTTCTATTTGTAACCCCAAGATGGATATGGGTTGGAATCCAAAATGGATTCAAATTATATAATCATGAAACTACATCTCCAATATTCATTATGTACTTTAACTAAATCAACCACTACAAATGGCATATACATTTGATTTTCATTTTGTTCCTTAGTTCCTGAATGCATGATCAAAATAGAATGGATAACAACCATTCTCTTACCATGGTCATGTATATCAAATAATATGGAAAATAAGACATGAATATATATATAATTCCCCTTGAATTTGAATAATAGTATAGTGTTTATGTATCTACATCATACCCCCATGTGATGAATTTAAAATAAACTATATATAGATGCAAATTTTGTAATTTCTATTTGAAGCTTATGAATGAATCTGTATCATGCACCCAAAATTTTATGTATATGTAATTTTTTATTATAATGTGAATAAATATGAATATAATATGACCCCATAATTTGTACCAATAACTAAATTTTAAACCATTTTAAATTCTTTAAAACTATATTATGTACCCAAAACTGATTTTTACATATAAAGGATTATATTTGTATGAAAAGCCCATTTAAATGCCCCATTTTGAGTTTAAGGATTTGTCTTGAAAGTTACTCATCTCAAAATAAAAGTTAACTGTATCATGCATATTAAGATAAAATCATTGAATATTTTAGTATATGTGAAAATGCATGCCATCATAGTAACATATGTACCTTTAAAAGCATGCACATAACATATGAATCAAATCCTATATAAATATATAAATACATATCATATTAGTATTTATAATCATGAGAATAATATGAAATACTTAGTGCATGATATGGATCATGACACTCATCAAACATAATAAGCTCAACAAGCACACAAGCATACAAACACACAAGAACACAAGCACAACAAGAGCAATGTCACTCAAAGGGACAAGGTAAAATATATAAAATACATTGATAATGTTGAAAACAAGGGACATGTTCAAATGTTACAAAAAAAATAGGGCTAAGGGCCATAAATTATATTTTTAGATTTTGCATAAAAAAAGATTGTACACATAAGGCCAAGGGCCACAAATAATGAACATGTTTAAATGTCACACATAACAAACAATGATCTCATATATATGATGATATTTTTTTAACACAAGAGCCAAGGGACAAAAAAATAGATAAGAATAGTCTAATATATTATGTACAAGTAATAGTATCAATGAAGTATATAACTAGACATATAGTCTAGACTATGTATATGTGTTATGATAATATCTTAGAAAATAACATATCCATGTACACAATGTAATATAAAGATGTTAGAAATCTATTTTTAAAGATAATTTAACTCAACATATTGTAGGAGTTATAGAATGGTAACACATGTAAATATTATAACCTTTGGATAAGATGCCTCCAATATAACATGCGCATAGGTAGAGGCAAGTCCAATATCTAAGTCCATGTGAAATTTTGTATGCCCTACATAAAATCATGAATACTAGTCAAATGTATGTGTGATGAATTTCTTTAATACTATCTACTAATCATGAAATAAATAACATATGAAGATAAATTATAATAAATGTATAATCATGTGTAGGTCCTTATTTTAGATTTTTAGAATATTTTGATTTTTTTAAAATATTTGATTTTGTTTTGTACTTTAAAAAAAATTTCAACAAGAAAAAAAGATAGTAGTAGATGAAACCATGGGTTAAAAATTATAATAAAGGTAAGAACTCTAAACAATCCAAAGCAAGTATCTATGTAAAGAATGCACTGAATATGATGGCATGGTCATGTATGAAGAAGATTCCCCCTCTATAAATGTGAATTGTGGATGAAAGGCATGTAGGAGATAGAATAGGGATGCAAATGAATGATTGTACATCTTCATATCATCAAATTTACACTTCTAAAAATATGTAATAGACATGTATGAATAATATAATACACAAATGGAATGAGTTTTAATGAATAATAATTTTGTGTAAACTAAAACTGAGTGTAGAATTGGAAAATTATATGAAACAAGGCTCAGTTTTCTCAATTTTCTATTTGGATGTGTAAAATGTTATAGGTTCGTATCACCTAGCTCAAGATAGTAGTGATAATTAATCTTGTCTATTTCTAGTTTATAGTGTTTGTGATGGAAAAATATAGTTTTCTCTATTCAAAATATGAAACCAAGATACTAAATGGAATAAATTGGTAGTATAGGATCACTATGTTGGACTATTCAAATCTAGAAAGTGAAAAAGAAGAGCAAAGAGGCCATAAATAAATAAAGATCCAAGGGATGGAGGATTGATTAAATTTATCACATGTATATAAAAGTGGAAGATTAACATGATAAAACAATCACAAATCTATGTACAATCTTTTTTTGATAATTTGAATGTTTTTGATTTTTTCAAAATTTTTGAAATTGAAAAGTGCTAACCAATGATTTGATCAAGATGCAAGTCATAATAATTATTTGTAATATATTATAGAAGGATCACCTTTCATGGATTAACAGTGCTAAATGTAGATGAATCATAATTAGAAAAGGCATCACATTCAATAATTAAACTATCTAGATCACTACTTGTATAATTTCATGTGGTATAATAATCTTTAAGATATTTAGAATGGATTGAAATACCATGAGGAATAGAGGAATAGTAGGAGGTTAAACTGAATGTTTTGATCTTTGTGTAAAATCTTAATTTATATGCATCACCACTTTATAATATGTTTCATGTGATGGTTCCTTTTATGAACTTGACACCCTATTCAAATATAATGCTTATGTTTGACTTGGTTACTTTCAAGAATTTTACACTTTTGTTTAGAGATGAATGCATAGGTGTAATAATTGTAAATTTGATTTGTTATTTAATAAATGTTTCAATGAAATGTGGTGGTATATGGAGTGTAGGAGGTACCATAGATTTTAGAGGGTACTCATATATGATTCCTAAAACTATGACCACTTGATTGCAATGATTGTAACTTAGGCATCTATGTATCACAAAAGGTACAAAATAAAGATTCTGTAACCAAGGGCATCCTAATATCATGTCAAAGACCCCATTATATATTAAAACTAGAAAATAAGTGGATAATATAGAAATAAATACTTGAATATGTGACACAATATATCCCAATGGTAGTTTATTGTTTGACATTGAATGTTTTGACACTTTAAGACATTACTTCTGTGTCATATTGTGTAACCCAATGAATGGAGTAATGTCATTATATGTTCATTTTAACTTGATTCATTATTGGATAATATATTGTCTATAGATTTTTAACCAATGTATACTCATATACATAAAGCATGGAAATTAGAATTATCATCGACTATCTCACTATCATCAAAGGTGATCAAAAGATATGCTTGAGAAATAAGAATAATTGTATCGATAATTACATACAATGAATGATCGTATGAATCATGAGGTGGGTATTCATTATGAGTATAATTCACTCATAAATTATTCATAATTTTCTCTTATTTTGGAAATGGATCATTAAAAATATTAAACTTAGCATTTTCACTCTGTTGAGGCTTAGTTTCCTTTGTAGGAGTGCCTAGCTCAATGACAATATTATCAAGAAGATATTTAATAAGATATTTGAGATTAAAACATTGGTTATTATAATGTCCATTAAATTTATGGTAATCACAATATGCATTGGTATCAAATGATTTACTTTGTGTTCTACTCATGTCAACCTCTAATGGTGGAGGTAGGGTAATAGTATTGCACTGAATTAAAATTTTAAGCAATTTATGAGGTGGTTGTAGTAGTCTAGAAAATTTATTTATTGGTTGTTCTTATAAAATAATCTTATTTAAAGGTTGAGATATAACATTGATTATGATATTTTCATCATTTTTAGTATATGTTGGCTTATCTTTGTAAGGTGGTTTGATTTAAAACATCATTTTAGAAGTTTAAGTATATGCAAGTTCATATTTGAGCTTATTCAAAGAAACAATTTTGACTTCTCTTTCTCTTATTATATGACAAAGTTGCTCAAATGATTTGAATTTATTAAAATGATTGATTCATGCAAAGGTGTAGGTAAAATTTATTTGAAAAAATATTTTAATTCATTACCTACCAAGGTGTTATTCATTTTGGCAAGAATGGTCTTGTAATGACTACATAGTCATTAATAGGTTCATTAATTCCTTGCTCAAACTTAGCAATTTGCACATAAGAGAGATTTTAATCAATGTTGATGGAAAAAATATTGAGAAAATGATATGATAATGGGTTTAATGTTTTGATTTATTAGATAGGTAAATCATAGAACCAAAACAAGGCATAACTATTTTAAGATTCTTGAAAACAATGTAATTAATAAGTTGTCATTGAAAACATAATACAGACATTACATATGAAAAGATCAAAGGTGTTGTTATAGATATCATTTACCTTCTTATATAAAAAAATTAAGATCTATAAATCCTATAGGTAAATCATATGATGAAATCTTAGGCATTAATGGATTATGAAGCAAGGCTTTTGAATTGATTGATTGACTAGATTTTGGTATACCTTGCTCTAAATGCAACACATTGACATCTAGTGTGAAATAATTTGCATGATGGATTGCATAGTAGTTCAGTAGGTGATGTATTATGCATAGCTATCAAGGATTACATATGAGTCATTTGGTTATGCATTTACATAAAAATATGTTGAAAGCCTTGTGTTGTCCCCAAACCCAAAGGTGTAAATGCGATGATGATATCAATAGGAGAGTTAGTAACACCTATGACGGGGTTTATAAAAAGTGGATCAATATTACCAATAAAATTATTTGGTTCTTTAGATATTATCATAATATCATGTTTCTATTATTCTTGTTGAGCTACAAATATCAAAGAGTCAATTTCATTTGGGTTGTCATCAAGATATGAACTAATGTCTTTTGCATCAACAAGATCAAATATATTTACCTTATCAAAATCAGAGTCATAGGCCTTATTGTTATATATGGTAATAATAAGCTCATAAAGAGGGTGTAAAGTAAGCCGTATAACATCATGAATGTGTGATTGCTCTTGTTCTCATGTTACACTTGATTTAACAAAAAAAAATTGTTAATCATGTTTGTGTCTTAGTATGTGATTCGATTCATTTTACTATATGATTTTTTATGATATTCCTTATTAGGGGAAGACAACATGTAATGAGAATAAAAAAAAATTGAAACAAAAAAAGCTCATCCAATATATCCATGTATTATATATGAATTGAAAATCAAACAACAAAAATCTTAAAATTTAAATTCTAGAGAAAGGAATTTTTTTAAGTATGGAGATTAGTAAATTCCCCTAAAATCCAAGGTCAAAATAAAGTTATTTCAGTCTCATATATCAAATCCAACATTAGAATAAAATTATTTCAGTGTTATATATTAGTTTTGAAGTTAAAATAAAATGCTTTTAGTGTTAGATATTGAATCCAAGGCTGAAATAAAGTTCTTTTGGTGTCAAATATTAGATCCAAGGTTGAAAGAAAGTTATTTTAATGTTAGATGTTCATGAATTTATCTAAGCCCTATGAAAATTTATTTGAAGTAACACTCAAATAAAATGTGTGGATTCACCAATATGTTTTTATCATAATTTGAAATTAATTGTTATATTAAATCTAATTTAGATAAAATGAGTAGAAGGGTAGAAAAAGCTATAAATAACTTATAAATAGTAGAATAAAAATAAAAGGTAATGAAATGGACAAAAATCAAACAAATGAAAGAATATAACTATGAAAAACACAAGAAGACTTAGCTGATTTCTACCTATAAATTGATTGTGTGTGACTGAAAATAATCAACCAGATTTGATTATGCATGTATAATTGAAATAGGGGATATTATTGTTATGAGAAATAAGTATCTAGAAAAGGATAAGATTGATTTCCACTATTGCCGTTTATGGTTTTATCTTTACCTCTATATAAATATAAGAAATTGAAGGCATAGTCACATGCACTTGATTTAAATATATTTGTGTACAAAAATTTGACCTTTAGTTGTGTGGAGATGACCTGGAAATGACTTATTCAAAGTTTAAACCCTAATAGGGCTCACAATCACTAAAAAATTACAAAAATAAAAGGAAGAGTGTAATGGGATGATTTGATGCTAAACATCCCTGTAATGATTGATCACTGCCTACATATCCAATACTCCAACAAGGGAAATCAATAATACATAATTATTCCACCTAGAATGATTTAAGCAATAGTGTTCCTTTTGATACACATATTCATCTAGAGATGGATTGAATACTTGATAATGATTTTATTGAATTAGATAAAATAGGCTCATTATTTGAGTAAAGGTTGATCCAATTGATTAATATTAAATTTAGAAATAATATGAAATCTTCACTTAGTGTGTAATAGTATAAGTGTGATTCAATAGTGAAATCTTAAAGTGGTAGAATAGGTGACTTAGATGTGCCTGTATAACAATCCAAAAGGGAAAATACTCACACTACCTATCTTAAAAATATGGATCAACCTATAAGGGAGGGTTTAAATTTGAAAAATAGTTACTACTAAGTGAAGGACAAGATTGACCCATATAGGTCAAGATTGACAGCTAAAATTATCCTATGCTAGTTGATTATGTTCTAGAAGGGCAACATTTGATCTTTAGGATTTGACATGGCCATATAGATACTTAGATGGGGTTTTAGTGATTAATAACATATATATAGGTGTAAATCAACAACTTAAAAGATATGGGTTTATATAAGTACTTAGGATAGAGTAAGGTGGATACATATGACCAATTTAAGTGTTCAAGTCAATTAAGGTAAATGCGGGCCAAAAATGACATGGTTAAGTATTCGTGACCAAATTTGAGTTTCTATAAATGTAAAATTAGAAATTACACGTCATTATTTTTCCCTTTCTTCATTATATGAGATCAAATCAATGAATGAGATGCCTTACTCAGTATGATACTTAGTGTACTCCATAGGTGTTGAAGGCATCTCAATCTATGTTATGCTACTTTTTTCATCTTACACCTCAAGATTTATATTTTCCATGACATGAATTAACATAGGTAGGGGTATAGGGATACTAGCACATTTATGATTGGAATAAGTAACATTAATTAACTCAAAATTAGGCTTAGGATATTCTAAAAAATATATAACATTATTTATATTTGGTGAATCAACATGAAAAATGGTTTCATTTGACACATGTTAAATTTGAAGACTAGAAATAGTTGGTGAATCGCATTCAAAAGGATGAGGTCACCAATACCTATTAGAAGGGTTAATTTATTGTGAATACCATGAGGCACAAAGGTATTATAAGGCACAATATTCAAAATATTATATTAGGTAAGATTATTGACATAAAAATACAAGGAAACCTAAGTTTCACAACTAAAACTTCACATAAACATGCTAGTGGCTCTTCGAGACCTAAAGGTTCTACCTTGGTAAGTACCATGTGTAGGTAGCACATTTCTTCTCATCTAATTATTTTCACTCCATACATTATTTCTCTTAATGATTTAAGATTCTTGACTTCATTGTAACATTCTATCATTATTTGAAAAGAACGTAACTTATAAGACACAATCATTGCTTAAAACATCCTTCACTATTAAATTTTTAAAAATGATTAAGAAATTATATTATTCTAACATATAAATTAAAAAATAAAATTGTATCTTCTAAGTAATTTAATTAATTACAAAATCTATTAATCTTGAAAACTATTTTCTTTAAATTAAATCAACAAGATTCCCAAAACAACCTCAAATTTCAGATAAGAGTGAATATATGAAAGATGTCTCATATCTATCTCCATATCAAATTTTATTATAAACTATGTAAGTTATTTTTTATGCCAATGTATCATTTTAAAAAATAAAATCAATTTAAAAGTGGACTAGAACACCTTTCAAAAACTATATCTTAAAACATCACTTGCTCTTAAGCAGTCAACTGACAAACAATTACCAATTTTTAATGAAAACCATATCTAAAAAGTCCTTGACCATATCAACATTATCAATAAGAATGTACAAAATGAAATAAATATATTCTAAAATTTTTGAGTCAAATTTCAAATTTGTGACCAAATGAATGAAGATATACCATTGAGTTCAAGAAATAACCAATTCATCTATCACATCTTCTCTACTCATGTTTGTAACACTAAAGAAAGAAACAAATTTCATAAAGTACCACATATGAAATATAATTACTAGCTCAACACAACACCCACCATATATATTCATCCATTTTCATGACATTCACACCACTATCATATGATATTTTAAACTAAAAATAAAACTAAATTATTTTTAATTAAAAGTTCAAATTGATTGAAAATTTTTCATCTTAGACAAAATGACCATAAAGTGCACTCCATTTTCTTGTAATTTACTTTTAAGTTTAAAAAGAGTATCATTATATAAAAAGAAAACCTTTGCATGATTCAATAATTTTTTTTACCTCAAACCTAGATGGAGACCTCTGCATATTTTATTCTCATTCATCTCTCAAATTTTTGTGACATATAGATAATGCATTCAAAACATATTTTAAAGATAAAACGTAATATATATTATATTTGGACTCAATATTCTCAATTTGAATGTAAATTATGTGTAAAACTTAAATGCAAAGTTCTTAATGCATAAATGTAACAAATTTATAAATATTAAATATAAGGTAAGGGACATTTTTTATGATGAAAGGAAATCATTTTGTGATAAGCAGAGAGCTACAATTGTGCTACTTGATAGTAAAAACCAAAAAAATTTAGTCAAAGCTAAATCACTTTATGAATTTTTAAAATTTTAAAAATTTCCTTGAAAATGAGGTTACAAAAAATAATAGACCAAATATAAATGATAAGGACATAATAATATAACAAATTCACCATTAAATATTAAAAAAAATCAAAATGAATATCATGAAGGGCTTTTTATTGAAAGAAGAATGGAGACGTACAACATGAAAAAGGTTTTGAGACAAGATGAACACATTATTTACTTCAATTCATCATCTATTATGAAACGACTTTAAAATCAATTATATATTATATGTATCAACTGAAGAAATCATTTCAACAAACTCACCATAGTTTTCATTCAAAATCCTTTTAGGCACTGCCAACTAAAATGGAATTTTAAAACTTGACAGAAGCACAAAACCATCACAAACTAAAATAATCTATATAAATGCCAAGAAAAAAGTTCATGAAGCTTGAATAATGAGAGAATAAAGTTTAATAATTATTGAATTCATAGCCACCAAAATTAAAAAAACACATTCACTTCTAAACCTGATAATACCTAGTAGTTTCTTTCCATACAGTCAACAAGCGATGCAAAAAATAAAAGATAAACATTGTATGCAAGTCTAAAATAAAATATCCACTATCAATGAGTCTTTTTAATACCCACATTTTTTTACTCTAAATAATTTCATATATTCCATGAAATGTTTATAATAGAATTAATATCTGGTTGAAAAAATAATTTCACTGAGTATGCTTCAAACTGAATCAAAAAATTCTACCCAAGTTTGATAATGTCTCAAAAAATTATTATAGGGTTTTGATTCATGATTTATATAATGATTTAAAATAATAAAATAATCCAAGATGAGGGTAATCTTCATCTAGACCAATGCATTGAATTCCCTATTGAATGCATGCATGTATGAATTGTGCACATTAATGACATGAGCAAAAAATTTCCCAAAATATCTTTAAATTTTACCACTTACATTTGATATGTCAATCATGAAATTTAAATTAAAATACAAATGAATTTATAAATAGTTTGATACAAATTCCAAATTAGGTTCATGACTGATGAAGAAAATATTGTATCAATGCCAAAGTTGAGTATATAACATTTTAAGACACATAACCAATATTTGACGTATGGTCCCTGTTGGTGCATTTATTTTATTTATTGCATTTACTTGTATTTATTATTTAGATTGATGCACTAATTAATTATTTTAATTATTTTATTATGTTTATTAATAATTTGTACCAGATAGGATAAACTTGCCTAGCTAGTAGTCAACATAGACACCTATCTTGTTATAGTGGAGTTCCACTCCACTATTCAGGGTAAGATAGGATAAGATTTCTTAACTAGTAGTCAACTTGTGTTGATCATTTATAGAAGTTGGAGACCTATCTTTTTAGTGTGGAGTTACACTCCACTATTCATGTAGTCAGATATTAGTTGAACTACACGTGTTGTGTGAGTTCCCTGATCTTTATCTTGTACACCTTTATCTATATAAGTAATGGCTATTTGTGTATTACATATCAGATTAATATTAAATTATCAGAGTAATTCATCATATTTGAGTTATTTATTTATTTCAATTATTATCTCAGATATATAGTTATTGTTTATTACTATTACCATTTTATCTCTTGTTTATGCTTTCTATTAGATTCATTACATCCTATAGCTAATTATAACATGGTACCAGAGCTATCTTGAATATATATAGATTGCTAAATATTCAAGAGAAAAATATCTATTTTGATTTTGTATACAGGCACAAATTATAGCTTTATGGAGATTTTTGAGCTCACCATTGAGTTTAGAGTGCCTGAGATAGTCAAAATCATCTATCACATGAGGCAAAATTAGCAAGGGTGTGATCCAAAAGCACCATACCAAAATTTGGTAGGTACCTAAAAATCAAAGCATTTTTGAGCAAAATGGACCTCACAATTATGTTCAGAATGTGTCAAAACCTATAGATCTATATAAAATTTATCCAATTTAGATATAGTCACCCAGAAGACATTTTTTTTGCTTGCAGGTACAGTCATATGGATAGTATGGATTGTGCGGGTAAATTTTTTTTTTGGCAGGCCTCACAGATCAACAGGCAAATTTGAAAGGGAAACTTCAGGAGCCTACCATTTGAACACTAGGAGGTATTTTTGATGGAATTTTTTTTTTTGTGAAATAACTTAAAATTTGATGTTCTTCACTGTTGTGCTTTCAATTTTTTTAGATTTGTCCAATTTTTTTTAGAATTTAGGTTTTTTTTATAGAAACTCTTGCCTGTCTTCATTTCTACAACTTCAGAGGCTCATAAATTTTACATACAACCTCATATTGATGTCTTATTTTTCTAAGCACAACACATTATTATATAAATTTTTGTAATATAGTGCATATTTTTTGTACTTTTAGACTAAAGGGCCTAATTGAGCTTTTTGTAAACTAAAAAAATTATAATCCAACCTTGTAACTGCACTTAATTATAAAGTGACAAAAAATACCTATTGGGTGGGATAAAACTAAGTAATTTAGGGGGTTTTATGGTATATTCTATATTTTGATTTCTACTTTGTGATAGTTTATTTCTAATTGCATCATGGGGAATCCTAAGTTCCCACTATTAATAGCATACAACTATAATTCATGGAAATAGAATGCTTGGATTTCATTAATGATGCTAGCATATATACCTTACATAACAATTATTTTTACTCCACTTAATGATGTTAAAGAGTTACAACACTTTCTCTTTGAAACTACTAAGGTTATTGGATGAATTCAATCTTACATGTCTTTAGATTTGAATTTCTATCTTGAAAAATGTACAACTCAAAAATAATCTTGGGATAAAATTGTTTGTCAAAATAGATGAGGTGTGTGGTTACCAAATTGACAATGAACTCATTAGTTTGGATCCTAAATATTATGCTACAATACAAGACTACATCACTAAAGTCATAGATCTTATAACATTACTTTCTAAATGTAAAATTGATAAAAAGGATATTCAGTTGGTTTTTAGTGCCTTACATAAATTAGGTCCTAAATATTCATCTTTTTTTAGCTTTCAGAATCATAGGCTCACATTGGGTACACCATATCAAATGCCCAGCTTTGAGGTATTCTCTAAGATTCTAATGGCTAAAGAAGAAAAGTTAATAGTTATGGCTCTAATTAAGTCATCTAAATCTCAAGCTCTAGTTGTAATTCAATCTTTACAAAAGCAAGTTTCAACATCAACATCAAATACAAGTTCAAGTAAAAAGAAGTAGAATAATCAAAATAAGTCACAAAAAGATAAGAATAAAGGGAAACAATCTTCTTCACAAGGAGATTATAAATCCACTAATAAAAAAGGGGATTCATAGAAAAGAACTGGCACTCCTTACCGTTATTGCAAAAAGGGGTTTCATAGTAAACAAGACTGCTAGAAGAAAGAGATTGATGACCTTAAGGGTCTTCTCAAAAAGAATAACATCAATCAATCAAAGGATTCTTCTACTCCTTCAAATTCATGGAAAGGAAAAGCTATGACACTAGTTGCAAAAGCAAATTCTCCCAAGTCATGGGTACTTGACTTAGGTGCTTTTCACCATATGGGTTATGCTCAAGAATAATTTTCTAGATTAGAACCAAGTTCCTTGCTTCATATTCTCATAAGTGATGATTCTAAAGTAGATGTCATATGAAAAGGTATAGTTGATGTTGATAGTGGTGTATTTGAGGATGGACTCTATGTGTTAGAATTATCAACTAACCTTCTCTCTATCTACCAAATCACCCACTTTGATACTAGTTGGAAAGTTGAGTTCACACCCAATTCTATTTCAATCAAAAAATTGGAGGATAATGCCTTAGTTACAGTGGGAGAATTCAATATTAATACTTGGCTTTATTCATTCTCCCACTTTGTGCCTTAGTATTCCTCTATAACTTTGCTCTCACACATTGATTCAATGAGCAAGCTATGGCATGAATAGTTTGGTCATTTGAAATACTTCTATTTATAGTAGCTTTATTAGTAGGAGATGGTTATAGGACTTCCATAGATTTAGTTTTTAGGGGGTGTATGCCATGGTTGTGCCTTAGGCAGACATCCAGAGGATAAGTTTGATAAAGGGAAGGCTTGGAGGGCTACACAAGTCCTTAAACTTGTTCATAGTGATTTAGCTAGTCCATTAAGTACTTTGTCTTTTAGTAAAACCCACTATGTTTTCACATTTATTGATGATTATTCTAGATATACTTGGATTTATTTTTTTAAACTCGAGAGTGAAGTATTTGATAGATTTTTAGAGTTCAAAGCTTTATCAGAGAAACAATCTAAGTATGTCAAGATCCTCCACATAGATAATGGGAGGGAATATGTGAATAACAAGTTTAAATAACTCTGTGCTCTTGAAGTAATTGATCTTCAACATTTAGTTGCATACACACCTCAGTAGAATGGTATAGCAGAGAGGAAAAAAAGATTATTAAAAGAGATGGTACATTTTATGATTCATGCAAAATCATTAGTACCTGAGTACTGGGTGGAAACAATTAATTATGCTTCATATATATCAAATAGAGTTCCTCACATATCTTTAAAAGGGATTTCACCTCTTAAATATTGGTGCAATAAGAATCTAGATGTGCAACATTTTAGAGTCTTTGGTAGTCCAACATGGGCTCACATACCTTCAAACAAGCACCATTCTTTAGAATATAAAATTTGAACTTGCATATTTGTGGGATATCCTAATGGTGTTAAGGGATATCAACTCAATGATCTAGATTCACATGAGCTTATTATAGTGAGAAGTGTTTACTTTGAAGAAAGTCCTTCAGACTTGTCTTCTAGCATTTTTCATTCTTCTTGCTTAGAAGAATCAGATAGCAGTGATGATGATACTTTTGATTCTTATACTCATAGGGATGATGAGGTAATACCTCCCTAGTAGGGTTTATTAAGTCATGTTCCTCCTCCTCCTCTAGATCCTCACCCATTGATGTCTTTGTGGGCTAGACAGACTTTGGTGGATACATACCTTCTTGGTAGGGATCCATTATATAGAAGGAGAACATGGTCACAACATGATCTTCCACATTCCTACATTGCCATAGCTTCTAATACATGATCTTTCCAAGAAGCCATAGGGATAGTTGAGTAGGATTCAATGATGAAAGAAGAGTATGAATCATTGATTAGGAACAACACTTGAGATTTTTTCCCTCTTCTTAAGGGAAGAAAATTAGTATGATGTAGGTGGATATATTAGATTAAGTTTGTAGTGGATGGAAATATTGATAAGTATAAAGCACGCTTAGTGGACAAAGGTTTTTTTCAAGTGAAAGGCATTAACTATGCAGAAACCTTTGCGCATATTGCTAAGATGAATTCCATTTGATTGATACTGGCTGTTGGTGTAGCTTATGGTTGGGATGTACATTAGATGGATGTGAAGAGTGTATTTCTTCATGGGGATCTTCATGAGAAGATATATATGGAGAAGCCATAGGGGTTCATTCAAGATTATTCATTGGTGTTCTACTTGCATAAGTCTCTCTATGGTCTAAAAAAATCCCCCAAGGCTTGGTATTCCAAGATGAACACATTTCTTCTTTTAGATGGATTCTCAAAATGTCACTTAGATTTGAATGTATATATTTTATGATAGGAGAATTCACTATTGTACTTGGTTCTCTATGTTGATGGTCTCATTATTATAGGGAGCACAACATCCATCATCAATAGTGTTACGACTAAACTTCAAGATAGGTTTTCTATGATAGACATAGGCCTATTACACTATTTTTCTTGGGATTCAGATAGCATAGTCTTCTTCCAAGATTACACTTTCACAGCCCAAGTATGTCATGGACTTGTTAGCTTGATTTCACATGGCTAATTATAGGCCTACACCAACTCCTTTCTTATCTAAAGTTAGACTTGAGGTTCATTTTTGCACTCCCTTGGTTGATGCCACATTATATCACCAAATTTTAGGTAGCCTCATCTATTTGACTCATACATGGCCAAACATTTCATATTTAGTTGGCATGGTTTCACACTTTATGAAAACACCACATGAGATTTATTAGAGAGCTTCCAAGCACATTTCGAGATACATTCAGGGCACTATCAGTTATGGGATTCACTATATAGTAGGTATAGGTTTAGACTTGGTGGGATACATAAATTTTGATTAGACTAGTAGTTATGATGATTTTAATTCTACTTCTAGTTACAACTTTCACTTTGGATCTAACCTCATTTCTTGGTAGAGTAAGAAGAAACATGTTATTACTCTTTCATCTATAGAAGCTAAGTATCAAAACATTGTTAATGCCATTACTGGGTCTATGTGGCTTCATAATATTCTCACTAATCTTGGTGTTCTATTTTAGAAGCCATCAATCATCTACTGTGACAACTAGAGCACTATTCATATCTCAAAGAATCTAGTTCATCATTAGAGAACCAAACATATAGAGATCTATATGCACTTTATCAGGGAGCTGATTTAGACAAAGATTATTGATCTTAAAAAATGCTCTACGGAGGAGCAGATTGTAGATATTTTCACCAAACCTTTCATTGATAACAAGTATCTTCACTTGTAATCTCTTTTAGGGGTGGAGGACATCAATTATTTAGGGGACATCAGTTACTTAAGGGGGATCTCCTAGACCTTCATTTTGAGGAGGATTTTTTTTCCTTCGGGTTTTCTCCTTTCCTCATCTATTTGTATAGAGTACCTAATATGGCTATACATTGTCATGACTCTTATCTACATAGGCCTACCTAAGCTTTGCTTATGAGGGGGATGTTAGTACATTTATTTTATTTATTATATTTACTTATATTTATTATTTATATTGGTACACTAATTACTTATTATAATTAGTTTATTATGTTTATTAATAATTTACACTAGATAGGATAAGCTTGCTTAGCTAGTAGTCAACTTAGACACCTATCTGGTTACAATGGAGTTCCACTCCACTATTCAGGGTAAGATAGGATAATATTGCTTAACTAGTAGTCAACTTGTGTTGATCAATTACACAAATTGGACACCTATATTGTTAGTGTGGAGTTGCACTCCACTATTCATGTAGTCAGATATCAGTTGAACAACATGTGTTGTGTGAGTTCCCTGATCTTTATTTTACATGCCTTGATCTATATAAGTAGTGACTATTTGTGCATTCCATATTAGATTAATATTGAATTATTAGAGTAATTCATCATATTTGATTTATTTATACATTTTAGTTATTATCTCGGATATACGGTTATTGTTTATTACTATTATTATTTTATCTCTTATTTGTGCTTTCTATTAGATTCATTAGATCATGTAACTAATTCTAATAGTCCCTTTGAGGGGATGTAAGAAATTATTTTATAATATGATATAGTATTCACATCTATATCAATTTAGATTTAAATATGAAGATATTATTGTTATTTAAAATATTATTCGATGATATGTGGTATAGGCAAGATGTCTGTAACAAACATTACCAAATTAAAACTTGAACATTTCCTTCCTTTAACCTTTCTTTCATGTGACAAACATGATTTTAACTACATGATCTCTAAATTAGAATGTGTCTTAATTAATTGAAATAAAATTATCCCATGATACTTACATCCTTTAATGTATGCTATCCATCAATATTTATATCACTATCACTATCACTCTAAAAAATAGTCAAATAGTGAACTTGACTTCCATAAATATGAAAACCACACAATCAATAAATTAAACCATTTCATTATTCCTTTCATTATAGACAAAATGATAATTTTGGTTCCATTCAATTCATCTTTCAAATCAAAGCATTTTAATAGTAGGATATCAATAATATTTCATTAATCTAGTAATAATAGAAATAAATCAAATGTGAGACTCACTATAAGCAATAAAGTTACTATATCATAACATGCTAAGTAAATGCACAAGTTTTCCCCTATCACATGGTAAATATGAAAATGTATAGTAGCACATTAGGAAATTTTATAGAATTTAAGTTTTTCACTGGGGTATAAAGTTTCGTGATAACACTAGTGACCTTGTGGGCCAATTTTATATGTGAATCTAGGATGCAACATATAGAAATGTTAAATTTTAAATTTAGGAGTGTGATCTAGTTAAATAATTTCTTGAGTTAAATAACATGGACCTCCTAATAATTTTTACAAGCAAGGATGTTTTGTTTAGCTAGCATGACACAAAGAATGGGAAATATATAATAGGAAAGTTTAGGCTAGATGAACATAGTTACAACATCCTAGAACACAAAATTTTAAAGTGATTCTATAAAAACCAATATCCATTATGAATCATTTATTTCTCAATTAAAAAACAAATTTTCAAGAATTTAAATGATTGATGAAATGAAATACTAATAATTGTTTATGTGTATTTCTATGTTTGGCCTATATAAATAATACTTTATATCTAAAATGAATATTGTTAATTAAATATAGTTAACAACATTGAAAAACATAATGAATAATAAAAACACATAAAACATAATAAAAATCTCAGAATAAAAGGAAAACAACAAACTAAGATATCAAAATCAAGAATACCAGAAAGAAAAACTAATAAAGTGAAAGAAATCATTCATGGACAAGTTTTAAATGTTGGAAATTAACCTATGATGTAGCCAATTTCCATCTAAATATTTAAAAGAAAACCATTTCTGCCAAGTACTGTAGCTATTTTATATGGACTTAGCCATAAAGAGTTAAAATTTTGATGTTTCCAGGGGTCTTCCTGTGTTTTATCCCAATAAAAAACTAAATCAATGATATTAAATGTTTTCTTAGATACCTTTTTATGAAATATTTTTTAAATATTTTATTTATCTTTTTCAATTTTCTAAAGTGTAATATTTTTTAGTACATCTAATGCTAATAGACAATTAAATATTTATTGTATCATATCATTATTTTTAGGGGTATATTACAAGGAAATTATTTCTAAATTAATTTATAATTTAATTGGCATAGTGTCTTAAGAACTATATGATAACTATAGATTCTAAAATTTGGTATTAATTACTTGATAGTGATAAAATTTACATATATCTACCACACATGATTGTTCACACAAATATGGTCCTAACTCACCATCTCACCCTATCTTAGTGTTTATTATAGGTTTGATCCTTCTATTATATTGTTACACACATAAAATAACCTTATAGTTTGTGTTAAACAAAATTATTATATAATAGAAACATACCCAAATGCTTAATCATCCTATGCATGGGATTCTATTATTAGACTGGATCAATATCATCAGTCACTATTGACCTACACCTGTTGATAGTTACCCACTGTTAGAGATATAATCACTGAGAGGGAGGGGTGAATTAGTGTCCTTATAAACTTTTAATTTCAATTTAATAGATATTATAATCATTCATCAAGCAATATCATCATATGAGCAATATTAACTAGTCTAGTAACATAATAATGAGAATATACACATAACAAATATGAACACATCATATAAGTGGGAAACCCTAATGGGGAGTAAAAAAAACTAACCATAGGTTGTATAAGTATTCATATAAATCAATAAATAAAATGTATTTGAGCACACATTCAATTTGAGCACCAACCCTAGTCTATCAAAAACCAACTTGATAGAGACTTTAGTAAGCACCCACTTAAAAGGAAGCACCCACTCCCTTAGTGACTTAGAACCAACTCAACCAACTCTTGACCAAGCACCCACTTATCCAAGTAGACCTTTATCTTCCATATTTTTGATTTTTTAAATCTTAAATAGATGATGGTCCTCTTCTACAACTCTTCACACACTTTTATTCCTATCAAATCTACTTCTAGGTTTCTTTGCTCTACTAGGTCTCTTTAAGATTAATTAGGTCATATGACCTTGATCTCCATACTTATCCCTTATATTATATATTAATTAATATATATTTACACCCATATGATGGTCTAAATTACCTCCTTTATCTCCTCTTTGTTCTCTTTTTATTTGCTTACACACTCCCTCATTATTCCCTCAAATAGTCCTTATTAGTCTTGCTCTTATACAAGTTACTTGATGTCACACACCTTGGTTAGGAATACAAACTTTCACAATTATATTAATATTATAATATTTATTATAACACATTCTAAACATTAATCAACTAATACATTAGGTAAGCCATAACTTAACATACCAAATTCTCTTTTAGGCCTTAAGGAGACCTAATTCAATTAGGTCTTCATTAAATCACTTTACACTTTGTATTTCTTGGAATACTTTCACACTCCAAATACAGAATTATAAATTCATATATTACTCAAATATACCTTATATAACTTCAATTTATATCCAAAACACCTTTTAGGTCCAATCACCACTTAAACCCCTTCTCAAAACACTGTTCACAATAGGCTTATGCATACACATGAAATCTATCTTGAAAAACTGAAGCATAAATTTTTTTTTTGAAAAAAAAAGGAAAATAATCACATATAAAAAAACATAATTACCTTAAGGTCATAAATTTTTTTATTATATGCTTCAACTCAAGGTTCTACAAGATGCTTACTTTAAACTGCCAACTAGCCTCAAAACACAATCATGAAGACTTTAAATCTTTCCTTCTGAAAGAACATACTCAATGGATTAAAAATAATTAAAATTATCTTAAAAAATAATTATAACATCCTCCAAAAAAAATCTCATAATTTCTAATGACAACTATTGGTCTTGTAGACCAATCTGTTGACCGTTTCTCTCTCAAAACCTTACTCAACCAGACAAGCTATTTTGGATTTAATGTTTCAACCTATTAAAATGATTATAAAACATTATAAAAAGAATTTATAGGTTTTAAATTTCCCAATAAACATAAACATATTAATTATACACTTAAATTCATAATACAAGGCTTCAAACTCATCACTAGACCTTGTTCACTCAGAACTGCCAATTTTCCTCAAAGACTAATCATGGTGACTTTGAATTCCAACACCTGTGTAGACACATTAAAATAATATTGATTAATTAATATTATATTTATATATATTTATAAAATATCTACATTTAAAAACACTAAGGTATAATTTCAAATTTTAGACATATAAACCAATTTCTGGATCTCTCTGTACACAGACCTCACTGAGTTAGATAAGTCAACTTGAGAGTAAAATTTTGATATATACAAAGATATCCAAAAATTATATACAAAATGAACATATAATAAAGGTATTTAAAAATGTATACATACACTTGGATTCATCCCTAATCCATGATATAACATCCCTAATCACTTTCTCACTTCTGCCTAGTTTTCTCATTATTTTCACCATTATGCCTTTTAACGATAGGTCAAATTGTATGACTAGTTTAAAAACTTTGATGGTTATAATATTATAAAAAACCACCATGGAAATAAAATAAAATTATCAATATTCAACCTTTATCAATTTATTAACTTTTACTTGGTCAACTTTGACCGCTACAACAGATCTTTGAGAAACAAGGCATTTCTTATAGGGTCCACTCACTCACCTAAAAAACAAAATAGACTTAAAGGTGGCTAAGAGAGTTGGATACATGATAAAATACATTATATATCCATTTTATACCATTATAGGCTATTTTTAACAATATATTCAACATTGGGTCATTGTTAGGGTTCTTTAAGGGTTTGAACCTTCTTCCAGTCTTAACGATCATTCATAAAGCTTAACCCTTTATTCCAAAAGATAATTCTTATAAATTAGAGATAGGAACCTTACCAATATACCATGAATATCTTAGGTCCTCATGTATTTTTTTTTCAATGATCACCTACTCACACATGACTTAGAAATTGGTCTTAATACCTCATTAGGCCATGCTCTCACTATCTTTTTTTATTACACCTGAGTCATCACACCTCATTAGGTATTGAAATGACATTAAAACCTCTTTCCATACTTTCAATACTTAAATAAAATTATCATAGAACATATTATATGATCAATCAATGTCAATAATCCTTCATATGTCTTGATAATAGTTCACAATGCTTCATTAGGCCAAGCAGGGTCTATAATGGTTTAGTTGTAGACTAGATCTATAGGTCATACCTTTCTAGGTTCACCTTGAGATTATCATGAGTGATCCAAAACCTCATATACCTACTAAAGTAACCTCATATATAATCTTATGTCTTTGTGCATCCATTTCAATAAGCCATTATGCTCAAACCTCTTCATTAGGACTTTACATGCCATGAATAGTGTTAGGTTACTCAAGTACTTGACCTTCATGCCTATTTTAATTGTCTCAACACCTAAATATCATGATAAAAATCTCAATATCATGACATAAAACATCTTACCATGCTCAACCACTTCCATACATATTCTCACATGTTTGAGATCACTCATCTCACCAAGTAACCAAGCCCATGCCTTCACATAAGGTATTTTTATGGTATGAATATGATTAGGCTACATAAGCACTTATCCTCAAAGATATGCCTTACAACACTTATGAAGTCTTCTAAACTTGACTCTCAATCCCATACAATTCTAAACAACTTCTCATATACCTAAGATCACTCACTTCATCATGTTACCTGCACATATCTTCTCATAAGGTCTAAACAAGGCTTTGCAAGATACTTTTGATGCTTGGACCTGTTCCTTCTTAAAGAAACATAAACCAAGAAAATATAAGACACTTGGACCTATACCTTTCTTTCTCATGGAAATCATTACTTATTATGTTGGCATAAGAACTCATTATGCCTTCACAATAACCTCATCACATCAGGCTCACAAGATCATACATCATAGATCACTCACCATGCATATTCAACATAATGATAACACACTTTGACATTAATGACATAATATTGACATCAATGACAACATTATGAAAATAAACTCTCCTTTTTTCATTGATGTCAAAACACACTACAGTTTGATCAATATCTTCTCCCCTAAATAAGTCTTTCCCCACTTTGACATTAAGGATAAAGGGTCTATAAACAACTATTTGATCCTTGGACTAGAAATTTAAGAAACCATTCTATGAAATGTTAACCAGATACTCACCTTCAACTTATAGAATTATTGAGTTGCTCCTCAAGAAATCATGCCTCTTATGTCATCTACATTTAAACTGTGTACAAATATCCATTTCAACTTCTGATTGTTTTTATCAACCTCAAGCCTACTTACATGTTCAATTAAATTTTCACATATCTTCCTTGATCCTTTAAATCATAGACTTAACAATCTCCCCCTATGTTCATACCTTTTTTTTAGTCATCTAATGAATAACAATATTTTTCTATCCTCCATGTTTGATTGGACCTTCAAATTTGGTTCACACCATAAGGAATATTGTTATCATCCTCTTAGATTAATAAGACATTTTAGATCCATTTACATCATGACAACCCTTCTTATGTTAGTTCACTACTCATTAGGTCTATAAAACACCTAGTTCACTATCTATCATACTTCTATCTTGTTTGATCACCTTCACCTCACACAAATAGGGTATACTAAGCATATATACTTGTGATACATGACCCAAAGGTCATATTAAAACACCTAGAGCAATCACACTCAATGCTTATGAGCATAAAACATTTCTATAATTAATGCTTTTCCATTATGTCTATTAGGTTTATCTATAACAAGAGATGAGGGAGAACATCTACATAAGATGAGGGAGATCAAACATATGTTAGTTAAAATAAATCAATATTTAAATCACCATTCTACTTATTAGTTTTGTTCCTAAAATGGAAAACCAATGCCAAATTACTAAGCATAATTGAATATAGGTAGCACCAACTAATATAAAGGTGTTGGAGGGGAAAAATAAGAAATCCAACATAAAACTATTGGAAAGGATTAGATAATATGGGAAAACATCCATGCCTAGCCAATGCCAAGGAGGCATTGAGAAATAAAAACCAGTAGGTTATTTTTCTAGAGGTAGAGCGATTTTGCACAAAGTGTGGAAAATTAAAGAATTGCCATAGATAGAGAAATATCTAGATTATAGAGGTAGTAAGAACTTTCATTAAATTGAGGAGGTTTATTCCGGGAGGTTTATTCCGGTTACATAGATAGATTATCTAGTATGGAAGTATTTTTATTATACACAGAGATTTTTGCAATTATTCTTGAAGAGTTTTTAATAGATCAGAACACTCATAGAGTGGACTAGGGATGCAACTATTTAGTGAACCTTGTAAACAAAGTTTTTGTGTCTTTATTATTTATTCTCTGTTATCTAATATTCTTTCAATTTCCATAATTAAATTATGGAATTTAAAAAAAAATCAATTTTTGGATTTAATTAAAGGGAAATTAGAATTTATTATTTAGTTATTATCCAATTCAAGTGTTTCATAAAGTTTTATAAACTTGGATTTTTGGATTAGTTTGGTATCAGAGCTTGTGATCAATTTCATATAACATTGTGTGGAAATTGCAATATATTTTTGTATGTTAACCATGTCTAAATAAAGACGTGGTGAAGGAGAACTTACAGAGTTTGATCCTAAAATTGGTGTAAGATGTGCAATCCAAAAGTCAAGTATGGAAGCAGATATGCTTGAGTCAAAATTCTAGCATGCTTTTTTTAGCATGAAGAACATGGTTGAGGAAATGTATGAGGAATTTAGAAATGAGAAAGCAAAGGAAGATAAAGCTAAAAGAGAAAAATTCTTCTTTCACCTTCCAAAAAAGGCTTTTCTTCTACAGATGGTAAAACTATCCCACATTTGAAATTAGATGTTAAATTTGATTTGCCAATTTATAATGGTGAGCTCAGTGTAGAGAAATTAGATAACTAGGTTAAGTAGATTGATATATATTACAAGATTCAGAATATTGATAGTGAGAAAGCAAAGCCAAAATTTATTTGGCTACTCTCCGTATGAGTGGCATATCACTCATCTGGTGGGAGAGTAAGATTTAGGGGGATCTCAAGCAACATGGTAAGGTGATTTCCTCCTGAAATGATTTTATTTCTAATCTAAGAAAATAATTTTATCCTTTAGCTTATATGTAACAATATACTATGGATTGGCAGACTTTAAGGTAGAATAAAGGTCAGAGTGTGCAAGATTATACTTAGGAGTTCAAAAAAAGGCATTAATGTTAGGCATTCCTCTTTATAGTCTAGAAATATTGTTGAAGTATATTGGAGGTTTGAATAGTTATTTGAGACATACTATTCTCATGTTTAGTCCTTCTAACCTTGATGAAGTATATGTGAAAGATACCCATATGGAAGCTAGGGGTAAGATGATCAAGGAAGGTTATGGAAAGAAGTCTCATAAGCCATTTAAAAATAAAGATAAAGTTAAATAAAAGGGTAAGAGTAAGTCTACTTACACTATTAAGAAAGAGGAAGGAAAACCTTTTTGTAATCATTACAAGAAGAATCATGATGAGGCTAAGTGTTGGAAAATCCATCCAGAACTCAAGCCAAAGAGGTTATAGAATGAAAAGGAAAAGAAAGCTAATGTTATGGTTCAATAGGATCTGGGATCAAATTTGGGTGAAGAAACAAAGGTGACTACCATGGGTCTGTAAGGTTTAACTTATTTCTCATCTAACACTAAATCTTATGTTATTGCTTCTTATAAAACTAAATATAAACATGCTGAAAGAAAAAGGAATGAGCTTTTTCACATTAGAGTTATATCTAAGCATACTAAAATATATACTCTTTTTGATAGTGGATCACAAAATAATCTTATTTTTGAAGAGGTTGTTAAAAATTTAGAACTCAAAACTAAAGTAAATCCAAAACCATATCCTTTGGGATGGGTGTGTGATAATGCAAAATTTTAGGTCACAAAAACATGCACCTTGATGTTTGCAATTACTTCTAAATTCATTGATGAAGTAGAGCTAGATGTAGTCCCTTTGGATATTTGTGGAATTGTTTTGGGTAGTCCTTACTCATATGATAGAAAGATAATATTTTATAGATAAGATAAAAAATATGTGCTTGTAAAGGATGGGATTGAATACATAATAAGATCCGATCGTGTTAAATCCATTTTAAATCTTGTTTATGTAGGGAAAATGAAAAGACTTGTAAACTCAAGTAAGAGTTTTGTTCTTATGATTGTAAAAGCCAAGGATAATGAAAAATCCAAGGCCTTAGAGGGTTATGATCCTAAACATCAATATGAGATATAAAATATTATTTATAATTATAGTGGTGTTTTTAGGAGCCATAAGGTTTACCTCCCAAGAGGGAAATTCAACATGAGATTCAATTACAACAGGATGCCTCTCTTCCTAACATTGGCATGCATAGGTTGTTCATATTAGAAAATTAAGAAATAAAGAAGAAAGTGATGGAGTTAATTGAGAAAGGAGTTATTTAGTGAAGGACCTCTCCATGTGGTTTGACTATTGTCTTGGTACCTAAAAAAGATGGTACATGACAGATGTGCATAGACTTCAGAGCTTTGAATAAAATCATGATTAGAAACCACTACCCTCTTCCTCGTATTGATTATTTTTTAGATTAGTTAAAAAATACAAAAGTACTTTACTAAGTTAGATTTGAGAAGTGGTTATCACCAAGTAAGAATAAGTGATGGTGATATTTGGAAAACTACTTTTAAAACCAAGCAAAGTCTTTTTTAGTGGTTTTTTATGCCTTTTGGGCTTTGTAATGCACTTGCCACATTTATGTGGGTTATGAATGATGTATTAAGACCATTTTTGGATGATTTTGTAATTGTGTACATAGATGATATTTTAATCTTTAGTAACACATGGGAAGATCACATTAAACATATCAAAAAAGTTTTAGATACTTTGCCAAAGGAGAAACTATTTTTAAAGATGTCAAAATGTGAATTTGCAAAAACATCTTTGGTTTACTTAGGCTATGTTGTAGGGAATGGTTCACTAAAAATAGACCCTATAAAAGTTTTAGCCATAGTAAATTGGACAAGGCCTAATAATGCAATAGAAGTTAGAAGTTTTCTTGGCATAGTTCAATTTTGGAGAAAATTTATTGCTAACTTATCTTATACTACATATCCTTTACATGCTTTAACAAGTGTTAGCCAGGTCTTTCAGGGGGGAGAAAAGCATGAAAAATATTTTAATACTCTAAAATAAAATATAAGTATAGCTTTAATTCTGGCACTTCCTGATTTATGATAATCATTTGAGTTAGAAACTAATGCTAGTGGGTATGCAATGGGGGCAATATTAATGCAAAACCAAAAACCAGTGTGTTTTCATTCAGAACCTTTACAAGTATGGTAAAAAATTATCCTAATTATGATAAAGAGTTGTATGATTTGGTGTGGAGTGTGAAAAATTGGAAACACTATTTGATGGGCAAAGAGATAATCATCTATATAGATCATCAGCCTTTGTAGTATCTTTAATCACAATCCAAGCTACAACAATCTGACACTTTCGATGGATGGGATTTTTGTAGCAATCTATCTTGTTATAAGGTATAAAAAGAGAACACGTAATAATTTTGTAGATATGATTTCTAGACCTCTTATTATAACATCTACTATTTTATAGCATAATCCTTTTGTTAATGAAAACTATAAGGAACAATATGCTAGAGATGTTGATTTTAAGGATGTCTATGAAGATTTGATAAATGGTAAATTAGTAGAAGCATTTGACTATCATGTGCATAATATAATGTTGTATCATCTTGGAAAAATATGTATTCCATACAATGAAAGAGTTCACATGATTAGAGAAGCTCACACTTCTCTTGTTTTAGGCCATTTTGGAATTAGTAAGATAATTGCACAGTTACAAAGATATTGCTATTAGCCCCATATGATAGAAAATGTATCTAAAAATATCAAAGGTTGTATTCTTTATTCTATAAGTAAACCTAGTAATCAAAAGTTAGGATTGTATACACCTCTTCTTGTTCCTAACCATTATTGGGAAAATATTTCTATGGGTTTTATAGGAGGTTTACTTATGTCATGAAGACAACATGATTATTTGTATGTGGTTGTGGATAGATTAAAAAAAATGTGTAATTTAGCTCCTTATAATAAATAGGTTACAGGAGAGGATACTACACATTTATTATTCAAAAATGTTTGGATCCATTTCGGGTTACCCACTTCTATTATATCTAATCACGATTCTCAATTTGTTGGTGAGTTTTGGTCAACTTTTTGGGATTTGATGGATACTAAGCTAAATAAAAGCACAGCCTTTCATCCATAAATAGATTGGAAAACAAAAATGGTCAATTAAATGGTGGTACATTTACTTAGGGGGTATTGTGGTAAACACCCTAAATTATGGGATGAACATTTATATTATTTGCAAAATTATTATAACCATAATTTACATTATTCTACTTTAAAGTCTCCTTTTAAGACTTGTTTTGGTTATTTTCCTAAGTCTCCTTTGGAATTATCTTTTGAAAAAGAATCTAACTCAGTGGTGGATGGAAACAGTGATGCTGAGAAGGCTAAAAAGTTCATTTAGAGAATTTAGATGATTTAGAAAGATGTTCAAGAATAGTTGGAGAAGATCCAAGATAAATACAAGGCTAGGCATGATAAACACTAGGTTGATCATAAATTCAAAGTGGATGATCAGGTTTGGCCTCACATCAGTAAAATTAGACTGAAAGGTGAAGGTATAAAATTAAAAACAATCAGGTATGGTCCATTTAGGATTTTGTAAAAGATTGGTACAAATGCTTTTCAATTGGATTTGCCTCTTATATGCAAATTTATTTAGTGGTTAATGTGGAAAACTTGAAATTGTATGAACCTCCCATGATCATGGATCAAGATGAGGGTATTCAAGTTCCTAATGTTGATGGTTTTGCTCTTGAATCTCTTCATGAGTTGCGTGAAGATGTTATTATTGATAGGAAAACTAGGACTACATGAAGGGGTGATATTGAATATCTTCATTTTGGTTTAAAAGGAATACATCTTAATAAGGTAAAATGGATGGAAATCATAAAAGTGAAGTAAAAATACCCTCACTTGGTTGATAATTAAATCAACTTTTGGAGGTCTAAAATTTCTCTATGGGGAGGAATGATCCAAGGTCCATTGTAAATTTTGATCAAATAACTTCTGGGGTAATATGAAAATATGTGGAACATGGAAAATATATATAAGGAGATTAAAATTATCACTCTTTATATTATAATTTATGGTTATTGATGCAAATTTGGCATTATCTGGCCAATAATACCACATCTACACTCGTAATATTTACAAATAATTTTGTTTAAATTGCTATCAATCTATATTTAAATATATTGATTATCCCAGTATATTTTTGTAACCACTAAGATATTTTATTATATCTTTTATTTCCATATTATTCCATTTTTACATTGTTAAATTTCATTGAGCTACATGTTTATTCCACCAAAGGACATATGGTGTTAACTTCTACTTTATCTTGGCACCAATCTTGAATGTATATGGAAAGATTCTCCAACCATGAGTTTCCAAAGAAAATGTGGTAGTTGTCATATTGTTATAATCCACCTTGGCACCAACCAACTATGGAATGCAATAATGCATTGGCATAGTTTGTTGGTATTATGGCATATGGCATTGGATGCCCACCCAAACTTGGTGCCAATATAGTCATTAACAACTAAATTAAATGCAATGCATGTCTTGTAGACAACACATTGACCATTAAAATTATGGCATGGACTCTCCTTGAATGATGCAAGTTAATTAAAATATATTCATTTGGTAGGTATGCATTGGGCAAGTATGAATTGGCATTATTATTAATATATATGATTGTTAAAACAATGCATTGGGTATGTTTGGTGATAACCCAATGCCATATTCTACACTAAGTTCCATGCATTTGCATAATATGAGGGAGAATAGACATATGTCAGTTAAAACAACTCAATATTGAACTCATGATTTTGTTTATTATCTTTATTCCTAAAATGTAAAACCAATGCCAAATTGCTAAACAAAAATGAATACAAGTAGCACCAACCAATGTAAAGGCGTTGGAGGGGAAAAATAAGAAATTCAATGCAGTGCTATTAGAGTAGACTAGAGAATATAAGAAAACATCCATGCCTATCCAATGCCAAAGAGG
The DNA here is from genome assembly GCA_037957365.1 of Torreya grandis. NCBI lineage: Eukaryota > Viridiplantae > Streptophyta > Pinopsida > Cupressales > Taxaceae > Torreya > Torreya grandis. Next base: position 1,329,366 of record JARHVA010001772.1, read on the forward strand.
CATTGAGAAATAAAAACTAACAAGTTATTTGTGTAGAGGTAGAGTGATTTTGCACAGACTGTGTAAAATTAAAGAATTACTACAAATAGATAAATATATGGATTATAGAGGCCAAAAGAACTTATTTTAAATTAAGGAGGTTTATTTTGGTTGCATAGATAGATTATTTGGTACAGAAGTATTTTTATTATACTCTGATATTTTTGTAATTATTCTTGAAGATTTTTAAATAGATTAGAACACTCACAGAGTAGACCTGAGGATGTAGCCATTTGGTGAACATGTATTTATTATTTATTATTTGTTATCTAATATTCTTTCAATTTCCATTAATAAATTATGGAATTTTAAAAAAAGTAATTTTTTGATTTAATTAAAGGGAAATTAGAATTTATTATTCAGTTATTTTCCAATTCAAGTGGTCTATAAAGTTTTATAAACTTGGATTTTTTGATAAAACACCTTGACCTGTGCCTTCACATAACAATCAATTATGATAAATATTATCTATGCAACATTCTTATGTGCATTTACATATCTTACTGCCAACTGAACTAACCTTGCTCTCACCTAGACACCAGTCTCAAAATAACTAATCTCTTGATAAAGAATTCAAAGCAACCAAGCTCCCCTTTTCCTTCACAACTTGTTCATTGTATGAATCAATAGTACACATATGCCATATATAAAATAGATCAAACATAACTATGAATAGATACCAAAAACTTACCAATTAACATGCCAAAAGATCACACTTCTAAATCAGACTCAACAATCTTCAACATGTATTCATACTATAAAACACTTGTCAAAGCTCAACAAGCATCCACCATGATTCTACTTATTGATGAGTGTCTCCATGAAGCTGAATGGGGTCACCCCTTCCATAGGGAACTAGAATAATACAAATTCAAGAGATTCTTAGATCTTCATGCTTTCACAAGACTAAAAGTTCTTTAATGTCCTTCTATACTTGACTATCAACTTATGATTAACCTTTGACTTGGCCTCTTCATCATCCTTCTTCTTCTCAGTCGTTTCTCCATTCTTACTACTTTGATCAACCATATGGAACCAAGACCTCTCTTATCTCTTAACATGTAGCTTGAGTAACTAGTATCTATACTCTGAGCTTTCATATAATCTTCTTCTTTAGAACAACATCCATTATCTTTTTCTATGAATAGACCTTCATTATTACTATCATCATCACATTCCATGCTTGCATTTCTTAGGATCACCTTTAGCCTGTTAGGCCTATCTCAAAGGACTAGGATCTAATACCAATTGTTGGAGATAAAATCACTGGGGGGGGTGAATCAGTATCCTTATAAACTTTTGCTTTCACTTCAATATATATTCTAATCATTCATCAAGCAACATCATCATATGATCAATATTAAATAGTATAACAACATAGTAATGAGAATATACACATAACAACTATGAAGATATCATATAAGTGGGAAACCCTCATGGGGAATAAAACCCATTGACCATAACTTAGAAAAATAGTCCTATAAATTAGTGAATCAAATTAAGTTGAGCACCCACTCAAATTGAAGCACCAACCCTAGTATATCAAGTACCAACTTGATAGAGTCTTTAACAAACACCCACTTAGAAGGAAACACCCACTCCCTTAGTGAATTAGCACCAACTAAGCCACCTATTGACCAAGAACCAAATCATCCAAGTAGACCTATACATTTCATATTTTTCCTTGTTGAAATATTCAATACATGATGGTCCTCTTCTACAACTCTTTACTCACTTCTATTCCTTGTTGGAAATATTTCCATTGATGTCAAAGGCTTAGCATTATTGGTGATAAAGGCCCCATTGCATTTAATGTTGTTTATAATACATATATCTTGGCTAATGTGAGTTAATATTTATTTAATATTAATGAATATATTTTTGGTTGCATATGAGACAAAAGAAGGGCCCATGGAGAAGTCAAAGAGCCACGAGGTAAAGACAAAAGAAGAATGGGATGCATTTTCCCATGAAGAGTTATCTTAGGGAATTACAAGAGTCACCAAGTGAAGACAAAAGAGGAAGGGCACAATTTCTCATGAAGGGACACTTTGAGGAATATGAAAAGTCACCAAGATAAGGACAAAAGTGGGAAGGATGTTTTTGGTCATGAAGGGTCACCACATGACTTTTCAAAGGTAAGAATATGAAGGGTCATACAAGTTTGGTGCCATTTTCCATGAGGATTGAAGGGTCACAAAGGGGGAAGGCCAAAGGTCATTTGAAAATCTATAAATAAAGGCTTGAGAAGCCATTTATAATATGGAAGATATAAGTTGATTTTATATTGTAATATCTATCTTAGAAGAGCATTTGAGAGAGAAAAATATGATTTGTATTTGTTATATCTAGCTTAGAAGAGCAAAGGTGAGAGAGAGGAAAGAGATGTTGTATTGAACTACCATTTGTTGAGATAGCAACATTGAGAGATAGGTGTGTGGTATACACAAAGGGGTTGGTGCTCCTGTGGGTTGGTGGTCACGAATTGCTGTTGGGTTGGTGCTGAGCAAAGGGGTTGGTGTTCTTATGGGTTGGTGCTCATGAATTGTTGCTGGGTTGGTGCTCAGCAAAGGGGTTGGTGCTCTTATGGGTTGGTGCTAGGCAAAGGGGTTGGTGCTCTTGTGGGTTAGTGCTCATGAATAGTTGATGGGTTGGTGCTCAACAAAGGGGATGGTGCTCTTGCAAGTTGGTGCTTGTGAATATTGTTTGGGTTGGTGCTCATTCATATACTTGAGATTGTTCTCTATGGTTTTTACCACATTGGGTTTCCACGTTATATCTAGTCTCTCTCTCTCTCTCTCTCTCTCTCTCTTGTGTGGTGTTTATTGTTTTAGTTTTATTGCATATCTTGAATGTTTGATTAATTAGAATTTGATTAATGGAAAGTTTTATAAGATATATGATATACTGATTCACCCCCCTCTTAGTATATTCCATGCTTAATAGTTGGTATCAGAGTAGGTTCCTTCAAAAAAGGTTTAACAGCTTGAAGGTAAATCAAAGAAAAGCATAAGATGGCCAAGTAACTAAAGAAGGAGAATCAAGAGTTAAAATATGTGGTTGAGGCTCTTAAGGAACAGGTGTGTATCTTGGATTCTAAGTTGGCTATAGAAGTAAAAGAAAATAAGATATTTATTTCAGGATCTTAAGAATCAGTTAGAGGTTGCAAATTCAATTTTAACATCAAAAGAAGAAGAGTGTAATTAGTTGAAGGATGAGTTAGGTTCTTTAAAGGATAATCATGAGAAGCTTATAATCAAGGTTGAGAAAGATCATGAAATATTGGTCCAAGGAAAGAAGGATGCAGGTTTTGAAGGCAAACCAAAGAATCCAATTAGGCAGCCCAATGCTTTTAAGTTTTCAAATTCTTTTCATGGCCATTATTTTATTTGTCATCATGTTGGTCATAGGGCAAGATATTGTATGAGGAGAAGCAATAAGTCAAAGGGAGATCTCAGTCACATTTAAGAAAAAAGGTATGAGAAATATTATTTGCTTTTGTTGTCATGAGGTTGGACATATTGCTAAATTATGTCAAAATAAAGTAAAGAGATATTCAAGGTATGTCAAAGGATATAGAGCCCCTAGAAAATATGAGAAAAAACAAATTTAGGTTTGGAGACATAAAATAGTAAAGGTTGATCAGGTTGAGTTTAAAAGTGAAAATGAATTACTTGCTATAGTAGATAAAGAATCAAATAGGAAGGATTGTGCAGAATCTCTTGTTACATTTGAGCATGAGCTTTGCCAAGATAAGATAGTTGTAAAAGTTGAGAAGATGAATAACATTATAAATGATAAGGTTAGTAAGTCAAAAAGGATAGACATGCTTAAACAGATTCTAAAATAAAAACACAAGAAGATCAAGGAAGAAATAGAGGAGATGTGGGAATCCCCTGAGATTTGTTTCTAGGACCCTTTTGTGTGGGGTGTCTCTTCTAGGCTTCAAGGAGACATTTTTAAGAAAAATTGAAGCATGGTGGATGCTATTGGGTCTTGGCTATGTTTCATGACAAGAAGGTGAGTTGGTAGATTAATTGTATATCTTTTGAGGGAATAGATTTTTGAAGAAAATTTTGCATCAGTATTATGGTTTGAGGCTATTAGAATGATTATTGCATATGCAGTGTTTCAAATGATTATGGTCATAAGAAATTAGAATGTTGAAAAAGAGCTAACAGTTTCAAAAAGAAGGAAAAGAATACTCATGCAGATTCAATGAAGAAGGATCAGAGTTTCAAAGCTCCATTCATCAAGAAGAAGGTTCAGACATGTTCATGGAAGAAGAAACAACCTAAAGAATTTATGTTGATGCAAACAAATTTGCATGTAAAAAATAAAGATCAGCCATGGTTTGTTGATAGCGGATGTTTGAGGCATATGACAGGAGATAAGAGTAAAAAAAGATCAATGGTGGCATAGTGAAATTTGAAGATAAAACCACTGCCAAGATAGCTAGAAAAGGTACTTTAAGTTTGGATATTAGTAGAACCAAAGATAAAAATGTTTTGTAAGCATAATCTATTGAGTGTAAGTCAAATATGTGATCAGGGATATACATTAAATTTTCATGCAAAAGGCTATAAAGTTAGAAGGAAATATTCAAATGAGTTGATTGCAGATGCTCAAAAGATAGGGAACAATGTACATGTATTGTCATATATCTTCTCAAAGGCACGATCAAAGGACACATTCAAAGATCTACAAGAGGAGTTGGGAGTAATTTATATTACTTCCTACCATTGATGTTTAACATCAATTGAGGGGGAGCTAAGTGTTAGCTCCAAGTAGGCCCTTTGCCATTGATGTCAAAGGGGGAGAATAATAGGTATAGGGATAGGTGCAAAAATTGGTACAGGGAATAGGTATAGGTTGCTACAGTAAGGGGGAGTTACTGTATGTTTTTAGATGACAATATCTGTAGGTGATAGGATGTGGCAATTTCAAGATTGAGGTTGCCATTAATGACAAAGGGGGAGATTGTTGGAAATATTGTCATTGATGTCAAAGGTCTAGCATTATTGGTGATAAAGGCCCCATTGCATTTAATGTTGTTTATAATAAATATATCTTGGCTAATGTGAGTTAATACTTATTTAATATTAACAAATATATTTTTGGTTGCATATGAGACAAAAGAAGGGCCCATGGAGAAGTCAAAGAGCCATGGGGTAAAGATGAAAGAAGGATGGGATGCATTTTCCCATGAAGAGTCATCTTGGGGAATTCCAAGAGTCACCAAGTGAAGACAAAAGAGGAAGGGCATAATTTCTCATGAAGGGACACTTTGAGGAATACAAAAAGTCACCAAGATAAGGACAAAAGTGGGAAGGATGTTTTTGGTCATGAAGGGTCACCACATGACTTTTAAAAGGCAAGAATATAAAGGGTAATACAAGTTTGGTGCCATTTTCCATGAGGATTGAAGGGTCACAAAGGGGGAAGGCCAAAGGTCATTTAGAAAGATATAAATAAAGGCTTGAGAAGCCATTTATAATATGGAAGATACAGGTTGATTTGATATTGTAATATCTAGCTTAGAAGAGCATTTGAGAGAGAAGAATATGATTTGTATTTGTTATATCTAACTTAGAAGAGAAAAGGTGAGAGAGAGGAAAGAGATGTTGTATTGAACTACCATTTGTTGAGATAGCAACATTGAAAGATAGGTGTGTGGTATACACAAAGGGGTTGGTGCTCCTATGGGTTGGTGCTCACAAATTATTGCTGGGTTGGTGCTCAACAAAGGGGTTGGTGCTCCTATGGGTTGGTGCTCAACAAAGGGGTTGGTGCTCCTGTGGGTTGGTGCTCATGAATAGTTATTGGGTCGGTGCTCAATAAAGGGGTTGGTGCTCCTACAAGTTGGTGCTTGTGAATATTGTTTGGGTTGGTGCTCATTCATAAACTTGAGATTTTTCTCTATGGTTTTTCCCACATTGGGTTTCCACGTTATATCTGGGGTTTCTCTCTCTCTCTCTCTCTCTCTCTCTCTCTCTTGTGTGGTGTTTATTATTTTAGTTTTATTGCATATCTTAAATGTTTGATTAAGTGGAATTTGATTAAGTGAAAGTTTTATAAAATATATGATATACTGATTCACCCCCCCTCTCAGTATATTATGTGCTTAACATTCCTCTCAAAGCTACCTCTAGGTTTCTTCGCTCTATTAGGTCTGTTTACGACTGATTAGGTCATATGACCTTGATCTACATAATTAAAAATTATATTATATATATTAATTAATATCTATATACACCCATATGATGGTATAAATTACTTCCTTATACTCTTATTTTTGATCTTTTTCTTCACTTTCACACTCTCTCATTACTCCCATAAATAGGCCTAATTAGTTTTACTCTTATACAATTTGTTTGCTCTCACACCCTTGGTCAGACATACAGACATGGAAAATTGGATTAATATTATAATATGTTACAAACATGAATCAAATAATAAATTAGGTCATCTAAAATTTAACAGATCAAATTCTCTTGTAGGCCTTAAGGAGACCTAATTCAATTAGGTCTTCATTAGAGCATGTTACACTTTATCTTTCTTAGAATGATTCTAAAATACATAAATAGTAGGATAAATTCATATATTACTCAATTAGACCTTATAAAACTTAAATTTTGGTCCAAAACACCTTTTAGGTCCAACCACCACTTGAACCCCTTCTCAAAACACTATTCATAATAGGCCTGTGCATGCACAAAAAATTGATCTTGAAAAACTAAAGCATAAACACAATTTTTATGATAAACCATGGAAAAAAATCACATATATAGAAACATAATAAACTTATGATCTTCAAAAAATTTATTATACTCTTCAACTCAAGGTATATAGGCTTAAACTCTTCTTTGCAATATGCTTACTTTGAACTGCCAACTAGCCTCAAAACACAATCATGAAGACTTGAAATATTGGCATATTAAATAACATACTAAAGGGATTAAAAAGAATTAAAATGATATTAAAACATCCTTATAAAATATTCAAATAAAAATATCATAATTTCTAATGACAACTATTGGTCTTGCAGACCAATCTATTGACCTTCTCTCTCTCAGATCTTACTCAACCAGACAAGCCATTTTGGATTTAATGTTTCAAACTCTTCCAATAACTATAAAACCTTATAAAAATAATTTATAGTTCATATATGTCTCAAAAAACATCAACATATTTATTATATACTTTAATTCATAAGATAAGGCTTTAGACTCATCAATGTACCTTATTCACTTAGAACTAATAGTTTTCCTCAAAGACCAATCATGGTGACTTTAAATTCCAACACCTATGTAGAAACATTAAAAGACTAAAAATTCATTAATATTATCCTTATATATCTTTAAAACATCTCAATTCACAAAAACACTAAGGTCTAATGGAAAATGTTAGACATATAGACCAATCTTTGGACCTCTTTGTACACAAACCTCACTGAGCTAGACAAGTCAACTTGAGAGCAACTTTTTTCTATTTAAAAAGATCTCCAAAAAATATATAAAAAATTAAAATTTATTATAAGTATTTAAAAATATCTCAATTCACTTGGATTCATACCTAATCCATGATATCACATACCTAATCACTTTCTCACTTCTACCTGGTTTTCTCACTATTTGCACCATTAGGCCTTTTAGCGATAGGTCAAATTGTATGAATATTTTAACACCCATGAGGGATATAATATGATAAAAAACTAACATTTAAATCAAATAAAATTATCAATCTTAAACCTTCATATATTTAATAACTTTGACTTGGTCAACTCTAATTGCTATAGTAGATCCCCAAGAAATAAGGCCTTTCTTATAGGGTCCGCTCACTCACTTGACAAATAAATCATACCTAGAGGTGCTTGATAGAGTTTAATACATGATACAATCACTTATTTATCCATTTGAGACTATTATATTATATTTTTAAAAATATATTCAGCACCAAGTCATTGATAGGGTTCTTTGAGGGTTTGAACCTTCTTCCAATCTTAATGATGATTCATAAAGCTTCACCCTTCATTCTAAAAACTAATTCTTGGAAATTAGAGATATAAACATTACCCATATACCATTAATATATTATGTCCTCATGAAAATGAATTTTTAATTCTCACCTACTCACACATGCCTTAGAAACTGATCCTAATACCTCATTAGGCCATGCTCTCACTATCTTGCTTTACTACCCCTGAGTCATCACACCTAATTAGATATTGAACTGAAATTTAAACCTATTTACATGCTATCAATACTTTGCTCACATTCTCACATAAAATCTTACATTCTCAATTAATGTCAATCATCCTTCATATGTATTGATAATAGCTCATGATGCTTCATTAGGCTAGGTAGGGTTAGAAATGGTCTAGTTGTAGACTATATCTATAGGTCCTACCCCTATAAGCTCAAATTGAGATTCTAATGAAAGATCAAAAACCTAATATACCTATGCAAATAACCTCATATATCCTCTTATTCCTCTATTCATCTATTTCACCAAGCCAATACGCTCAAACCTCCTCACTAGGACTTTACATGTCATGACTAGTGTTAGGTTACTCAAGTACTTAACCTTCATACCTTTTTCATGCTCTCAAAACCTTAATTTTATGCTCAAAATATCAATCTCAACCCATAAAACATACTACCATGCTCAACCACTTTCATACATCTTATCATATACCTGAGACCACTAATCTCACCAAGTAACCAAGCCCATGCCTTCACACAAGGTATTTTCATGATATGACTATGCTTAGGATAATTAAGTATTTATACTCAAATATATGCCTTATAAAACTTATAAATCCTTTTAAACCTAACTTTCAAGCCCATACAATTCTGAACAACTTCTCATATACCTAGTCTCACTCACTTCATCATTCTATCTTCTCATACCTTCTCATAAGGTCTAGACAAGAAATTTTCAAGATACTTTTGATACTTGGACCTATTAATTTAAAAAAAAAATCAAACAAGTAGATATAATACACATGGACATGTACCTTTCTTTCTTATGGTAATCACTACTTACTATTTTGGCATAAGAACTCATTATGCCTTTATAATAATTTGTCACATCAGGCTCACAAGCTCATACATCATATACCACTCACCATGAATCTTCACCATAATGAAAACATGCTTTGACATTAATGACATCATATTGAAATCAATGAAAACACTAGGCCAACACCCTCTCCCAATAATAATCAATTTTCAAATATAATACATTCTTATGGGTCAAACCATATGTTTTAGATAGTTTAACATGAATAATTACCTAATTAGACTCATGAATATATACAAATAAAGACCTCACTTTATAGGGGACTTGTAACTCATGTGGTACACATATATACACTATTTCACATCAAGAAAATATATATTATTCATACTAGATTGTAAATTGGTCACTAGGAGTAGTCACAAGATAAGTTTGAAACATACAAGAAAGATCAATCACCTCAAATCACCTATGGATAGAAAATATGGAAGCCAAGTATAATTAATTATTATCAAGTATCAAATTGAAATAATTAGTTTCATTCATGTAGTGAATGAGTAAAATTACATAATCACACTTGGTGGGATAACTAGGTGTGGCTTGATTTCCCTCTTTGGAGTATAAAATACATAGGTAGTAGTCAAATATCAATGGGGGTGATGGGTTAACTTAGCCCATTATAATTTTCCAAGTTTTTAACAAGTTTTTTAGCCATCATAAGAACACCTAGGGTTTTATGGTGAAGGTTGATGATTTATAGAATTGCATGCATTATAAGGGTTTACCATCACACAAACAAAGATTTCAAATATACACTCACATACCTATTTTATGACACAAGTCACTACCAACCACTATAGATTAGTATTGACAATTGATATTGACCCAGATCTGACATAATTTACCTTGCATAGATAGAGATACCAATCCTAAAATTGACAAATCATAGGCCTACTTAAGTCTATTTTCCACTATCATAAGTTAGTCATAATTAGGTAGTAAATTATAAAATCTAAGTACTTATCCCTTTGCTATACTTAATATATTTAACATATTCCACATGTTAAATAATTGTAATATATTTCAATTTTTTACATTTAGATTCATGATTAAATTTCATAATCAATAATTTAAATTCACATAATAGTTTATATATTAATTATATTAAGTGATTCATCTTAATACAAACTAGGGAAACACATATTGGTGAACCCTTAAATTGATTGAACTATGTAAAACCCTATGTTTTCCTTTAGAATTTCATTCATCTAGGGTTTTATTCTAGATTGTTTTTTTGATTATTCCAAATAATACATTAACGATGGCTATAATGAATGAACATTGTATTTATTTTTTGATGCAAGTGATGAAGGTAATATTTCCATATTTTTCATTATAGATATGCTTAATTTTTAACAATCATATAATTAAGGAATGGAAAGTAGATTCAATTTTAAATTAGGAATAATCAAAATGTCATGCAATTTTTAACAATCATATAATTAAGGAATGGAAAGTAGATTCAATTTTATAATTAATGAAGTGTTGATGCACCCACATGTGAAATAAAAAATAGAAAGAACAAAGGAGACAAAACAAAGAGCCTAAAAAACCATAGAATAATTAGTGAGAAATGTATCCCAAATAATATTCAATCTATCCCTTTTTTGTTTTTCATTTTAACTTCTTTCCACATCCATTGAGAGGACTCTATCATGATTATTTGAAAAATAAGAAGCCAAAAATTCAGAATAAATGTATGGAATCGGTAATTCTATCTTCAATTTTTTCACATGCTCCTTATCATACTATAAGATTTCCAATTCATGAAACATATTCAATCCCATTTAAAGGGTCTAATTTGATTCCTTCCCCTTAGAGATGTTCTTATCTTTTCCTCTATCTGCCACATCATGTGTATTAATTTCACTGACTTTGTTGTATGCTGATTTTCCTCTTCCTCAACATCATATTAATACACTACCTAATGTTCTTGGTAACTCCATAATTTGGAAGATGATTTCAACAATTTTTTCCTATAGGTATGGGTTCTATATTGAGGACAACTAGTTTGAAGGTGTCTTGGGAGTTTACAATTATGACAATAAAATGTTGTATTCTCATAATCCAACACTTATATACATTGTTCTTTCCCATTATAAGAATAACCTTTTTCGATAATCCCTTGCTAAGGTTTATCTCTAGACATATTATAGCATAACCCACTAATGTTATCTCAACATCAATTTTAATGTAGGTTCCTAATGAGTTCTCTATTATTTCAAAGGCACAATCGAAGTGGAGAGGTAGATTTGGAAGGTGGACTTGAAATAGCATTTTAGAAACTGAAAGAGTGTTTGGATCAAATTATAGAAACTATGGGGTAATGAACATCCCTACAAAACCCTAGAACCTAGGTCTATCCTTGAAGACTCTCTGATATGATTCTAAGCCAAAAAGTGGAAAATAAAAAAAAATTGAATAGAGAGAGATGTCACATTATTTTGACCATTTTGTGTGTATCCATTGGTATAATGCTAGTGTGAAAGGACAAAGATAATTAATATGTAGATAATTGATTTTGTCTCCAAGTTTGAACTATATTGAAACACATCCTTTGCTGTGATATCAACTATTGGGTGCTTCTTTCACATTTTTCACAATATATGTGCTAAGGATAGTGGAGGGATTTAAAATACTTGTTTTAGCTGATGAAATTTTCACCACTTATTTAAAAGACACTGATTTAGAGGATGAGGGCTTCTTTGAGCCTACAACTCCACCATGTAGTCTCAACATCAAGGAGAAAGTGGGGTCATTTCTAGTATTATAGTTCAATAGAGGAGTGAAATCCTCAATATTTTTTCCTTTAAATATTAGTCTTTGCCGATCCATCAAAATCCCTAAAATATGTTTAATTTTAATATTTAAATCTATCACCTTATCTACCAACTATATCTGAATACAAATGGTGTTTTTAGATAGGGATCATATCAAAATTTGAAAACACATCTTCTCTTCAACCAATATCTTATTGGTAGTAAAATGGTGAACCAAAATTATACCTATCATTTTGTCAAGATGTTGGTTAACATCCTTAGTCTCATGGTTCTAGTGTTGTGCAAATATTTGTTTAAAGGAATATTTTTTAGACAGTGCATGTGATTCTAATATTTTATCACACTCTTGATGGCCTTCCACTTAACTCTAGCACAATTTTTTTATAAAATTGAAAAAATGATCACAAATCATGCCTATGCCCTTCTTGGGTATTGTATATTCCCTTTGTTCCAACACAACTAAAATAACTACATCATTATATGAGCCAACCCCATTATTCAATGCATTCCTTGCCTCTGCTATGGAGAGATAATTGTTCATCTAGACTAATTTTCATTTTGGAATTTTGTCAAACATTTTTATTACATCCTCCTATTTCTCATTTTTCACTTGTATTTCCTTAGTGGTGATACCATGATTTCTAACTTTAGTAGGGAAAGAATTGGGCTTAAGAATATCCCGACCCACTTTAGTAAAGTCACTACCATAGAAAACCTAGTATACAACTATGTATTTAGTCACATTATAAAACAAAACACCATTTAGGTCATATGGGTTTGTTACAACTACCTCTACCTTTGTCCTCCCTTATATTTGAGATTTTTCCTATTTGATAGACTGCCCAATGGCCCTCCTCACATATTTACACCTTATGTGTTTCTTGTAAAGTCTAATCACTTGCACCTAGTGTGATTGTTCTCTAACTCACTCCAAAATGTTGATTTATTTCATTCAATCCATTACACTCTACAAATAGGTTATCTTTGGGAAATAGGTGAAGTAGGAAATTCCAGTTACAAATGAACATTTGTAATAAACTACTAAAAAGGGATGGACAAGAATTTTTTCATGACACTATGAATTAAATTCAAATATGAAAGTTTAATGCCTAAACCAATTAAATGAGAATGAAAAAGGGGAACTTTAGTCAATAAATAATCAATAGTTTTGAATTAACTATAATTTAAATTTTAAATTTGATCCTGAACTTGAATTTTCCTAGATTCATTCACAACATCATAAAAATATTTAAGTCTAGACTAAACATTGGATATTAGAATAAAACCATCAATGTGTAAATGTAATTCTTGGGTCATGGCCATCCTAATCAAACCTAAGAATTATTCATTTTTTTCTTTTCATTTCTCTTGGATGTTAGTGGTAATAATATTTTCATCGAGTTTGGGGTCTTTTCCATCTACTATGTGCACTAAGTGTTTAAAGGTGAATATGTATTGCATGTGTGATTTCCATAAGTGGTAATTGGTTGACATGAGTTTAAATTTAGTAAAAAATTGAGTCATTATGTTGTGAAAGCTCACTCAGTACCAAAAATTAGGATGTAAAAAAATCACCGAGTTACTTAAGATGTATGGAGGAGGGAAAAGGATGCCACCAAAATATGCAATTTGCTAACTAATGGGAAATATTCAAGAAACAATTGGACCATGTAAAGGCTATAATTTCAAAATAACATAGTTTTTATGAAACTAGATGGTTGAAAGGAGAAAATAATTAATTCTCCACTATTTTAAATGGAAATGACAATTCTAGTAGTTTTAAGACTACAAGAGCAAGATCAATTAACTTGTAAATGTAAATCCACACCAAAATGAAAAAAAGATGAATGTGAAAAGATTAAAAATGGATCACCACTAATGTTGATTATGAAAAGTTTTTTTTGTTATTTTGAAAACTTTATATTAAAACCATGCAACTTGAATTGATTTGAGTAAATGAATAAACATTTTTTTTTAATTTATTTGAAAATTTTGAAAAAATAAATAAAGCGGTAATGGTGCAGAGGATATTGTAAACACCTAAATAGTGTCTAACCCTTGGTCACCTTCCCCCTTGGTCCATTCCTAACCCATTCCTAAAACATGCAATTACTAATTTAAAATAAGAAACTTATTTTGAATTAACCCCCCCTCTTTGGACACATCACCCATGACACCTCGCCTTGGACTAATTCCCATCCTATGACTCACCCAAGACCTATTCTTACTTCTCTCTACCGCCTAACCAACTCTCGTGCGTATTTAGCCCAACCTTTGACATTCTCCAACGGATAGTGCACTTGGTAGATGAAAAACGGGCTTGGTGGCTCTTTTTGCCCATTCTAAACCCGCCGACATCGGTCAAATGTCGACCGACGCTGGTGGAATTGCCGCCATCGGTTATACTTAACCAAATTTTCTGACCCTTTGACGACCCCAATCACAAATCGGCTAATCTCTGAGGCTAATCATGACTCTCGAATCCTCTTTTGGTGAAACAAAGTTCTCATGCTTTTGCTTTTCAGTGTTTTGGGCTTCTTGGTGTTCTTGCAGGGATCAGCATTCTTGGCAGCACTTTCTAGGCACTAAGGTCTTGCGTCACACATTCTGCACAGGGACTGCACGATATCTCCATCACCAGCGATAACTGAAACACAGCTTTTGCACCTTTACCAATTCATATCATAGCTAAGTATTGGTACTTTTTTCATTCTAATATCATTTCAAATATATTAGTATTCTGTATTCTGTCTATTCCAAGCATCCTTGACCCGACCTTCCCTGTTCTTCTCGAAGAGGCTAAAAAGCCTTCTCTCACCCCTTATTCCTTTTTCTTTGCCTCTGACACTCCCTTAGTCTCTTTTTAGGCAACATCCTCTGTCCAATCAACCCAGCATAAGTTATCAGAGACATACAGACCATCTAAAGACCCATCTAATCAACCTGACTAAATTGCTTTATGAAAAGGCTGAAAGGTCTTTTTCCTATTTCTCACTCCTTTTCTTGACAAGATTCTCAGTCCCTTAGATCCTAAATAGTCCCTCTAAATCCCTCATAGACCCTCAGACCCTCAGATGAGACCAAATCCATTCTGTAGACCAGAAAATAGTCTTGTAACCCGTCCCTGGCCAATTTCCCTGACCGACCACATCCACTTCCCCTACCGATGTCGGCAGTCTAACCGTCATCGGCGACCACCCTGACCGACGCTGGCAATATCACCGACATCAGCGATTGTGTTTAGCAGATTGCAACTTATCAGGTACACATTTGTTTTTAGTCTTTTCTTTTCACATCTTTCATTATTTC
This sequence comes from Torreya grandis, assembly GCA_037957365.1. Taxonomy (NCBI): domain Eukaryota; kingdom Viridiplantae; phylum Streptophyta; class Pinopsida; order Cupressales; family Taxaceae; genus Torreya; species Torreya grandis. Next base: position 1,344,575 of record JARHVA010001772.1, read on the forward strand.
TCTTTTCTGCCTCTGTCATATTATGTCTTAAACAGTGGATTGTCATCCTCCAAGAATCCTTAGCGCGTCTAGGACCAAGCTTTTGCTTGGCAATCCACCCTCTTATCAACTAACATTCTTCGTGTTTTTAGTGTCTATCTCTTTCAGGTGTCATTCCTCCACAACAAAAGAGGAGTTCTCACAATGTCTGGATTACGGTGCATAGACTATATCCAAGTACATACAAGCCTTGACCTTTCCTTTTAGTTTCTCATTTTCTCTCCTTTGAATGTGAAAGCAAAATTGCATAGAAACATTCTGGCATGCCTGGTGGGACCCCTTTAGGGCCTTCCTTGGGTTCCTTTCCTTCTTTGTTCATTTAGGTGCATTAGGTTTCTCCCTCTTCACCTCTTTCTTCTTTTCTAAAAGACATCATAAGTAGGAATAAAAAGAACTTTTTCTTTCTTTTCTTGCATTTATAGACTAGTAAAAAAATCATTTTCTTCAACCCTTTCTCAAACTTGTTTTCATTCCAACTTAACATTTCGATTTGGGGCTTTAAAATATACTGCATTCCATTTCCTGCTTTCTTGCATTTCTTAGTCCACACTTAGTAATTAGTAAACCGCATATTAAATAAATCATAGATCACTTGATGTTACACAACCAGACCACGTGCACTAAATTAAACATCAAACCCACTTGAGACAAGGCCCGACTGAGATTTCATCACCCAGCGGATACCTTACCCATCCCGACGATCCTACTTGGATTTCACCACCAAGGGGAAAGCCCACTCTGTTCTCTGGCAGAGTCTAAACTATAGGGAAAGTATATTTTGGCTAAGCAAAACCAGCTAACCATTGGAATCGTGAAGTGAGGGGAGCTTGCTCCTTAGCACCAGGCCATGTACGGAACCTAACACAAACTTTTGAGTGCCTAAACATACCTAAAACCATCTTTAGATTACCTATTCTAGGACCCTTCTAACAGCCAACCTCCTCAAACATCACATTAAGGCATAAGCCACACGATCTTAATAAAATTGTTTCTAGGGATTTAACACTAGGATCTGCCTGTTCTCATCTTATTTTCTATTTTTATCTATTTTTTTTGAGCTAGTAAGGACGTCTTCTGCATTTCCAAAAACTTTTTTTTTGAGTTTCTGGAAAACACAGTAACCGACATCGGTCCTGTAACCGACATCGGCAAATTTTCTGTACCGACATCGGTCATCTGATCGACATTGGCAGTCTTCTTCATCAACATTAGTTTTTATACCGATGTCGGTCACTGTCCATTTTCTTTTTTTCAAAAATAGCAAGCTTAAAATCCAACTTTCTTGCTTTCAAAACATCCATTCTGGTTTTCTGAGACTAAAAAAACACAGTTTTCTGAAACCTAATCCTTTCTTGCCTTGAATGGTTTTGACACGCAGTCAAATCGAGGCCCTTTTTGACCATGCTAGTCAACAACCACTTCCACCTTCACCATCTATAACCAGTCCTATAATGGAGTTCCACTCAGAGACTGAAAGAACTCCTACTCGCCCAACCCCGCCTCAGACTCCTATTGTCCCAGAAGGGGACCAAGATTTCGCACGATTCTTGGACCTTAACGTCAAAGCCTTATAGCACTATCTTGCACATAGCCAAACATGAGACTCCCTAGGCAACCCGATTTATGGGATGCCGACATCCTTAGCCAAGACAAGAATCACATCAACAGCACCTATAATTCAGCCACTAGATAATCAAGTCAACACCTCCACCAATAACCCAACCGTGTCTTACCTTCAAAACATAGCCACTCCATCTAAACCTACCTCCATGGGGGTTCTAGTACTCCCTCAACCTCAAGCTACTCAACCTAACCCCACACCTTTCCAAAACCTACTAGTCTCTATCCTCCCTACTCTTGCACCTATCAACACAAGAGTAACTGTTTACCCGTCAACAAGCATGGCTACTCCTCAACCATCCTTGACGGCCCCTATCCAACTTGTGCCTACCAACCCCATAACACAAGTGCCCTTGACTCCAACTTTCACTCCAATAAACAGCTACCCATATGTTGCATCTATGCAACCAACCACGTCATACGCCCCTCCCAATATCTTTCAAGTGCCTTATAATCTAGGGGGCGCTCCACCCACCAATCCGTTAGCAGATATCATCAAAATGCTGATGGATAAGATGTCTAGCTTAGAGACCTCTATCTCTGGCTCACGCAATACTCTCTCATACGAGCAAATTTGCAATGAGCCCATTCATCCTTCCATTCTGATTAGACCATACCCCAACCAGTGGGAGCTTCCCAAATTTTCTCGCTTTCAAAGCAAGGAAGACCCACAGCAGCACTTACAGGCATTCAGACATGCCTATTACCTTATTGCCCATGACGATGCATTTCTCTTGTGTACATTTCCTATGTCTCTTCTTGGCACTATGCTTGACTGGTACAGCTCTATTTCCAGCCATTCCCTCTTCACATTTACACAGTTGGCCCAGCTCTTTCTTGATCACTTCTCCATTAACATCACCAAGAAGGTCTCGATCATAGACCTCTACACTATCTGCCAATTTGAGGATGAATCAATAGCTGACTTCGTTGCTCATTGGAGAGGCCTCATCAATCAACTCTCCTTTTCTTTGCCTCAACCTGAACTTATTGAACTATTCTCCCAAGCCTGCACCAAACATATTTCTTCCACCTTACAGGTTCAAACTGATGAAGCCTTCATGATGGCCCATAAACTTGAATTACATGCCATCTAGGAGAATAAAGTCAAGTTGTAGAGCAAGAATCCCAACTCTAAGACCAATGACCCTTCTTCATCTAAACCTTCATCATCCAATCCTAAGTCTAAAGCTTCAGCTAACGCTGTAGTCGTTAGACCTTCATCCTCTTCAACCAATCAACCTGAGCCATCCACATCTCAAAACGCCACCCGTCAATTCTAGTAGAGATACGTACAACGACAATATACTCCTCTTGGAGAATCATACGCGTCTATATTGGAAAAACTTGTCAAACATGGGATTCTCAACCTCCCCCAGATTCGACTACCACCACAATTTGATCCCTCACGTGCTATCCCTGCATTGTATAGGGAAAATGACTTCTGAAATTACCACCGTGTCAAAGGTCATGACACAGGAAACTACAAAACCTTTAAAAACATAATCCAAGACATGCTTGAAAAGGGTGAGCTTGTTCTAGATAATCCCAATGCACCTCCTAACCAGGGCATTGACATCTTCAAGCAACCATTCCCCAATCATCCATCAACCCAAAATAATGTCCAGACCTTGATTGACAACACTCATGAACATGACATTCGAATGGTCAATACGGTCTCGCCCTTCATCCCCAACCAACCTCAAGAGGTTAGCCCATCTACCAGTCCATCACGTGTGGATGAACCTCTTTCTCTGATTAGTTCTCCGTCAACTTCTATCATCTTGGAGGATGCCTCAACCTTACCGGCACCACCAGTCTCACCATCCTCCTTCCTACTGCCTATGGAGGACCTGACCTTACCTACTCCTCGACCGCAAGTGGAGGGCACCATAATCCCTGCCCTTTACCCGCTTGAGGAGTCACACTCTCTAGTTCCTTCTCTACCAAGAGAAGAACCTGACTCTCCATCTTCTTCAATCAACAAAAATCCAGTTATAACTCCCACACACCTTGGGTTTGAGACTACTGCCACACCTAACACATCTTCTCAAGAATCCAAACCTCATTTAACATCCTCTCAACCATTTTCCTGACTAGTGGAGAAAATTGAACTTCTCCCTTTAAGGAAAGTGGAGCATCAGGGATTATGGGAGCGTCTTAAAGCTCTTCAATATTCTCATGCCCTCTCTTCTCATGCTGCCAATCCTCCCAAGGTAGAATCTCCCAAGACTCCCAACAAAGACCAGACTCCCGCTTCTAAACCTACATCTACCCAATCTAAACCGATCAAGTCACTCGGCGTTCGCCCTGTCTCTACCCTCACTCACCCGCAAGTGAAGGTGGACTTAGACTAGACCTCGACCAAAAGTAGTCTTCCAACCAAGTCAAAGAAGATTTCCAGACCACAGAAGTGAACCCCTCCTCCACCATCAACTTTGCCCTCCATTTTAGGTCCTCATCCTTCTACCCTAATCGGCATGCTTCCTACTCCGACCCTTAACCAAAAAAAATTACCTCCATTACTTCCTTTGCCAACCACAAGTCAACCCCCTCTCAAAAATTTGGCACCTCTCACAAAGAAAGTGTCATCTTCACCTGTCACCGCACCACCAACCCAAAAGGTGGTACGAAAACCTTCTTCAACATCCCCCAAGCAAAAGTCACCAGCGCGTCATGCATCAACAAGTGTGGACCCCTTAGTAGGTTCATATGCTTTGATATTACGCCAAATTTTGCAGACTTCTAGCATTACTCTTCCTTATATCAAACCATTCCAACCCCTCAGGTCAAAACCTTCTTGGTTCAATGATACAAAGATTTGTTTATAACATCGTACGCCAGGACACGATACCGAGACTTGTTGTGCCCTCAAGGCAGTCGTTCGCCGCTATATGGAGAAAGACACTCTTCTCCTTGAGGACACTCTTGACCGACCCTCGACACCTTCCCATCCAACCTCTTCAACCATATCAACATCTCACCAACAGGCCATAACCCCTTCTTCACCTACTATCTTTAAAATCAATGCTATTCATATAACCACTAGGTCACAAAAGGACAAGGCAAAAGAAAAAGCTACTATTCCTTGGACCTATCCTTTTGTCCAGGCACCTCAACCACCAAAACCCAAGATTTTCATCTTAGGTGCGTCTCAACCCCCTTCTTTAGAGGCAATCAAAGAATCTATGATAAAATAACTTCACCAAATGCCTGTGAAGATGACCCTATATGACCTTATCCAAAGCTCCCCCCAACATCACCAAGCTCTAATCAAATCCCTACAGGCAGCGGAAGTCCAACTTGAAGACCCTCAACCACTAGATGCCCTAGTCCATTCTTTATCCCCTGTCGCCTCTATCACTTTTAGTGATTCTGAAATTCCTACCTCTACCTTGGAAGATCAAGACGCTGCTCTTTTCATCACAGACTACGTTGATCGAACTCGTATTAAATGAGTTATGATCGATGGGGGTGCCAGCATTAATATCATTTCCACCCATGCCTTTGATCAATTAGCTCTTCCCAAGAATTGCGTATCGAAAACTGATGCAATCGTTAGATCCTTTAATGACACCACTGCTAACACTATTGGCACTATTGTCCTCCATATCCGCGTTGGTCCACACACAATCCCAGAGCTCTTCTACATCATTGAGGGAGAATTCCAATATAACATGCTATTAGGGCGACCCTGGATCCGCGCCATGGCTTGCATCCCTTCAACACTTCACCATTATGTCAAATTTGAACACGACAAACAAGTCCATGTCATTCCTGCTAACCCATCCCCTTTTAAGACTTGTAACACAACCTATCGCCCAAACAACGTTCTTATCCCTCTCAAGGCATCAACCCAAACATCATCTCCATCCACAAAAGCATCAACTAGTACACAAACAACGGTTGCTACCACATCATCTTCTTAATTAACAACCAAGGACCCCATGGACGATATCTTCCAAAGACTTTCACTGGGGGAATATCGCCTACTTACTCTAGACATGTTCCAGACTCCTCAAGAGTATGGACAGCTTCATCAAAACCCAAGCTATGACTGTCAGATCAGAATGGTCATTCCTTATGGTCCTCCTAGCATCTGAACCTCTACGGGGCTACCCCTTTTTCTCTAGTGTACGAAACAGAGGCTGTCTACCTCTCAAAGTACAGATCCCATCTCTTCACATTTCACTTCATGACATTCTTTCTAACGATGACTTTTGTCAAGATCAATTAGCTCAACTTAAGTTACTCGATGAGCGTCGTCACGCTGCCCTCAATCATCTCCATGTCTATCAAAATCGCATCAAGCATGCCTATAATAAAACTCTGAGAGAATGAGATTTCAATATCAGAGACCTCATCCTCAAAGAGAACCAACATGTGACCAATATGGAATGGAGTAAATGAGGCAAATTTGCTCCTAATTGGCTCGGACCTTATATCATCACGCACAAGTATGGATCAGGGACTTATCATCTATCTTCTCTTGAAGGCCGACCAAAACCTGAGCCTCTTAATGCTTTGCATCTACGACCATTCTACTGTTAGTCAAGTACTCATCCACTTGAAATTTGACTTGAGCTCATCCCTTGAGCAATCCTTGTCCTTTTAATCCTTAATCCATTCCACCCTTTTTCCCTTAACAAAATCCTCTACAACCCTTTTATGATGTACGGATGCTTCGTCCTAATAAAAGGGAACCTTTGACCTTCTATAAGTCTTGTCCATGACTTAATATTCTATCAAAACTAAATCAAGATGTCAAAATATCCAAGGTCACAAAACCAATTAAAAAGCAGATTGCTCCCTCAAAGGACAGCTGCAATATCATTGCTGTAGCTAATAGACTGATCCCTCGAAGGACAGCTATTCAAAAGCCCTTAAATCTATAAAGTATAGACCACTCCCTCGAAGGATGGCTATGACTAAATCTTGCTACAAACAACACTTTCTTAGAAGCTTCCCGCATCGATCAGCTTCACAAATGACCACCAAACAAATGACATCTTTATGTGGACTTCCCGCATTGATCAGTCTGCACTAAAAAAAAAAAGAAAAATCGGGTCATGGACTTGACTTGTAGTTGTCTCAGGGTCTCCTATAAAAAGGGGCAAAGTTCTCCATACTCTAAAATGGGTTACCCTTTCCTCCTATCATATCACCTATTCAAGGGACTTCGAGCTCACTTTAATGTCAAAAGTGATTCGATTACCACTCTAACATAACTATGGTCAATGATGCAATGCATAAATGGGGCTCTTGGTTCTAACAACCCCTGTCCATGTTGTCATTTTGGTCCTTGTCAATAAAAGGGCGCTTATGCCTTTAACTTTCTACCTACACTTTGGTCACATTCAACCACATCATTTGTCAAACCGACTCAATCCGAATCTTTTCAAACCACTCACATAACCTACTTATTCTAGTTTTCATAGACATCATACACATGGAAACTATCAACCACACAATTTATGTCAAGCATAAACCATTACTTGCTGAAACATAAATCGATGTGCAATTCATTTTTAGCAAACATCCATCATGAATATGAATATTTGCTACAGATGAAAAACCCCAATCAATGTTACAGCTTACACCATTTGGAAAAGGCTGTAGCATCATCTCCTCCTTGTCATTTCAAGCATGTACCCTTGGACATATGGGAAATGCTATATCCTTATCATGACCAAAATCAACCACTTCAATCTTTTTTCCTCCCTTCTTGGGAGAACTACATTGGCCTGAGGCCCTAATGACAGGGGCTATGTAGGCAACACTCAGTTGACATGGGGTCTTCTGGGGTTAGCTCGGCCATTCTCTTTGTCACTTTCTTCTATCTCCTTCTCTCATCACCTGCCAATCACATCACAACCAATCACATATTTTCATAATCTTTAGCATAATCATTTTCATCATTTACATCATAATCATTAATTACAAACACATTATCATCATCACATAATTAAGCATTCACATCATATAATCCGCAAGTCATAACATAAATATCACTATCACATAATCCTTACGCATCATCATCTAATCTAAAAGTCATGACCATTCTCATCATTAGCATTATCATAATGCATCATTATATTAATCATCATCATTATAATCATTGACCATAACATTATCATCATCACATTTAATCATCATAACATTATAATCATAAACATAATATCAAAACATGCATCATCATCATAATAAAAAATGCTCAATACATTAAACATTAAACAACATCCATAACACATCAATGATCCAAAACCATCATCATATATATATCAATGTTTATACAATTGCACAAATTTGTGCCTCTATCTCTCTCTCACACATCTCACATCAACGGCTCACAGGCCAGTATATACATCAAAAATAAATCTCACGGTCTGCCCTCAAGGCTGTGGCTGTGGTGGTGGTGGCGATGGCCGAGAAGATGCTTTATCCTCTCCCCCCTCTGATCTGTGCCATCTACGAGACCCAAAATCTGTCACTCGAGACATAGACTGCTGTCGGCTCTGCTCTGTCCTCATCCCTGAGTATCACTGTATCTGAGGGAACCCCCTGATGGCCCTCTCATAATAAGCAATCTCATCCAACGCATCACTGTATCTAACTAGAGATATAGTCTGCGGTGGACCCATCTGCCCTACTGCTGTGCCCTATAATGACCCCTGTGGCTGTGGCTGACCGAGCTGCATTGATGCTGACTGTCCTGGCCCCTGTGAAAATGCCAGCTACTGTGATGGCTACTGCATCAAACCCTATCCTCTATAGACCTGTCTTGCCGCTGCCTATGCCTGGGCTATGACGAGCTGTCCCTGTAGTAGTGTGACTTGATCCATCAACACTATCACTCGACTTGTCATCTCTATCAACTGTCCTGTAACCCCTGCCAACTATCCCTGTAAAACTATGACTTGGGCCTGTGCCACATCCCTCTCCTGCCGTGCAGTGTCCCTCTCCTCACGGGTTGTATTCCGCTCCCTGGTAATGGCCTGTGGATCTGGCTACGGCCCTACCTACAAACCTGTGTACTACCCTACCCACCATGCCATGTAGGCCTCTATACAACCTGGGTCAGCCACCCCAGGTCCTGCTGACAACTCCTCAAAATTTGGGCCCTCTGTCTCCTTTGGTAGTGGGAGCGGTGCCTCAATGTCATCCCATCTGTACAGTGGGAACCTGGGAGGTACGTCCTATAGTAGCCCGTAATGGCACCGCACTCTCTCTGCTAGCACTCTCTCAAGCTCACCAGCTCACCTGCCCCTGACCCATCTCAGGCTTTGAACTCCAACCAGCTGCTCTCCCTGGTCTCTGAATGCTGGATAAACCAAGTATGGTCTCCAGATAATGTTTGTAGGAATCAGGGCCTCCAATACCCCTCTGTAGTGGTCAATGTCTCTGACCACTCCGTCTACCCACATCTATGCCATCACCTCACGCCACTACCTGAGTCCAACCTTGAAGCTGGCCAAAATCACCACTGGGAGGCCTAGAGGACGGGTAACCACTATATGCTCATAGGCCCAGCAATGTAGCAGGTGGCCCATGAACAAGCTATATCGCTGCCACTGACTGATACCCCACAGCTCTCTATGCACCTGGGCCAAAAACACTGGTGCCCAGGTGAACAATGTCTGCTGCTCTATCATCTCAAGCAAAACTCCAGTCATAGCAACCAAAAACCTGTCGCCCTCTGCATCCGGCAATGCATACACCGTGATGCCTATCATCATCAGCACCGCTAGTCGATGTACGTCTTCATCTATAGCGTATAAAGGCTCATACGCAAAGCTCGCTGAGTGGTAGCTCATCTCCGTGATGTGCTCTCCAAATAGCATAACCATGTGAATGTCGTGTGCCTCTCTCGAGCATGCATACAGGTCTGCTTCGTGTACTGGCAACCACAAAATTTGGTACACATCTTCGACTGTGACCGACATCTCTCTCGTGGGTAGGTGAAAGGTGCTGGTGGAATGATCCCACCACTTGATCAGTGCCACCATCAAACTCGCATCTCGTGCCACTCTGTAATAGCATCATAGCCCGTCGAGTCCAACTGTGCTCATCTGCACCCACTCCTCGGCTGTCACCCCTCTGTGCATCCACGTCAACAATGTCGGGAGGTGATCTCGCAACATCAAAGTCAGCCTCACCTGCATCCACTAAAGTCAATCTCATATTAAAAATTTTCCCTATTTCACTATCTATGCCTGACCCAACACCCGCGAAGCCCTTAGCATAACTTTGACCCCTTGACTTAAACATTTTTCATCATTCTTTTGACCAAGCAGCCAACTAACATCAGTTAGCATGCCAACAATGGAACTCACCTAACCGACGTCGGTCACTTAGTGACCGACGTCGGCAGGTTAGTGACCAATGCCAATCGCTGGTCAGTCGATGCCAGCAAACCCACCGACGTCGGTGACTGGTTCGGCCCTAGGGCCGAACAGGGTGACCCCTAAAAATCAGGGCTTCCCCTTGTATCCACCTTACACCCCCCAAAACCCTCTCTAAGACTCCTAACCTCTCCTAGATCTATTTCTCACCCTCCTAGCTACCCTCCCCCCTCATTTTCTACACATATCAACAAAAAAATTCAAAACACAAACACAAATAAAAATTTAACTCAATTAGGGCTTAGAGACCCTCCTACCTCATCTCAGCATCGCCGGCGTGGTGGCACAATGGGTGCCGCTGGTGGTGGACCTCCTGCAGGTCCTCTACTGCCCTCTGCCATCACTTCTACCCTTAACTCCTACTGGCCCACCGCTGATTCTTCAACCTCCAATCTAACTCCAATTTACTCCCTCTCTCCACCAATCTCACTCTGACACCTCACACCGCTAGTTTGCTCACTATGAGTCACTTTCACTCCTCAAAATCTAGAGCACCTTTTTTCTCTCAATCAAATAATCACAATGAATTTTGGTGGGCTGCCAATTCAGTTTTGTCAGATTTGGCAGGCCGCCGACGTCGGCATATGCGTGCCCTAATTTGCCAACGTCGGTCGATATCTGCTGATGTCAGCCATTTTTCTCTATCGACGTCAGTTTTTGTCACCGACGTCGGCGTCCTTCCAACCTCCTTTTTTTCCGTTGCCCCAAAATCATGTCCCCAATCAGTCAGTCCTCTAGACCACATCATTTTGGCCCCCTGGGGCCCACTTGAGATCACTTTTGCCTCCATCCATCGACCACCAGACCTTGGAGATCATGACCATCTCCTCTAACTGTGACTACTTCCAAAGCAATTCTACCTTGGTTTTTTTTGCATGTATGCTACCTCATGATTGATTAGCAAAATTGTGCGCACACTTTTGACCTTCACAAGTATAGGATCGCAAGCCAGTTAATCCGCACTACTTGTGACATTTTCGTGTTTTTGGGAGCACTTCCTAAGCCTGGGATACCTGGAACATGATGACCATTGGAGTTTCAGCTTAGATTGAATAACCCAATCAACAGATGACTAAATGCTAGGGCCCGATTATTTCAATTTTGGCACTCCTTGACCCTCGACCTGTGACAATTTGACCTGACCATCCTCGTGAAGTGGTGTATGCACAATCACAACTTTTGTAGTGTTCTCACTCTATCTTTCCCCTTTTCATCCACTCTCTATCAAATCAGCACCCGATTCTAGGTTCCCTTCTCTCGTCTACTGCTTTGAGGGGGGATACCTCATCCATAATCAGGGCAACCAACCCTCACCTATTTTTGTCTTGCAGTTCACTTGAACAACCAACAAGACGAAATCAACCTTATCCCATACCTGGGGCAACTGACTCCTGTTTTTGTCTTGCAGTTCATTTAGAGCAACCAACAAGACAAAAAGGGGCAAATGTAAACACCTAAATAGTGTCTAACCCTTGGTCACCTTCCCCCTTGGTCCATTCCTAACCCATTCCTAAAACATGCAATTACTAATTTAAAATAATAAACCTATTTTGAATTAACCCCCCCCTCTTTGGACACATCACCCATGACACCTCGCCTAGGACACCTCGCCTTGGACTAATTCCCATCCTATGACTCACCCAAGACCTATTCTTACTTCTCTCTAATCACCTAACCAACTCTCGTGCATATTTAGCCCAACCTTTGACATTCTCCAATGGATAGTGCACTTGGCAGATGAAAAATGGGCTTGGTGGCTCTTTTTGCCCGTTCTAAACCCGCCAACGTCGGTCAAATGTCAGCCGACGCTGGCGGAATCGCCAACGTCGATTATACTTAACCAATTTTTTTGACCCTTTGACGACCCCAATCACAAATTAGCTAATCTCTGAGGCTAATCACGACTCTCAAATCCTCTTCTGGTGATACAAAGTTCTCGTGCTTTTGCTTTTCAGTGTTTTGGGCTTCTTGGTGTTCTTGCAGGGATCAACATTCTTGGCAGTACTTTCTAGGCACTAAGGTCTTGCATCACACATTCTGCACAGGGACTGCACGATATCTCCATCACTAGAGACAACTGAAACACAGCTTCTGCACCTTTGCCAATTCATATCATAGCTAAGTATTGGTACTTTTTTCATTCTAATATCATTTCAAATATATTAGTATTCTGTATTCTATCTATTCCAAGCATCCTTGACCTGACCTTCCCTGTTCTTCTCGGAGAGGCTGAAAAGCCTTCTCTCACCCCTTATTCCTTTTTCTTTGCCTCTGACACTCCCTTAGTCTCTTTTTAGGCAACATCCTCTATCCAATCAACCCAGCATAAGTTATCAGAGACATACAGACCATCTTAAGACCCATCTAATTAACCTGACTAAATTGCTTTACAGAAAGGCCAAAAGGTCTTTTTCCTGTTTCTCACTCCTTTTCTTGACAAGATTCTCAGTCCCTTAGATCCTAAATAGTCCCTCTAAATCCCTCATAGACCCTCAGACCCTCAGACGAGACCAAATCCATTCTATAGACCAGAAACTAGTCCTGTAACCCGTCCCTGGCCAATTGCCCTGACCGACCTTGTCCACTTCCCCTACCGACGTCGGCAGTCTAACCGTCGTCGGTGACCACCCTGATCGACGCCGGCAATATCACCGATGTTGGCGACTGTGTTTAGTATATTGCAACTTATCAGGTACACATTTGTTTTCTTTTCACATCTTTCATTATTTCTCTTTTCTGCCTCTGTCATATTCTGTCTTAAACAGTGGATTGTCATCCTCCAAGAAGCCTTAGCGCTTCTAGGACCAAGCTTTTGCTTGGTAATCCACCCTCTTATCAACTAACATTCTTCATGTTTTTAGTGTCTATCTCTATCAGGTGTCATTCCTCCACAGCAAAAGAGGAGTTCTCACAACGTCTGGATTACGGTGCGCAGACTATATCCAGGTACATACAAGCCTTGACCATTCCTTTTAGTTTCTCATTTTCTCTCCTTTGAATGTGAAAGTGAAATTGCATAGAAATAGATATACATGCCACCTAATTTAGATATCTACCTACACTCTCCTTTTCATCTTTCTAGCTATGATTTATTGTTTTTATCTCTTTACTCTAACCTCTGGTTTGATTCTTTGTCACATGTACTTTGCTTGTCTCTTGAAATCTCTTTATCAATCTTGCCTTATAGGATCAGAAGCCTCATTTTGAATTGGATATCATACTTAATTATTTTTAAACATGTCATCCATAATCATCATCTACATTCTCACCTTTACCATGACTTATTACCACCCTATTTATCTTCTCTACTCTCCACCAGGCCTATTTAGGCTTGATTCACTTATACTAGATCTCTACATCTAGACCTCATTCTTGAAATATAAAACCTATCATATTTTATTTTATCCTCATCTTACTTAGTGAAAACACCATCCTTACATGCCCAAATTTCATGACTTCACTCTCTGTGTCATTGGAACAAATCACTTTTTCTTCCTATAAACATAGTTTCTTGTAGCCCTATTTTTGCATAAAGAATGTAGGTTTGAGAAATATATATGGGTTAATGGTAGAATGAAACTATTTTAGGATACCCTTTATCCTCATTAAAATTCACACAAAGTTTAATGATACAAATTTCAATAGATAACAACAAAATCAACACCATTTCCTAACAATTAGGTCTTTTTAGGCATATTGTAAGCACACAAATCTAGAAACTATAATGTATGATATTGTAACACTCTAAAACCTATTGAATAATATATAACAAATTAAAACTTAGTTTATTACCAAGTTCATGAATTTTGACAAGTTGCAACAAAAATTATTTGAATTTCCATTTTTTAACACTAGGTCTAGGTTTGACATTCATGTGTAAGGATGAAAGCCTAAAAAATGGGATAAATTGAATTTTATACAATTTAAAAAGATAATGAATATTTTATAAGGTATTAAAAACTTGGTTTGAACTTATCCAATGGTTATTTTTTCTTAATCAATCATCAAAAGGTTCCAAAATGTAAAGTTTCAAAATTCTTGGAATGTTCTTAAGGTTCGTGGGTACTGTAATGGAGGGTTTTGATTGAATATTGATATTTGAAGGTATTTTAACCATTAATAATAGTATAAATTATCTTATAAATACTCTTTATCACCTTACCAGATCTCAACCACTCTGTATGACACTCCAAAACATCTCTTCTCTATTTGTTCTTGATTGTACCCCCTCAAAATAGGGGATTAATGAATGAAGTCATAAACATCAACACATGCATGAAATTACTACTTAAAAAACTGAATACTTGTTCTTTATAATGTAATAAATTAAGACTCATTTTAAATATCCATATTACTTTGAATTCATATGATAAATACATCAACTTACATACAAAACTCTATGATCTTGATGACAAACTGTCAACAAGATTTTTATTCATACCTTACCAGTCAAAACTTGTCTAAAAATTAATAGAAACATGTAAATAAGAAATAAAATACATGAACTAGTATCCCTTACTCATATAACATGGCTTGCAAAAATTATACAAATTATTTTATTAGTCTTTATACACAAGTCTATTTACAAAAATATAGGCTTAAAAAGCCTTCTTTTTCCTATTCAATCATTCTTCTTGGTTTTTAATTCTTATCCTCTCTTTATATGCCTATAATATCCTAGTAACATTATATTATTCCACTCAACACACCTTACATGCATTTCTAACCTTCTCATTATGCCAAACATGCAAGAAAACTCCTTTTTCTTGCCAACTCCGTGTAGGTGGCAAATACAAGTTATTATTTCTTGGCCTATGTTGTTCTTGACCATGAATGGTACATTAAGACACATATAAACACATTATTATGAAATTATTGGACCCTAAAAAATATTCACCAAAATTTTCATTTCTCACAAAATAAAAAATATCACTTAAAGCCTAGTTTTCAAATTCAAAATTTCAAATCTTGCATTTTGGCAAGAAACTCCAAATGACTAAGAAACACACAACATAAATACTCTAAATCACTCAAAAACATCCATTAGGAACCTATAAGACCTATAAAACCCATAAAACACCAAAAATGGCTATCATGAATCTTTAAAACATGCTAACACCTCATATCACCTTGTGATGCTCTACATCAATCTCCCTGAGTGGGAAAACTGAGCTCTTGCTCAAATTAATTTGATCTAAATTATTCCTTGTTTTCAAATTATTTATCCTCTGATGTTCTGAGCTCCTCTTGCTACTGCTCCTTTTATCTTTCTCATTTATTCTTAGTTGACTATTATTTCTTTGTATCCTTACCTTTTCTTTCTTCTTTGCCAACTCATCCTCTATATCCATGAAGTACATTATCAGTTCAAAATATTTGTCCAATTCATCTTCTATCTCCTCCATCTATGAATTATCTCAATCATTCTCTACCTCTAGTGGCTGATTCTCCTTCTTCACTCTTGATTTTACTCCATAACTTATTTCCATGTTTGTCATGGTTTGTTTAATCACTCCTTGCTATTCTATCTTCTTAGCTATGTTTTATTCTTAATTATCATGTTATAATGACTTCTCATGAATATTCACCCTTATCATACTCTCAATCATATCCTCTTTTATTGAATATTCATGATATTCCACCTTCTCATGGTGACTCTTCTCATTACCTTGACCATCTTACAATGACATCTCCTTGACCAATTTAGTTTCAACATAACACCTCACTTTTTGATAAATTATTATCTTATTATCATCATGCATAAAAATAACCAACTCAGATATAACATTACCCATTGAATAGGTCAACTTTTTACCTTGTTATTTATTCATTTGCTTATCCTAATTCTCACTTTCTTGTAGTTATCCTTCCACGAGTCTTTGTTCTTCATCTCCTTACATTATATTTGATTTATTTCTTGGGATAAGACTACCTTCTCTTTACTCTCTCAATTTATAAATTTATCTCATTCCTTCCTTGGATCACCTTTGAATTGATCTTGTCTTCTTCCCAACATGCATTCTTCCTCTAATCAACTCCTTTATGAGGATCATGGTTATCCTCCTCTTTCCTTAGATATCATGAGGTCTATTAACTCATTGATTATTTTATCCATGTGATCATGGAGTGACTCCTCTTTCATCTTCATACATACACCACCATTCTTAGTACCTATCAAATGAATTTCATGAGACTTGATAGTCTCTTCTAGGACATCATGGTATCTTCCATACTCTCTTGTTCTTACCTTATTATTCCAAGCCTCTCTAGGCATCCACATAATATTCTTCAGTTACTTATCATGTAATCTTAACCTATGCTCTTTAATTGTATCATTATCTTAAAATATTGGTTCCTTGATCAACTCACTGCTCAACTTACCTTGGCTTGCCACTTAGTTTGATTCACCTTGTACCAATCCTTGTACTTGAAATCCATCTCCCTCATGTGTCAAGCTAAACACTTATTCATACCATAAATCAATTTATATACCTTGCTTTTCCATGATGCATATTTCCTTGTCATTCAATATTTTTCTCTTTAACTCCCATTATCTCATGCCAAGTGCTCATTTCTTTAACTACTATTCTAGGACATACTTTATCCTTCTCTTAATTATGTATGTCATGCTTCAAAGCTACCATATATTATATAAATTGATATTAATTATTATAAACGAATAGATGATTTTCATACCTCTTGAATCCATCCTCTTGTTTCAATTCTCTTTCTTTTATTCCTTTCATGAGGCATCCCTCTTCTTGAATATCTCCTTCTCCAAGCATCTCTCCTTTTTTAGGGTACAATTATTTGTACCTATATACATGGCTTCCCAATCAACTTATTCTTCAACATAAGAATTTTATTCATGCTTTATTTCTTTCATGATTTAGATTTTTATGTCCTTGAAATGGATTTTTTATTTATTCACTTTTATACCTGCATACACACATGATAGGGATTCTTTAAATTTAAAAGCTTGAAGCTTGTTTTCCTCCATCTTCTAATTCTTAGGTTGCTTTAGTTGTTTCCTATCATAATCCTCATTTTTTATCATCTTATTATCTTTAAGATGTTTCTAACCTTCTTATTTTTTACCAAATTGTTCATCCATCATGAAATTCTTCATCTCCTCCTTGAGCTGCCTACATATCAACTTATTTTGCTTATCATTGTCTCTGATGACAATCTTCCTTCTTCTCTCCATGAGTAGCCTTATAAGCCACTTAACTCCCTTCTTATTCTTACCCTACCATATCATTGGCTTTCATTTTCTTGAAATATCTCCACCAATATCCTTATCCTCTCTATCCTTTTATCTATCTCACTCATCTCCTCTTCAATAACCAACCCTTTTTTTCTTTGGGTCTTCCTTATTCTTTCTCTCATTATGGTACTATAACTCAACCAATCTCTTAATTAAATTTTCCTTATCTATCTTCATCTTCTCATAAGCAAGTATTTTTCACCTTGCTTTGGTGTCCCAATCTAGGTTTTCTCCTCTACCTGGTCTATTGAGACTCTTGTCCAAGTCTTCTTCACCTTGGAACTACTCCTTTTCTTGGTGTCTTTCTTCTTTCTTTTGAGATTCTGCTAGCTCTATTAATAGGGATAATATTTTACCATAAAGTATTACCTTCTAGGTTTATACAAACTTATTTCCTCTCTTACTCATTCTTACAACCTTAATTATCAACCTTCAACAACCTCAAATGTCAACCTTTCATACTTCAAAAGCATAAATTATTCTAATGGATTACTTGATCTGATACTACCTAGTGTAGAGGATATACATACCACCTGATGGAAAAATATACCTACACTCTCCTTATGCATCTTCCTAGCTCTAATTTCTTGTTTTTATCTCTTTATTCTAACCTCTAGTTTGATTCCTTATCACAAATACTTTGCTTGTCTCTTGAACTCTCTTTATCAATCTTGCCTTCTAGTTTCATAAGCCTCATTTTACATTATCTCTATCCTTGTTTATTTTAAAACATATCATATATAATCATCCTCTTCATTCTTACCTTTACCATAACTTCTTACCACCCAACGTATCTTCGCTCACTTCCCATTATGCCTATTTAGGCTTGATTCACTTGTACTAGGTCTCTAGATCTAGACCTCATTCTTTAAATATGAAACCTATCATATTTTATTTTATAATCATCCTCCTTAGTGTAAAAACCATACGTACCCAAATTTCATGACTTCACTCTCTATCTCAATGGAAAAATTCACCTTTTCTTCCTCTAAGCATAGTTTCTTGTAGCTCTATTTTTACATCAAGCTTATGGATTTGAGAACTATACAAGGGTTATTGGAATAATTAAACTATTTTAGGATACCATTTATCCTAATTCAACTTAACACAAATTTTTATGACATAAATCCCAAGAGAGACAAAAAAATGCAACACCCTTTCCTAACAATTAGGTCTTTTCAGGCCTATTACAAACATGTTGATCTAAAAAATATAATACGGCCTTGTACCACTACAAAACCTATTTAATAATGTATATAAAATTAAAACACATTGTATTACCAAGTTTCATTAATTTTTATATTTTGAAACAAAATTCATTTATCTTTCCATTTTCTAACCCTAAGTTTAGGTCTAATAGGCTTGTGTAAGGCTGAGAGCCTACAAAATGGGCTAAATTGAATTTTATAAAATTTAAAAAGATAATTAAGGTTTTATAAGGTCTTATAAACCTGTATTTAACTTCTATAATGGTTATTTATTCTTGATCAATCATCAAAAGGTTCCAAAATGCAAAGTTTCAAAATTTTAGGAACGTTCTTAAGGACTGTGGGTATTGTAATGGAGATTTTTATATTTAATATTGAGATATGAAGGTGTTTTAACCATAAATAATAATATACCTATATTTAACTTCTATAATGGTTATTTTTTCTTGATCAATCATCAAAAGGTTCCAAAATGCAAAGTTTCAAAATTTTAGGAACGTTCTTAAGGACTGTGGGTATTGTAATGGAGATTTTTTTATTTAATATTGAGATATGAAGGTATTTTAACCATAAATAATAGTATAAATTTTATCTTAAATAATATATATCACCTTCCCATCTCTCAACCACTTTTTATGACATTCTAAAACATCTTTGCTCTCTTTGTTCTTGATTGTACCTATTCAAAATAGGGGACTAAAGAATGATGAAGTCATAAACATCAACACATGCGTGAAATTACTAATAAAAACATTGAATAATTATTAATTATAATTTAATACATTAATACTCATTTTTAACTATACGTATTCCTTTTCATTCATATGATAAATACATCAACTTACATACAAAACTATGTGACCTTGATGGCAAACTATCAACAAGATTTATGTTCATACCTTACTAGTCAGAAATTGTCTCAGAATTAATATTAAAATTTAAATTAGAAATAAAATACATGAAATATTATCCATTACTCATATAACATGTATTATAAAATTCATACAACTTCTTTTATTAGTCTTTATACATAGGTCTATTTACAAAAATATAGGCCTAGAAAGCCTTCTTTTTCCTACTTTGTCATTCTTCTTAGTTTTTCCTTCTCCTATATTTATATGAATCTATTGTACTAATAAAATTATATTATTACAATTAATACACCTTAAATGCATTTCTAACCTTCTTATTATGCCAAACATTCAAGATAACTCCCTTTTCTTGCCAACTCCATGTAAGTGGCAGTTACAAGTTCTTGTTTCTTGGCCTATACTATTCTTGACCATGAATGGTATGTTAAGAAAAATATACAAACATTTTTAAGACCTTATTTGACCCTATAAAACATTCAACGACCTTTTCATTTCTTGCAAAACCCAAAATATCCCTTAAATCCTAGTTTTCAAAATTAAATTTCCAAATCTTCCATTTTGGTGGGAAACTCCAAATGGATAAGAAACACATGACCTAAAGACTCTTAAGCACTCCAAAATATCCATTAGGCCCCTATAAGACCTATAACACCCATAAAAAACCAAAAATGGCTATCATGAATCTTTAAAACATGATAACACCTCATATCACCTTATGATGCTCTGCTTCAAGTAAGGAAAATGTATTAGTTTAAAGATTGAATCAAACATAAAAATTAATGACCACAATTATTTTTTATTTGTGCTTGAGAATATTTAAAAAAGTTTATAAAATTAATATATAATGTGAATGGAAATTAATAACTACACAAAAAATAAATAAGGTTAATTAGTGCCTAAGGACAAAATATAGCTAACACATAGGTGGTAGCATAAAGCTTAATCTACTTGGATTACATAACACCAACTGCAAAACTGAATGCCAACCAAAATGAAGATGAAAAATAAGCAAATACAAACTTATAAGTAACACAATAAAATAAAATAACAATATACTAAATAATATAAAATGAAAAAGCATTAATACTAAGTAAAATTAGAGAATACCAACTATGGAAAAGCGTTAACCAAAAAGAAAAACACATAAGATATGGTTTTGCACAAAAAAAAGTGATGCAGTGACTAGGAAACACTAAAGGTGAAGAATTAAATTTATAAATGTGTGCCTAACATGGACTTGTGGTAAGTACCAATAAAATAAAGACTATAATCCTGAATGTAGACCTCATGAATTACCCTGTACACAGTCTCAAGTAGAGATTAAAATCAAAGAGTATAGATAGTAAACAACAAATTATGATCACAAAACAATCTAGATTATAAAAAATAAATCTCACCAAGGAGTATAAACAATATGATAGAGATATATTATGAAGTTATTTTTATTAAGCTTGAGATAAGGCTTGAAGGAGCACAAAAAGAAACACAAATAAAGTTTTTTATTATTATTGTTTTCCAATAAAAAACCAGTAAGTTGAAGAAAAACCAGATCTAAAAACTAGAATGTAATTAAAATATAAGTGTTTTATTTTTCTTGTTGCTTAATAGAGGTTAGATACAAAAAAAATCATATTTAAATATCTATAACAAAGGAGTATAAAGGGGGATTTTTTTTGCTTGGTTTTGCATAAAACTTGATATAAATAAAATAAGAAAAGAAATTACTTGTGGGGCCTCTCAAAATTAGGTGAATGATGGAAAATAATCCTTATTAGGAACATAAAATATTTTATTAGAGGGCAAAAACTCAATTAAAAAAAAAAACTAAGAAAAGGAGACAAACTTGAAAATATTGCAAGGGTGAAGTCCTTGCAAAAAAATTGAGATTTCTCGAAAAATATGCACATTCACAATATAATGTTAGAAATAGGAACAAGTGTATAATACCATGAAGGAATTATGACAAAATCATTCATTAATTACATTGAAAATGCATAAAATTAGAATAACTAATAACATTGACATAGAGGTTATAACACTAGGTTTTCTAAAAACAATTAACAAGATTTAAAACAAGTTTTGGCAAGGAATAGACTTAGAAAAAGTTTAATTTAACTTAAAATACAATAGGGTTTGATAATCAAGGAGTGTGTAATGAATACCAAAAGATTACTTGAGATAACTAAATGATAAGGGAACATTTGTGTGAAGTGATTATGAGTGTGGGAAGTGATGGATGATGTGGGAGGTGACTTGTGATTTTGGACAACCACTTTATGTTGTCATCTTGTCGCATGATGATTATATTGTCACTTTATATCCATCACATCTTCCTTTTTGAAATGATATCACCTCATTTCTCCATTATGTCTTCATTGTTATTACTCTTTTTGGCCATGATGGGAGGATACAAGTCATGATTGGATTTCCATTTTTATAATTTAAAAAAGCAAAATTTTATATAATATTAAATATTACAATTAAATTTAAAATAAAAAATAGAATAATTATACTGACTACCTCTATTTATCCTTTTACTTGCATGTGTCAATAGGAATGAAGATGTCGAATAGGAGCATAAAGTCATCTAGGTGTAATTTTATTTCATGTGTGGGAAAATCTACTATTTGATGGATTTCAACTCTCCCCCTTTTTTGGGATAAGAGCTATCATTTCCTCCCTCCATTTATTTGGGATAAGAGCTACCATTTTATATTTTTCATCTCTTTTCATTTATTAGATCCATGGATCTAGGAATTTTTTGAAGTGGAAGAGGGGATTTATTCCACATGAAAAAACTCTTGATGTGATAATACTTATTTGGTAAACTCCTCCTTGGTGGCTGGTTGTTGATACAAATAAAACCTATGCCCATTTACCAAGATTTTCCTTATTTATCCATCATTTGGTAGTAGTTAAAAATCTCCATTATTAATATTTACTTGATCTGATAATGTCCTAGACATTGGGTACAAATTTTTCCTTTGAAGTGATAGTATTTGGAGTCAAACAATAAGGTTCAATCTCCAACTTTGAACTTCCTTTATTGTATATGATGATCATGCCATATTTTTCATTGTTGTTGAGTGACTTTTGTTTTTTGAAGTTCCTCAAACCACATCTCATCCAACTCATTCAATTTTAGAATATTTTCATGTTATGCTTGTGTCAAATTAATTCCTACTTCCATTGCTATCCTTGGTGTTTATAATTCAAATTCAATAAGAAGTAGTTGTATTTTTCAATACACTAGTTCATATGGAGTAAATCCTATAGTAGATTTACATGTTGTATTGTAGGCTTAGACTACATCAGGTAGCTTGTTTACATAATATTTTCTACTAATATTTACTATTTGGTTAGAATGTTCCCTAATTCTCTATTGGTGACCTCAAATTGGCTATTATATTGGGGATAATAGGGAGATGACTTCATGTGGGTGATATGATAGTGTTAAATGAAGTATTTTATCATTATGAAAGTAAACTATGGCCTTTGGTCTAAAATAATATATATACGTGTTCCAAATCATTACATAATTATGTCATAGAAAACTAATAACTTTATAATCTCAAGTAAATGTTAAGGATTCTACTTCAACCCATTTGTTGACATAGTCAGTGCACACCAAGATGTAATCTTACGCTTATGACAGTGGCTCAAGAGGACCAATTAAATATAATCCCCATTTTTCAAAGTTTTGAAAAACCACTTGAGAAGGGAGAGACATCTCATGGATAGTGTGAGATTACCCATCCTTTGGAATTGGTCACATTATTTGACACATCTCTTTACATACTTATGTAATGAAGGATAGTAACATCCAACACCTAAGACCTTATGACTAGTCCTTTGGGATCAATAATGACCTAATTCTAGTTCATTATGACAACCTATCAAGATACCATAGAATTTGTCTTTTGACAAACCCCTATGTAGCACAAAGTCAGGTCCATATTTAAACAATATCCCATTAATCCATTTAAATCTTGAGTTATCCATAATTATGTGTTTCTTTTTCTTATTAGTGAAATATAATGGAATATTATTTGTATCAAGATAATTAGCTATGTCTGTAAAACAAGATGTGTATGTTGAAATTTAAAATAAATTTTCTTTCAAAAAACTATTTTCCATTAGTTCATCTTCCTATGCTATATTCAATCTAGACAAGAAATCAATAATTAGATTAGATTTTCCAAGTCTATCAATTATTTTTAAATTAAATTCTTACAATAATAATAACCATCTAGTGATTTGTCCACTTACTATCAGTTCATTCATTAAGAACTTGATTTCGAGTGTTTTATATATAAAACACCTCATAACTAGTGATAAAGTGAAGAAAAGTTGTTAGTGGCATAAAAAAAACCCAAAAAATATTTTTTAGTGGTTGTATAATTATTTTCTATTGGATTCAAATTCTTACTGACATAATAAATAACATACATTTTACCATGTCTTATTTTTTTTTACCAAGAACAACTCTTATTGTAGTGTTGGAAGCATCAACATGAATGTTAAAATGGAGTTTCCAATTAGTACCTCTTAGTATTGGATCATAAATGAGTCTTTTATTTATTGCCTCAAAAGGCTTTTGACATTCATTTCTCCATAAGAATTCACTATTCTTTTTGAGTAGGGAGAACATAGGTGTTGTAATTGCACTAAAGTCTTCAATGAAGCATCAATAGTATCCTGCATACCCTAAAAAACTCTTAATGTAGTTTTGATTCTTATGTGGTGGCAATACTACAATGAATTCAATTTTCTTAGGGTCCACTTGCATTCCTTTATCTGAAATATGATATCTTAAGATAATACCTTGATCTACCAACACGAGACATTTTTTTTGACTCAAGGATAACTAATTTTTCTCACACCCAGTGAGGACTTTGTCTAAAAATTAAAGGGCCTCATCAAAATATTATTCATACACAATTATATAATCCATTTAAACCTCAACACATTCATTGGTTAACTTAACAAATATTGTAAGTACAACTCTCTAAGGAGTAGTAGGTGCATTAAATATTCCAAAATATAAGACTCTATATGAAAATTTTCCCCAAGGACATGTGAATGTAGTCTTATCTTGGTATTCTAGTGATATTTGTATTTGGCTATAACCACTAAATCCATCAAAAAAGGAAAAATATTTCTTCCTAGTGAAATTATCTAGGACTTGATCAATGAATGGTAAAAGGAAATACTCCACTTACCATTTGTATTAGGTACAATTACCAATGGGCAAACCCACCTACTATTATATATTAGATAAATGAACCTTACTTGTAATAGTTTTTTTTATTTTAGTTTTAGCTATCTCTTAGTGTAGGGTTTATTCTTCACTAGGATTATCTTACTAGCCTTACATTATATATATATATATATATATATATATATATATATATATATATATATATATATATATATATATATATATATATATATATATATATATAATGAGTAAAATTGTAGTATGGATTCACTTAATGTTAGTGTATTCACATGAAAATGTATTTGAGTGTTTATGTAATATGTTGAAATTTTTTGACTCTTTCTTAGTTAATATCTAGTTATTTATATTCAACATTTTTCTTGGCTAAATTTTAAATTATTTAGTATCTAGATAGACTAAATGGACTTCCTTGTATTCACTCATTAATGAGTTAAAGGGACATGTGTGTGGTTACAACACGTGAAAGGTCTTGATATCCTTGAAAAATGACTCGCCTTGAGGGATTAATCTTGCCAAAGGACAAAAAATGTTGCTATAAATGGCTCTTTTCTAATCTATGCCCAATTGACAACATTTGTATTATTTGATGGTCATTTTTCCCTCATAATAAATTAAGCCATGTTCCATTTAATTTTATGATTATTTATTATAACTACTAGTTAGTGTAGACATCCAATTCTTATCACTATTGTGCTAAAATTTCAAATCTAAATAACATTCTACAACAATGCACAGTATGGACCCAAACCACTAAAATGCTCTAACTCATCTGCACACATCACATGTAGGTGCCAATTTACACTCGTGTATCCTTAAATAGGGTAATGCATTTTATGAAATTATTATCTTCTTCTAATTAAATTTGTGTTAAGTTTGTGACCAAAAAAATTATCATTTTAGACCATTTAAATGCTCTAATTCATTTTCACACATCATGTGCAAGTGTTGATTTGTGCTTATGTATCCTTGAATGGGGAAATGCACTATTCACATTTGTTATCATCTTTTGATTCAATTCTAGTCAGATTATGACAAATAAAATTGACATTTTTGACCATTTTGATTAAACATGTAACCAATTTCCAAGAATTACAAAATACTAAGTAAACTCATTAAGCAAACCAAATTAGATTAAGAACTTAAGTGGAAAATCCATGGAAAGTTATTAAATATCTATTATTATAAATTCATAATTCAAAATATTTAGGCTATGACATCACCCATGACATCATCTAAAAGGTGTCAAGCACCAATCATTAATGGATATGAATATCATATTTAAGTCCATACATACCTTATTAATGCTCCCTTATTCTAAAATATTTATGGCTTTGTCCTTTGAAATTGAATTAATCCTTGGCCACACATCTTAATCTCAAGATGGATGGTCACGATTGATTCTCAACATTTATAAAAAAGATATAAATATGTGAGCCATGACCATAACTTTTAAGCTTCAGTTGTGTAATGTTATTATGTATAAATAACTTCAAGAGAGGCTAAGATTTTTAGAGAAAACAACCTGTGCAAAAATATTGCTAGAAGAGCTTCACTAATTCCTCTAAATTTACCAATCAAGGAGCCAAAGTAATTGGTGCTAGAAGAGATGATGGAGGCACTTGCACAACCACATTGAAAAAGACTTGAAGTACCAAATTTGGAAACAAACATGTTTATGGACCTTATTTGAAGGAGGGCCACTATGGGAGGGTATTGCTTGTATTACTTTCCTAATTAGTTTCTTGATTTCATTAACACCACCCCTCAGGGCAGTGGGCTTAGCATGTTCGGTTCATTATGCTTATTATTGGTTTTACTTACTAATGCCTAAAGTAACATGCTTTGTAATCTTTATTTAAATTTTAGCATGCTCGATGGTACTATTTTATCCTTATAATTATGCATTCAGGCCATATTTTGATGCCATTTCACTTTTTTTTCTTCTAATTTTCACATTTTGTCTTCTAGACCAAATGGTGAGGTCACCCTGTAAATAAAGAGGTCATTTTGGACATTGATGAGATCATCTTATAAAATGGTGAGGTATCCCTAAGCAATAGTGAGGTCACACATGCAAATGGTGAGATTGACTATTGTGATTTTATATTCACTATGTGATTTTATAGATCAACGAGATCAACCTATGCAATGATAGGGTCATCTAATAATTAGTGATATCATCTTGAACCAAAAATTTTAGGTAAATATTGTGTTTTGAGTTTAATTAAAATTAGTGAACTCATCTTAATAATTAGTAAGGTTACCACACTGTGTGTTTTTTATTTATATGTAATAACAAGATCGATATGTGGAATGGAGATATCTCCCTATGGAATGGTGGGATCACTCTATCAAACAGTGAGGTCATCCTATATCAAAATATAATGATTTAAAACAAGTTCCAATTTACTTTTGATATCCTACACCATTACTTAATTAATAACACTATGTTTTGTAAGATTAAGACACTTTGCTAGTTTATTATTTACAACAAAGGAAAACTTCACTTCACACTTCACTTAGTGCTTTAAAATGAACACAAATCCTAGACTAAGAACTCTTAAGAGCCCTTTTTTGTTTTTGATTATTATTTGTTGCTTGTTATGTGTTTTATTTTATTGAAAACTAAACTTTACACATATGCTCTCCTCCCATCCCCTTTAGGGAAATCAGATGATCTAAAAGTGATTTGTTTATTGCATTGTTGCTTAGTCTAAGCATAGAAGGAATGTTGCAAAGTCACTCTCAAAGCTCTAAGTAACTTTGGTGACCCTAAGTGACCTATAAAGTCCTATTTTTATTTCATTGTACTTATTTTATGGGTGGGATTTAAGCACCTCCCTATAAGTTATTTAGGGGATTATTGACCTGAGATTTCATCTCCCAACATCATTCCAACCCCACTCCACAATGGGGAATACAAATTAAGGGTGACTTGTTGGGATGCTAATTTGAGTGGTTAAACTAATTCCATTAGTAATATATTCCTTGGAACAATGGCCTAATTTAGACATTATACTACATTAAATAATATGATAGATATAGTGGTTGTAAAAAGGATAAGAATTTTTTTATAACAAGACAATTAGCTCGGATCCAAATGATTCATTGTGACCTAGTTTTAATCACACATATGAGACCATATAGATCGATTGAAATTTATAGTTTTTAGATAAACCCCATTTATCATAGAGTACTATTGGTGTAGGGTGAGTATCCCAAAGTTACATGTTACTACAAAATTTATTGAGAGGAGGGGTCTAAACAAACCTAATTTTTATGTGAATCTAAATTTATTAGATTAATAAATTATTTCCTCTCAATAAGGAGTATATCGATGGAATCCAATGGTATAAAGTAATCTTGTCAATTTCTAGGATAGGACATACGCTTTTGTTTTTTTCTTGTTCTTGTTTACTTGCATTATTTATGAGTCTAAAACTATTTATGTCCATGTTACATGTCAAACAAAAGAACTAAAACACATAAAAATAAAAACACATATTAGACACCATAGTTTGAACAAAGAGGTGTTACATTGGTCAAATTAATTTAAAACATTTTAGTCTTGTTCAAAATAAAATCAATTTATTTGTATCTGCGTTTCCAAAAAGCATCATTATGCTATCCGTTTAGGTCTATACTATTCATCACTTGGATATCTAAGGTGCTTTAGCCCAAAATTGAAAATTTATGTCAGGCACCTAGAACATAAATGCTCTGATACCACTATGTTAGGATCCAGAAGCACAATTGATCACCTTGTATAATCAACTAAATGAGGAATTTAACTAGAAGTAACAAGTAACTAGAATTTAGAAATAACACAGAATATGAGAGACAATACCCAATTGTATTAATACTCTTATAAAAGGAAATACAACAAAGAAGATGCCATAGTCTTCTTCCTTACACACCTCTAGGGCTCCTGCACCTCTAGGAAATAAATAGTAAATCTCTTCAAGAGCTCACTCTCTCAATCACGGTCCCAACACACAACTCAAACATAGAGTTGGTGTTCACCTCCAACTAGTCAGTATCACTACTACCAGTACCACTGAGTATACACACATACTCAAGTCTGAGTACACAAATGTACTCCAAGTAGATCTCCCATGAACTTGCAACAACCTGCAACTCAAATGATCTTACTTTGGAAGGAACTGCCTTGCCTTCCTCTCTTGCTCTTCGATCGAGTATACACAATACTCCAAGTAGATCCTGCTTGATCTTGCTACCTGTTGTGTTGTGATCTCCCTGATCTTGCTGCCACCTACAAATCAATTTGGTTTTTCAACACCTACAAACCTAGATCAAACACACACAAACACCTATAGATCAATGATCTTACTTACCATGCAGATCTCCAAACCTGGCCTTGCACACCTACTAACCAAGATCATACATACATGAAGAACCCTTCTGATTCTCCAAATTGACACCCACACTTGGCACTGCTATGGAAGTAGGAGGAGCTACCCTTGCTCTCTTCACACATAGAAGGAGCTGGCCTACTCAACTCAACTAACACACTTACAATACAGCCCATGAGTCTATTATATAGATCCCATGTAAACAATAATTAGATCTGCAGATCGAGACTATAATTGGCCTTCTACATGCAAATAACCAATTTGTTAACTAACTATCTGTGAACAAGCAATTTTGGAACCACATAGGAGACCAACGTCGGTCCCTGTCTACCTGGAGGTGACTGACGTCGGCCAATTCCTGACTGATGTCGGTAGCTTCCTATCCACCACTGGCCGACATCTATTGGCCTAACTGGCGTCGATGACTGTGACACTCAGCAACCTCCTCCCCTATTTGCATCAATGAAGCTTTTAGCTCCACAACCTAACAATCTCCCACTCGGAGATAAACAACTACATTGTACCTGTACCTATACACCGTCTAATTTATTTCCTAGCTTGTATCCCTTTTCAAGCTCAACCTTGAAGACCAACCACCATGAAACCTGTGGTGTACCCCTTGTCATCCAAGTAACCTGCCGCATCTACATCTACAAACACATGTAGAAAATAACTTGACCTTGCATAACATGTCGACCTGCTGCTGGTCCCTCTTAGATACCTGAGAATCCACTGAACAGCCCTCCAGTGCTTCTTTCCTAGATCGGCTCCAAACTTTCTGACAACTCCCACTACATGGGCAACCCAGGTCCAATACACATGTACTTAACTTCATCATGTGAATCAGGACACTGCTCATAGAATTGTCCAACTATTGGTGTGCTAACCAATTTCACACAATCATATAGAGATAAAATCAACCTATGATCTTCCATGTCTATAGAACACACTTATGCCAAAGAATTTCGCTACTCAAAATTTCTCATGACATACCACTGAACTAACTTTACCTTTAGCTCAACAACCCTACATGTTTGACCCTGCATCAAGCAAACACACAACATACAATAATAGGATGATGTTGTAATCATCACCCAACTTGGTAAAGAAACACAATGGTTACAATGACATTGACTAAAGCCATGCTTTGTCATCCACCTGTCAAACCTCCATTGTTTTGCAGCTACCTCAAGACCATATGACCTGGCCTTCCATCTCACATATCCATTCTCTCTATTCTTTAACTAAGGAATCCATTCATCTCTAAGTGCTTTCATATCAGCTGACAACCCTACCAAATCTCTCATTTGGTTCTGCATCTTATTCATGCCATACTCCCACTATTTCCTAGATCCTTCCTGCTCTGTAGTGAGTAATGAGTATAAAGAAGAGGAAAAATGAATTTGAGGCTTACTTACCCTTTTAGTCCTCTATATGGGTGTTTGAGACTCCTTGACAGCTTGCTATCCACCAAAAATCTCCAGTGACTGACCTCGGTCACCACATAGTCTGCATCTGACTGACATCAGTTCCATGCGACTGTCCTGACTACCGATGCCAGTTTTCCTGACTGACATCGGTGTCTACTTGCCACCAACATTAGTCCTCTGGACCGACATCGGTCTTACATGTCACCAATGTTGGTCCTCCTGACTGATGTCGGTCTTACCCTGCCCGACATCACTAGCTCTGGTTTGCACATGACTGACATCGGCACCTATTTGTTCAATGCCGATTCCTCTTGACCAACGCCGGTACCTATGTTTGCCTGTGAGTGATGAATTTTTACCTATGAGCTCTCTTTGGATCAAAACCCTATTCAAACTGCTCTGCTCAGAGTTACTTAGTCCCATCCACTGATCTTTGTCCATCATCTCCTCCATAAACACCAAGGCTTTCTAGTTCTTAAGTCTGTCAAAGACATCTAACTTCACCTTAAGAACATGCATCTCCTTCTTGCTCTTGTGACCAAGCCTACAAAGCCACGTCTTTGCAATAGAAGAAGAATTAGTAATATAAGTAGATAGATAAAGGATACCTACTTTCTTACCACCAGCTAATTCAAGTGCATCTGTTGTGAGAGTTCTTGTGCATCTCTCATCACCCAACTTTCCTAAAAAAATTAGCCACATCTTCAAGACTGAGACCTGCATGACCTTCTTCAACACCCATGTGTTGGCCACCTAAAATTTCAGCTTCACTTCCCCTTTGCCAATACTTTCACAAGGCACACCAGCCCCTAAATAAATCTTTCCAAAGTCTCCAAGGACCTTAACATGGAAAAATACTCTATTTCAGGTTGCATGGAAAGAGGCAACAAAATCTATAAAATAAGATTCTAATTTATCTAAGGAACATCCCAAAGCATCCTATGCAATAACACTTGCAACATCTGCTTCTTCAGTTCCTTCATGCTGATCTTCTACCAACCAACAATATTTATTTACCTACTCTTTCTTTCCATAACACCATAATTGACCATTCATGCTTTTTAATTCTTCCATTCTTAGCTTACTTTCTTCTACCATTGCTATACTCCCACTTAATAAAAAACCCTTGAGAGTAACCTGTAATCAAACACAAACCTGATCCCTACAATCTTAGCTCTGATACCACTTGTCAAGCACCTAGAACATAAATGCTCTAATACCACTATGTTAGGACCCGAAAGCACAATTGATCACCTTGTATAAGCAACTAAATGCAAAATTTAACTAGAAGTAACAAGTAACTAGAATTCAAAAATAACATAGAATATGAGAGACAATATCCAATTGTATTAATACTCTTCCAGAAGGAAATACAACAAAGAAGATGCCACAATCTTCTTCCTTACACACCTCTAGGGCTCCCACACCTCTAGGGCATAAACAGTAAATCTCTTCAAGAGCTCACTCTCTCAATCACGGTCTCAACACACAACTCAAATACAGAGTTGGTGTTCACCTCCAACCAGTCAGTATCACTACTGCTAGTACCACTGAGTATACACACATACTCAAGTCTGAGTAAACAAACATACTCCAAGTAGATCTCCCATGAACTTGCAACAACCTGTAACTCAAATGATCTTACTTTGGAAGGAACTACCTTGCCTTCCTCTCTTGCTCTTCGATCGAGTACACATCATACTCCAAGTAGATCCTGCCTGATCTTGCTACCTATTGTGTTGTGATCTCCCTAATCTTACTACCACCTACAAATCAATTTGGTTTTGCAACACTTGCAAACCTAGATCAAACACACACAAACACCTGCAGATCAATGATCTTACTTACCATGCAGATCTCCAAACCTAGCCTTGCACACCTACTGACCAAGATAATATATACATAAAGAACCCTTTTGATTCTCCAAACTAGAACCCACACTTGGCACTACTGTGGAACTAGGAGGAACTACCCTTGCTCTCTTCACACATAGAAGGAGCTGGCCTACTCAACTCAACTAACACACTTTATAATACAACCCATGAGTCTATTATATAAATCACATGCAAACAATAATTAGACATCTAATTACAATAATTAGATCTTCAACTCAAAATTATAATTGGCTTTCTACATGCAAACAACTAGTTTGTTAACTAACTGTCCATGAAAAAATAGTTCTGGAACCACACAGGCGACCAACATCAGTCCCTATCTGCCTGGAGGTGACCAATGTCAGCCAATTCCTAACTGATGTTGGTAGCTTCCTATCCACCATTGGCTGACGTCGGTCGGCCTAACTGATGTCAGTGACTATGACACTCAACAACCTCCTCCCTAGTTTGCATCAATGAAGCTTTTAGCTCCACAACCTAACAATCTCCCACTTGGAGATAAACAGCTACACTGTACCTATACCTATACACCATCTAATTTGTTTCCTGGCTTGTATCCCTCTTCAAGCTCAACCTTGAAGACTAACCACCACAAAACTTGTGGTACACCTCCTATCATCCAAGTAACTTGCTGCATCTGAATATACAAACACATGTAGAAAAGAACTTGACCCTACATAGCATGTCGACCTATTATTAGTCCCTCTCAGGTACCTGAGAATCCACTAAACTGCCCTCCAGTGCTTCTTTCCCAGATCAGCTCCAAACTTTTTAACATCTCCCACTACATGGGCAACCCAGGTCCAATACACATGTACTTAACCTCATCATGTGAATCAGGACACTGCTCATAGAATTGTCCAACCATCAGTGTGCTAACCGGTTTCACACAATCATCTAAAGACAAAATCAATCTGTGATCTTCCATGTCTCTAGAACACACTTATGCCAAAGAATTTCATTGCTCAAAATTTCTCATGACATACCACTGAACTAACTTTACCTTTAGCTTAGCAACCCTGCATCAAGCAAACACACAACATACAATAACAAGATGATGTTGTAATCATCACCCAACCTGGTAAAGAAACACAATGGTTACAATGACATTGACTAACGCCATGCTTTGTCATCCACCTATCAAACCTCCATTATCCTATAGCTACCTCAAGACCATATGACCTGGCCTTCCATCTCATGTATCTATTCTCTCTATTCTTTAACTAAGGAATCCATTCATGTCTCAGTGCTTTCATACCGGTTAGCAACCCTACCAAATCTCCCATTTGGTTTTGCATCCTATTCATGCCATGCTTCCACTATTTCCTAGATCCTCTCTACTCTACAGTGAACAATGAGTATAAAGAAGAGGAATAATGAATTTGAGGCTTACTTACCCTTTCAGTCCTCCATATGGGCGTCTGAGACTCTTTGACAGGTTGCTATCCACCCAAAATCTATTCCAGTGACCGACCTTGGTCACCACATAGTCTATATCTGATTGACATCAGTTCCATGTGACTGTCCTGACTATCGATGCTAGTTTTCTTAACTGACATCAGTGTCTACCTGCCACCAATATCGGTCCTCCTGACCGATGTCAGTCTTACATGTCGCTGACATCGGTCCTCCTAACCGATGTCAGTCTTACCCTACCCAACACCACTGGCTCTGGTCTGCACATGATTGACATTGGCACCTGTTTATTCTATGCTAGTTCCTCCTGACTGATGTTGGTACCTGTGTTCACCTGTGAGTGATGACTTTTTACCTGCGAGCTGTCTTTAGATCAAAACCCTCTCCAAACTACTCTACTTAGAGTTACTCAGTCCCATCCGCTGATCTTTGTCCATCATCTCCTCCATAAACACCAAGGCTTTCCAGTTCTTTAGTCTGTCAAAGACATCTAACTTCCTCTTAAGGAGATGCATCTCCTTCTTGCTCTTGTGACCAAGCCTATAAAGCCACGTCTTTACAACAGAAGAAGAATCAGTAATATAAGTAGATAGATAAAGGATACCTACTTTCTTACCACCAACTAATTCAAGTACATCCCCTATGAGAGTTCTTGTGCATTTCTCATCACCTAACTTTCTTGAATAAATTAGCCACATCTTCAAGACTGAGACCTGCATGACCTTATTCAACACCCATGTGTTGGCCGCCTACAATTTCAGCTTCACTTCCCCTTTGCCAATACTTTGACAAGGCACACCAGCCCCTAAATAAATCTTTTCAAAGTCTCCAAGGACCTTAACATGGAAAAATACTCTATTTCAGGCTGCATGGAAAGAGGCAACATAATATATAAAATAAGATTCTACTTTATCCAAGGAACATCCTAGAGCATCTTGTGCAACAACACCTGCAACATATACTTCTTCAGTTTCTTCATGTTGATCTTCTACCAACCAACAATATTTCTTTACCTGCTCTTTCTTTCCATAACACTGTAATTAACTATTCATGCTTTTCAATTCTTCCATTTTTAGCTTACTTTCTTATGCCATTGCTATACTCTCACTCAATCAGAAACCCCTGAGAGTAACCTATAATTAAACACAAACCTGCTCCCTACAACCTTAGCTCTGATACCACTTGTCAGGCACCTAGAACATAAATGCTATGATACCACTATGTTAGGACCCAGAAGCACAATTGATCACCTTGTATAAGCAACTAAATGTGGAATTTAACCAGAAGTAACAAGTAACTAGAATTCAGAAATAACACAGAATATGAGAGACAATACCCAATTGTATTAATACTCTTCCAAAAGGAAATACAACAAAGAAGATGCCACAATCTTTTTCCTTACAAACCTCTAGGGCTCCCACACCTCTAAGGCATAAATAGTAAATCTCTTCAAGAGCTCACTCTCTTAATCACGGTCCCAACACACAACTCAAACACAGAGTTGGTGTTCACCTCCAACCAATCAGTATCACTACTGCCAATACCACTGAGTATACACACATACTCAAGTTTGAGTACACAAACGTACTCCAAGTAGATCTCTCATGAACTTACAACATGCTGCAACTCAAATAATCTTACTTTGGAAGGAACTACCTTGCCTTCCTCTCTTGCTCTTCGACTGAGTACACACCATACTCCAAGTAGATCCTGCCTGATCTTGCTACCTATTGTGTTGTGATCTCCTTGATCTTACTGCCACCTGCAAATCAATTTGGTTTTGCAACACCTACAAACCTAAATCAAACACACAAATACCTATAGATCAATGATCTTACTTACCATGCAGATCTCCAAACTTGGCCTTGCACACCTGCTAACCAAGATCATACATACATGAAGAACCCTTCTGATTCTCCAAACTAGCACCCACACTTGGCACTACTGTGGAACTAGGAGGAGCTACCCTTGCTCTTTTCACACACAAAAGGAGTAGGCCTGCTCAACTCAACTAGCACACTATACAATACAGCCCATGAGTCTATTATATAGATCCCATGCAAACAATAATTAGACATCTAATTACAATAATTAGATCCTTAGCTCGAGACTATAATTGGCCTTCTACATGCAAACAACTAGTTCATTAACTAATTATCCATGAAAAAGCAATTTTGGAATCACACAGGCGACCGACATCAGTCCCTGTCTGCCTAGAGGTGACTAACATTGGTCGATTCTTGACCAATGTCGGTAGCTTCCTATCCACCACTGGCCAACGTCAGTCGGCCTAACTGACGTCAATGACTGTGACACTCAGCAACCTCCTCCCCTATTTGTATTAGTGAAGCTTTTAGCTCCACAACCTAATAATCTCCCACTTGGAGATAAACAACTACACTGTACCTATAACTGTACACCATCTAATTGGTTTCTTAGCTTGTATCCCTCTTCAAGCTCAACCTTGAAGACCAACCACCACAAAACTTGTGTTGCACCTCTTGTCATCCAAGTAACCTACTGCTTCCACATCTACAAACATATGTAGAAAAGAACTTGACCCTGCATAGCATGTCAACCTGTTGCTAGTCCCTCTCAGATACTTGAGAATCCACTGAACTACCCTCCAGTGCTTCTTTCCCTGATCGGCTCCAAACTTTCTGATAGCTCCCACTACGTGGGCAACCTAGGTCTAGTACACATGTACTTAACCTCATCATGTGAATTAGGAAATTGCTCATAGAACTGTCCAACCATCAGCGTGCTAATCGATTTCACATAATCATCTAGAGACAAAATCAACCTATGATCTTCCATGTCTCTAAAACACACTTATGCCAAAGAATTTTGCTACTCAAAATTCTTCATGACATACCACTAAACTAACTTTACCTTTAGCTCAGCAACCCTGCATGTGTGACCCTGCATCAAGCAAACACATAACATACAGTAACAGGATGATGTTGCAATCATCACCCAACTTGGTAAAGAAACACAATGGTTACAATGACATTGACTAAAGCCATGCTTTGTCATCCACCTATCAAACCTCCATTGTCCTGCAGCTACCTCAAGACCATATGACCTGGCCTTTTGTCTCACATATCCATTCTCTCTATTCTTTAAGTAAAAAATCCATTTGTCTCTTAGTGATTTCATATCAGCTGGCAACCCTACCAAATCTCCCATTTAGTTTTGCATCTTATTCATGCCATGCTCCCACTGTTTCCTAGATCCTTACTACTCTGCAGTGAGCAAGAAGTATAAAGAAGAGGAACAATGAATTTGAGGCTTACTTACCCTTTTAGTCCTCCATATGGGCATCTAAGACTCTTTGATAGCTTGCTGTTTGCCCAAAATCCATTCCAGTGACCAACCTCAGTCACCACATAGTCTACATCTGATCGACGTCAGTTCCATGCGACTGTCCTAACTATCGATGCCAGTTTTCCTAACCAAAATCAGTGTCTACCTACCATCAACGTCAGTCCTCCTGACCGATGTTAGTTTTACATGTCACCAACATTGATCCTCCTGATCGACATCGGTCTTACCCTGCCTGATGCCACCAGTTCTGGTCTACACATGATCGACATCGGCACCTGTCTGTTTGATGTCAGTTCCTCCTAACTGATGCTGGTACCTGTGCTCACTTATGAGTGATGAATTTTTACTCGCAAGCTCTCTTTGGATCAAAACCTTGTCCAAATTGCTCTGCTCAGAGTTACTCAGTTCTATTCGCTAATCTTTGTCCATCATCTCCTCCATAAACACCAAGGCTTTCTAGTTCTTAAGTCTGTCAAAGACATCTAACTTCCTCTTAAGAACATGCATCTCCTTCTTGCTCTTGTGACCAAGCCTACAAAGCCACGTCTTCACAACAAAAGAAGAATCAATAATATTAGTAGATAGATAAAGGATACCTACTTTCTTACCACCAGCTAATTCAAGTGCATCCGCTGTGAGATTTCTTGTGCATCTCTCATCACCCAACTTTTCTGAAGAAATTAGCCACATCTTCAAGATTGGGACCTGCATGACCTTCTTTAACACCCATGTGTTGGCCGCCTGCAATTTCAACTTCACTTCCCCTTTGCCAATACTTTGACAAGGCACACCAGCCCCTAAATAAATCTTTCCAAAGTCTCCAAGGACCTTAACATGGAAAAATACTCTATTTCAAGCTTTATAGAAAGAGGCAACAAAATCTATAAAATAAGATTCTACTTTATCCAAGGAACATCCCAGAGCATCCTGTGCAACAACACCTGCAACATCTGCTTCTTCAGTTCCTTCATGCTGATCTTCTACCAACCAACAATATTTCTTTACCTGCTCTTTCTTTCCATAACATCGTAATTGACCATTTGTGCTTTTCAATTCTTCCATTCTTAGCTTACTTTCTTCTGCCATTGCTATACTCTCACTCAATCAGAAACCCCTGAGAGTAACCTATAATCAAATAGAAACCTGCTCCCTGTAACCTTAGCTCTGATACCACTTGTCAGGCACCTAGAACATAAATGCTTTGATACCACTATGTTACGACCCAAAAGCATAATTGATCACCTTGTATAAGCAACTAAATGAAAAATTTAACTAGAAGTATCAAGTAACTAGAATTCAAAAATAACACAGAATATGAGAGACAATATCCAATTGTATTAATACTCTTCTAGAAGGAAATACAATAAAGAAGATGCCACAGTCTTATTCCTTACACACCTCTAGGGCTCCCACACCTCTAAGGCATAAACAATAAATCTCTTCAAGAGCTCACTCTCTCAATTACAGTCCCAACACAAAACTCAAACACAGAGTTGGTGTTCACCTCCAACTAGTCAATATCACTACTGCCAGTACTACTGAGTATACACACATACTCAAGTCTGAGTACATAAATGTATTCCAAGTAGATCTCCCATGGACTTTCAATAACCTACAACTCAAATGATCTTACTTTAGAAGGAACTACCTTGCCTTCCTCTCTTGCTCTTCAACTAAGTACACACCATACTCCAAGTAGATCCCACCTGATCTTGCTACCTATTGTGTTGTGATCTCCCTGATCTTGCTGCCACCTGCAAATCAATTTGGTTTTACAACACCTGCAAACCTAGATCAAACACACACAAACACCTACAGATCAATGATCTTACTTACCATGCAGATCTCCAAACTTGGCCTTGCACACCTGCTGACCAAGATCATACATACATGAAGAAACCTTCTAATTCTCCAAACCAACACCCACACTTGGCATTGCTATGGAACTAGGAGGAGCTACCCTTGCTCTCTTCACACATATAAGGAGTTAGCCTTTTCAACTCAACTAGCACACTTTACAATATAGCCCATGAGTCTATTATATAGATCCCATGCAAATAATAATTAGACATCTAATTACAATAATTATATTTGTAGCTTGAGACTATAATTTGCCTTCTACATGCAAAAAATTGGTTCATTAACTAATTGTCTATGAACAAGTAGTTTTGGAACTGCACAGGTGACCGACGTCGGTCCCTGTCTGCTTGGAAGTGACCGACATCGGTCGATACCTGATCGATGTTGGTAGCTTCTTGTCCACCACTGGCTGATGTCAGTCGGCCTAACTAATGTCGGTGACTGTGACACTCAGCAACCTCCTCTCCTATTTGCATTAGTGAAGCTTTTAGCTCCACACCCTAACAATTTAACTTTCTAAGTTCTAACCCAAAACATTATTAGTCAATGCAGGAGTCTTGCCTACAACTTGGTCTTGGGTAGTTCACATTTTGTGCTTAGCTTGATTAACTTGGGTGGATTTTTTTTTTTTTTTAGTTTGAAATCCATTGTCTATACTGTACTCACTCTATTCTTTTTTGAACTTAGGTTATATTTCATTCACTCATGTTCTAATTTCTTTAACCATTCAACCTTATTTTCTATTGGGCACCATTGTACTACCCATTTTTTTGATTTTATAATTAGGATTTCATGTGTTAACATACATCCTAAGATTCTTAGATCACTTGATACTTCTATTTTTTTATTATAGCCTACCATAGTTATGCTTAGATTTTTATGATACCACATAATTCAAACTTAGGTTTTTTTGTGCTAACCTTCACCCTAAGCTCCAAAGTTGTTCTACCTTCCTCTAATTGCCAATTTTGACCAACCAACATTAAGTATTCTTAGAATTTTTTTCTCTTCTAATTATGAGGCATCACACCATTTGTTTTTGATTTTAGACCCAAATCTACCTTGTATTTGTTTGATCTTAAAATTCAAACACCTTTTGACATTTGTGAACCAAAATTTGAAACACTTCACAAATGTAGAAAATCATTATCAAAAATGCATAGGTATAATCGTAGTGGGGTCTCTTATGACCCTATTTACAAGGAACATAATTTTTATGATGGGGAAGAACACCCCATCATGTTTTAGGACATCCCAACCTTAGTAGGATTGAAGCAAGGTTACTTTGAACACCAACCTATAGAGGATAAAGACAAATCTCTCCTAAAGTTGATAGAATTATGAGCTTAACTTTTGTTTGATTTCCTAAAGGAGCAATTATACATAATTGTTTGAGTAGAGGAGAAAATGCTAAAACAATCTCTTACTCATATCATAAAACCAAATATTGATTCTTCTAGTAAAAGGAAAGGCTCACTTATGGATTCCTCCCCAAATGATCAAGATCTTGTGACTTAAACACAATAAATTAGTCAAAAATATACTGATCAACTTGTCACAGATTTTACAACTTCTTGGGCTACAACTTCAATTGATAATACCACTTTCATATATAAATAACAACCATTGGAAAAAATACAAGATGTAGCCAATCTTTCATTTGATGTGGACCTTGTGGATTCTCCTAAGCATAATAAATCCATAGATACTTCACAACAAGTTCCAATTGATATAAAGCACACTTTATTTAATCATAAAGAGTATCTCACTCAATCACAACATGTTGTTTAAAATCCATCATAATCATAGGTTGGGGTATTTTATAAAACACTTTACTGATTTCTTCTCAAACACAATAATTTACTATTGTGAACTAGTAATGGTAATGCCCTCTAGTAAACCAACAACAAATACCACAAAACCAACATATTTCCTATAGTTTGTAAAATATATTCCTAGGAATCAATATCAAGCATATAAGAATCAACAATGAAATCCTTTGAACTAATAGAGTTAGACTTATTCGCGTCCAAGGATGAATCAAAATAAAAATTTTGGTAAAAGGATGCATATCCCTAATAGGAGCGCATAGGGGGGGGTACATTCCTCCCTAAAAAAATTACCTTATACAAACCAATGCACCAAATATGCAAGAGTGGAATTTAATGAAGGAGATAGTCATGAGGCTTGAAATAGTTAACTAGATAAAAAAAAAGTTTGACAAGATATGTCTTTATCCTTTCAACTTGAGCATTCTTTAGATATTCTTTTCACCTCATTTTGGGCCAACAAAGTTTGATAAATATAAAGGGAAGGGTGATCCTAGATAATTGTGTATGCCAAGAGGTACTGTAAATTATTAACATTTTTTTATGCTTGTTTCCATGTATCTTGGATAAACAAGAAGTAGATTGGCTCCTAAAACTACCTAAAGGATTGGTGATAAATTTTAATGATTTATCATAAAAATTTGACAACCATTTTTATTATAACATTGAGTATGAGATCATAGTGGTTGACTTATGTAAAGAAAGATAAAGAGATGAGGAAATATTTGTGGCCTATCTACAATGGTGGAGAACACTAGCTAGTTACTTTAAACATAATTTTCCAAATAGACCACTAGATGACATATTTTCATTGAACCTATACCCCAAGGTGGCCCATAATTTGAGACTCACTTGTGCCAACACATTTAAAGAAGTCATTGAGAATGGGGTGCAGATTGTGAAATCACTTATTACCAAAGGCTTAGTGAAAATATATTCACAAGCTCAAACATCTAATCAGACTCAAACACCTATTCAAGCTAATAATACAAATAAACCAAAAGATTTTAATAAGAACAAGAACATGGTGAGTAATGGTGTATTAGAATCATGGAATGTGAAAATAGTGTAGGCTCTGCCAACTCAAAATTCACAACCCAATCCACCACCCACTTTATAGAGAGATATTACATGTAGAGGATTCAACAAATATATATCATTTAAGAAGCTAGGATAGCGTATTGAGGTAGTATTCTAGAAATTAGTTGCATCAAACCTAATCATATGGCCTATTCCAAAATTATTTCTTGAAGAACAACCTAAACCCAAAGGGTATCATGAAGATGAGTTCTATGATTTCAATCTTGTTAATTGCCATGTCATTTATCAATGTATATAATTGAGGAATTTCATTAATAACTTGATAGAGAGTAGAGATATTGAAGTCAAAAAAGTAGCACAAAACACCGATCATGATATGGGAATTTACAAAGACCCATTTCCCAAGCATAACCAATAATATAAATGGAATAATAAAAACTAATGATAGGGTCAACATTATCAAGGACAAGGTTATAAATAAAATCAACATCTTAATAATCAAGATCATAATACCCAAGCTAATAACCTAGGCTAAAATACTATGACATATGATTATAATAATATAACTATCTCAATTGTCTTTAGTCATGCTTTGAAATTTCCAAAAATATCTCCTCATTCTTCCCTTTGATAATTATTTGATGCATATGGGGGGTATAATTAGGTCCTTTTCAGCATTGAGCAACCTTTTCATCAATGTGCATGTTAAATGCATCATGAAACTACCTATATCCTATAATAGTGTCTCCCATTATGGTGTAGGCACACCCAAATGATAGTTAAAATTCCTTAAAATGGTCAATCAATGATCCAACACCATATTCTAATCACTAAATCCTTCCATTCAAATTGATAAGTAGGCCTATATAGATGTTTTCCAAACTTCAACTTGATAAGTAGGCCTATACAGATGTTTTCCAAACTTCTCATGTTCACTATGTTAGTGATTCCAAAGTTGAAATTATGCTTCAAACCCATTTGATGGAACATATATAACATATTTAAGGCCTTTCATGCATTTATATTTATGTCCTTGAATAATTCCCTACCTATAACACATCTTAGCCTTGTATTACTAAGCCAAAAAACCTGCCTCATAGACTAATAATTTTGAATAAGATGATGAGAAATATTTCAAGGGGTTTCATGGATTGAATTAGTATCGGACAGGTAGAATAAGTATTAAAAATTCTCCCTCCATAGTTTATAATTCTTTGTT
Source organism: Torreya grandis (assembly GCA_037957365.1). Taxonomy (NCBI): domain Eukaryota; kingdom Viridiplantae; phylum Streptophyta; class Pinopsida; order Cupressales; family Taxaceae; genus Torreya; species Torreya grandis. The sequence goes on from JARHVA010001772.1 coordinate 1,387,615, forward strand.
ATGCCATACAACACAAAAAACTATCAAAAATTTGTAATTTTACTCTCTTAAGAGATAATTGTACACCTTCCATACCACCTAATGCCATGATTTGAATCCCCTCTAAGTTTTCTACAAGGTTTAAGTGATAAACTAGGCACTTATGAGTAAAATAATTTATTTTTAATTGAACCTCTCTAGACTAGTTTCTATTAGGGTTTAAGGGAGGTTTTAGAGGGTCTAGGGCTTTTAGGCTTGGGTCTTGATAATATGAGCTTGGGTTTGTGAACTACCTAAACCAATACCAAGCTAACAAGATCCATCACCTCCCATGAACATTTTGATTCCTTAAGCATGCTCCATTTTTTCATTGGTGAGCACTTGAAGGTGCTTCCTTTATGGAGAGCTTACTCTTTGAGTAACCTCTACAAGTTTGTAAGTATGAAGTTATATTATGATGGTTCCTCCAAGGATTGGGTGAGCCTAAAAAGATTTATAAAAATGTAACAATGATCCTAAATAGGATTCAAACCTCTCAACCCTTCACACTATACTCTTATTTTCTCCTTTGATATCACAATCATGGTGGAGCCTAAGTACCATACTATTTTCACACCACAGCTATAATTTTTAACTAGTGTATTGGTTCATGATCCATTTCTACCCTAAACATAAATGAGAAAGGACCTTAGATACCTTGGAGAGTGACACTTTTGACTCTATGGTTCCAATTTTTCCTTTTGTAGTACACATGGCCAAATATTTTGAGGTTTTCAACTTTATTCCTTCATACCAATCATGAAAGTCAACTTGGGGACCTTTAGGAGTCTTAGTCAAGTACCTTGGGGTCCTCCTTACTCTCCTAACTCATCTTGCACATGAATACCTTCTACATCTTGACCTTTTAATTCAAACTAGCCTTTTTAGGCCTTTTCCATACAATCTTGACCCTACACATGCCAACCAAGGAGCCATTGTGGTGCTCAGGGGACCTCAAAGGACTTTAAAGGTGGTTTCATGGCTGAAATTTTGCATTTGAATGTGTTTTGAAATGAATTTTCACCATCGGGTCATTTCTATGCTTTGTGTAGGTTTGGAGGTATCTACCACCCTAAGAATGGTTCATAGGTTACATACATCCAACCCTAAAATAAATTCCATGGATATTTATGGCATTGACCCATCCTCCTACCATGAATAGGCTAGATTACTATGTAAAGTCTCCATAGAGATATGAGCATTAGAAGTTGGTGTTAGGGTTAGTTTCAAGTAGTTTTGAGTCCCAAACTTCTTAGCAATCATTCATATAGATTATTTCCCTAATGCTAATGAAATTTCCATGAATGTTTATTTCCTAGGGAGACTTAAATTCCCTTAGGATCTCTAGATCAAAGGAGGCATGTGGCAAAGTGGGTGAGCATGTGAATATGCCCCACTAAATACTTGCACATAGGTGGACTTGCTCAAGTTAGATTTTTGGGAATTTAGAACATTATTTCCACCTTATGACCCTAGAAACCACTTTGTTTGGTATGAAGTATTCCTTCACTCTTTAATTTATCCATTTTATGGATCAAAACATGTAGAGGTCTTAAGTCACCATTGAGGTTTGATTGCATTACTGGTTGCTTGTTTGCATTAACCCACCTTCAAGATTTCTAATCATGAGTATGATTTTCTGACCTTGAGATGGGTTTTAGGGGACTATAAACATCATTATATCCTTGAACCAAGCCATTCATGGACCCTAATTTAAATGTAAACCTCTCTTAGCATGGATGTGTTATTAACCCCACTATTTGCCTACTCAGACAAGTCTTAGTCCAAGACAAAATAGTATGTACACTATTTGTCTCAACTAAGTGAGAATATGAGTCCCTTCCTTAGGTCATGAGTGCCTTATACATTGAATTTGGGGGCTTGGTTATGCTTGGAATGGGTTTATTTCCTCATTTTGGCTCAAAATAGCCTCAAATTGTTTGTTAAAAAGTGTACTCAAACTTGCATTTTTAGAATATGGCCTACATTATTTGACCTAAAGGGGTTGGAGATTATAATAAGTGTTTACCAAATGTTTAAGATATTTACCATGCATAGGTGGTGGCCATTCAATACTATCTTCCCTCAAAACCTCTTTATGTATTCAACCTCATTCTTATGCTTGTACCTACTTGTGTAGTTTCATGGTTGTGATGGCATCATCTTGTCTTCTCAAGGATGGTGGATATTAGGTATACACCTTTGATAATGTGAGCCTTGTCTCCTTTATGTTGATTCTTCCCCTTCTAAGTTTATATGGGGTGGAGATACCAACCTAGGTCATTGGTGTCACTTTGAGTTGCTTTCTACCAAGGAGACTGTCTGTAGGATGGTTTTGAATATGCAAAGGTTGCGTATGACTGAAATGATGCTTAAACTATATCAAAAGTTAATTTAACCACTCTTCAAATTCCTTAGCATGTATGTTCCATGATATTTATATCAAACTTTATGCTTGGGATTGTTTCCATAGTCCTTTTGAGACTTGACTACAACAACCCTAAAGCTGGTTGTAGGTGCATATTATACTTTCACCCCACTATCATATGGCCATATAGATATATCTTCATGATATCAATAGTGTGGATGGTTTTAGTGCAATGTGGGGGGTCCACCTGGAGTGTTCAGTCCTTGAGGGAATGGTGGGTAAATGGAGAAGGTGACAGTGGAAACATATTGGAGTGAAATGAGTATGGCCACAGTGGTAATATAATATAATGGTAGTGAGACTATAGTGGTACAATGTGGATATGAAATGGCATGGAGTGAACCCAAGGCCCCACCTAAGACAAACCCAAGTAAAACCTATAAACACCATAATGCATATATAAGTAGAATTAAAGATTTGGAGGCAGAGATAAAGTATTTAAGGCCCCAAAATGAAACCTAATAGTCTTATAATTACCTTAACATCTATGAACAAACCTTAATCTTTACAAAAATATGACTAAGTGATCTAAAATCATGGAAAGAGGTATTCAAGGTATGTGACACCATATAGATGATTGGGAAGATGTTATAAAATCATGAAGGTAACTCACCACCATATCACCACCCCTTTCACATCCCTTGAGGCATATTGGAATCTTATAGGTTCTCTAAGACCATATACACAGTCCACTCTATAGTGTCTTTCAACCATACACATATGGGTCTCTATGAAGTGTTTTGAGGTAAAAATAGGACCATTGATATTTAAATCCAAGTGAGAAGGCTTTGAGAGATATGATACATCTATGTAACCTTGAAACTTTATCTACAACCACTGATAGAGGCACCTAAACCTTATACTTTTCATAGACTAGTCTATAGACCATGCATAGAAAATAGTCAAGGACATTGGCCTACTATCTAATATATGTGCATTCCATGCTAAAATAATCATACAAAGATGTTATATGACTTGAGAGAATAGGACAAATTATTGGTTTTAGCAAATGAATAAAAATCCTTGGAAAACCATTGGTCTCAAAGTGCCTATGTAGATGAGGAGGATGTATAAGTTCACCAACTTCATAATGAATGTCCATACAAGACAAGAATTTAACTTCCAAACAAATGCCATGGATGGTTATCCCTTTGAGTGCACTTTCCATGATCAAGAGCTTAGACCCCCAACCTACTCCTACTATACAAAATAACCATTGACTTGAGGGGTCCTCTAGGCTCACGAATGAGCTTGAAGTAGAGGAGCAATGGTTTTTGTCCTTTACCAAGCCAAAACACTCTGATTCTTCCACCCTTGAACGTTTCTAAACTCACCCTTCAAGGATATGCTCTTGTCTGCGCTGATCTGTATAGTACAAATCTGTACTATTGAGAAAACACCTACAAACTACCCATTTTCCTATAAATATCCTTATTTTATCCCTAAAATGTATGTCAATGATATTTTGAATGGAAAATACGGGGGGAAATATAACATTTGACTAAGTGGTATGACTTGAGGGAGATGAAATGTCACAAATTAGCACACATGGGCCCATTTCTGAAGAAATAAGCATTATACAAGGTAATAATGAATCTAATTAAGGCATGAAACCATTCTATGCTAGTTTAGTGGGACTTATGAGGTCTTTTTGAGGTGTATGGGGTGATATTGTGGTCAATTAAGGCCAAAATAACATCCTTTTGTGGTTAAAACCATTGACTAGCTCAAGTACATGGCTCTAAAAGAGGCTCAACATCTAGATCACCATGTGAATGTATATCAAACACCCTAAAAATCAATGAAAACTTAATAAGATCACATGATATATTTATAATGACTCTTGAAAGATAAAAAATGAGCATACCTTTGATAATTATGTATGACTAATGTGTTTTTAGGCCTTTATCAAGCTACCTCCTCCATTTGAATTCACTACTACATCTTCACCAGGTTGAGGATACTTAAAGATTGATAGGGACTAACTAAGCACTTTGGAAGCCATGACACTACATGAATTAATCCTGATAGGAGGTAAAAATACCTATAAATATTGCTAAGGTAAGTTTGAAACATGACTAGATAATAAATTGACTAGACATCCCCTTTAGTTCACAACATGATTAATAACTAAGTGTCAAGGATGGATCATGACCCAAGTTATAAGGTTGGTTAATTTATAGGTCTAGGAATAGAAATTGATCACTAGGTCCCTCTATTTTAGGGTCACCACCCTCTTCCTTAAGTAATGTTACACCAAGTTTTAGTAATTCTATTGTACTTCAATTTTTGTGGTTTACTATTTCTAGACCACTACCTAATTCTTTTACTTATGATAACTACTTGTCGACTCAAAATTTTGAAATCAAAATAGATACTCATGATTTAAACTTAAAGGCCCTTTGACTTCTTCCTATACTAAGCCAAATTTGAACCTTATGCCTTCCAATCCTAAAATAAACCCTATACTGGCTAAGGCCAAACCTTCCCACCCTGTCGTAGAGAAACCATATAGTATTCATGAACAATTAAGAAAAATGTTTTTCCAAATTTCTATATTATATCTCTTACATATGTTAAAAGTTCATAGGACCATATTAAATGACTTCTTCTAATAGTCCACTGTTCTCAAGGACATTAACCCTAGCCAATTCTAAACACTCATGGACATATATCTCTAAGCCAACAACTTACCTTTGATCAATGAGATATGTCTTCCCTTAATCATAGCCATAATAATCCTTTGTATATTAAGGTTGTTATATCACATCATAAGATCAAGTAGGTTATTATAGATAATGGTTTAGGGATGAATACAATGTCATTTAAATTGATGTAATAATTGGGATATACCACCAAAGACATGCATCCAAAAATAATCATGATCAAATCATATGATAACATTGAAAGAGAGTCTTTAGGGACCATTTATCTACCAATCATTATTGGGCCTGTAATCCATGATACGTTGTGCCATGTCATAGATATGAAATTTCCTTATAATGTACTTCTTAATTGTCCTTGAATACATGAAGTACAAGTTATCCCTTCTACCCTGCATTAATGCTTCAAGTTCTCTCATTTTGGACTTGAGGTCACTATTTATGCTGATTTGCATCCATACCAATATTGTAAACATGTATAGGTTAAATACAGGAGCTTTAATTATTACCATAGTCCTAAATTTATAGAAAAGAATAATAAAGCCATAGTTTTTGAACCACCTAAATTTAATTATATTGAACCTATTGATATTTCTTCCACTTTAACTGATCCATTTCTTGCAACATTGTAAGCCATTTTACTATTGAGGATGCTAACATTTTCACATAATGTTTCAAATATGCTCTTCATATAGGAAAATTTACCAAATATCCCAAGTCTTATGGAATACCCAAACCTTATAAAAGCCCTAATAGACCCAACATGATTTGGCAGGAGAATACATACCTTAAAAGAGGAAGCTAATGGTATTTGTACTAGACACTTGACCAAATAAGGATCGAGAGGCCATTAATTAAGGAGATTATATTTATGCTAACAACCTCACAAATTTATTTTAGAATATTAAATACCCTATCCATAACCAAATTATGGATAATTTAGACTATACAGAGAAAGGGCTAGGACCACAAGTGTAAGGTATTATTGAACCTCTATCTACTAAAAAACCTAATATGAAGTAAGGCCTCAAATTTATACCACCTAGTCATGACCTCATGTATTTTGAAAGTGATTCCTCTTTCTTGACTAATGAAGAAACTCCAAATAGTGAAATCATCCCATTATCATGCTTATAATGAGCTGTTGATACTGACCTATTTGATTCTAATTCTATTATGACCATCACAACTCATTACCCTCTTGCCCTTTACCATATTGACCTTATTATTGGGACCCAAAAAATTATATTACATCTCTAGATGAGTTTCAAAATGAGGAATCTATTGTAGAGTATATGGGCCTTAGAGATGGATTACTACTTGGTGATCACAAATAAGGTTTTAAGTTCTCATTAGACCATGCCACCTACTTTAGACAATAGGAAAACTTCCTTGGTCATATAAAAGATAAAACATCAAGATATTTAGGTGAAAACTTATTTGATGCACTCATTGGTTAGGGAAATAGTAAAGATAAAGATAAACCCTTTAGTGAAAACCTATTTCAGGCATGCTTGGATGGGGATTTTTTTAATTCTCCATAGGGTGCACCATGTCCACTAAGCCCAAGCTTTACATCTAGTTCCAATATTAATTCTAAACAACATAAATTATCTAAGCATATTTATCTTGAATTTCTTAAGAAATTTGTCAATTGGCCATTACTATAATAGATAGACTCAGATTACTCTTACTATTATGAGAATTGGGATTCATAACCAATCATTGAAGAAGAGGATCCATATAAAACATTTACTACTATTCTAATAGATGACTCCATACACCTTGTAGAGAATACAATTGAGGTCAAACTTAGAACGTATGAAGATCCTAAGATCATCTATTTAGGTGCATCCCTCACTAATGAAGAATGTGAATATATTGTCACTATTTTGAGGTATTTTATTGATATATTCACATGGGCTTACTCAAACATATCAATCCTGGGCTCTGCCTTGGTCTTACATCAACTTGTAGTACATATAGATGCTAAACCATTCAAACATTTTTTTTAGAAAATACACCCATGCATTACTATATTAGTGAAAAAGGATCTAGATAAATTATTAGGAGCTGGCTTCATAAGGCCACTAGACTATTCTAAATAGATATCAAATATAGTCTTAGTTAGAAAAATGCCATAGGGCATACACTTGTGTACTAATTTTAGAGACATCAAAAAATCTTGTCCTAAGGATGATTTACCTATACCAAACATTGACATGATTTTCAACTCAATTGCATGGTATGAGATGTTGTGCCTCATAGACAACTTCTTCAAGCACAACCAAATCAAGATAGCCCCAGAGGACCAACATAAGACTGTATTCACCACACCATGGGAACATTCTATTACCAAGTCATGCCTTTTAGTTTGAATAAAAATGGTGCCTTTTATTGATGTGCCATGACTACCATCTTCCATGAAAAGATGCATGATATAATTGAGGACTATGTTGATGATATCTTAGTAAAATCAAAAACCTATGTTAGACATCCTGATGTTCTTCAGAGAATCTTTGAGATACTTCTTGAGTACATTTTTTTTCAATACTAAGAAGTGCATCTTTGGAATTAATTATAGAAAATATCTAGGGTTTATTATATCATAGAGAGGGATTAAAGTGGATCCTACCAAGGTCAAGGTTATCATGGAAATGCCTCCACCTTCCAATCTAAAACATCTCTGTAGCATGCAAGGCAAAATCTAATCTATTCATAGGTTCATATCACATCTAACAGATAAGTGTCATCCTTTTACATACCTTTTTAAAGTAAGGTGTCACATTTTAGTGGGATATTGAATGTAAGAAAGCATTTGTAAAACTAAAGACATACTTAGCCAACTTGCTAATATTGAGACTACCAACACCTAGCCAACCATTACTTCTTTATATATCAACAATAAAACATGCATTGGGGGCACTCCTAGCCTAGAATGATGACCAAGGTAAAAAAAATTGAGTCTACTATTTGAGTTAGACACTCATAATATATGAGCATAGCTATTCACCTTTTAATAAATCTTATTTGGTAATGGTGTTCACTTCCCAAAAGTTATAGCACTACATGTTGAACTAAGGTGGATCCTCTCAAGTACTTATTATCTAAGGCAACTATTATAGGTTGTATGGCTAAAAGGGTTATTTTATTAAGTGAATTTAATGTTGAGTACTAGAATCAGAAAGCTATTAAGGGTTAATTCATCATAAATTAACTTGTTAAATCTTCATCATAGATACTCAACCACTTACATTTAATTTTACAAATGACTCTATCATGATGATATAGGAAGTGGCTCATGAATATGAACACTAAAAATTCTATTTTGATGGCTCATGCATATCCTATAGATCTAGAGCTAGCATTTTAATGGTTTCACCACAAGGGGTCCTCATCCCCAAAGCATTTCATATCAGCTTCAACTATACCAAAAGCATGGTCAAATATGAAGCTATTATTACAAGACTTTATCTTGAAATATAATGGGATATCTAAAATTTAATGTTTTATGGGGATTCTCAATTAATCATTAATTAGACTACAAATAAGTATCATACTAGGGATGAAAATCTTGTACCCTATATGCATATTATGGATAATTTCAAGTCACATTTCATGTCACTATAATTTAAACAAATACCATAGATCAATAAATGATCAATTGATGCAATGGAAATAATTGGGTCCATTTTACAAGTTACCAATTATGTTAAAGAGTATTGGTTTCTCATTGAGAACCTTCTATAGCCTATTCATATATTACCAGATTCAAAGAGGGTTTTTAATATTATTGGTCCCAATATTCCAACTAAACCTCTTTGGTACCAAGACAATTTCAACTATTTTCATGACCAATTTATTCCTCTTGACCTTTCCAAAAATCATTAAAAAATATTCCTTCATCACCTAGCCCATTATATTTATATGCAATGAGAAATGCATCAGATCTATAAATCAATCCTAGTTCAGAGAAGATGGATCCTACTTACACTTTTGATTTGGAATACATTAGATAATTGGGGTCATGTTAAATATTGATCTACTAAACCTATCCAAAGGATATCTTACCACAATAATATCACTAGGGAGGCTTACAAAGCCTTTAGTCAAGTAAAACTACATAATAACCCTAACTAGGTCCTTTATTTTCATATTCACTAAACTAATAACAAGTAAAGAAAAAAGTCTAATCGAGTGCTCATAAAATATTATGACACAAATTTGGGGTTAGTAAACATACATAAGAGAATCATAATTAAACTATTTATAGGTAAAAACCTAATGCATTGAAAGATTAATATTATTCAAAAGCCATTACTTATGCTACTTTTATCTACCAAAGAGAGGAGCAAAGTTAGAGATACTTACCCAGAAGATGAACCCATCAAGACTCGATCTCTCCATTGGCCAAAGGAAATTCACAAGAGGTTGTTTTGGTTTGCAAGGATCACTAAGAAAGGCCAAAACATCCAAGACTTCTCCACAAGACTAGATTCTTCTCCAAGTAGAACCCCTAAGCTAAGACTCCTCAAGTAGAATGGTGGAAGAGTAGATTGTAAAGAAGTGAAAATTAATAATAAATCTTAACTACTTTATAATAATAGTGAAATGGATGTGTTTATATAGGCAAATATAACCCTAAACCCTTCTTAACATTTTGGCTAACAAGGTCATCCAGGTTGACCTAGTATCATAATTAACAAAAACATACTAGGTCATGGACTAGGTCAGCCAGGGGCTAACCTAGTCCCTAATAAGTTTTTTCAATAAGAATATAAGGTCAATGTGGTCGAAATAGTCATGTAAACTACCAAAAAGGGGTTTAAGTTAGGGAAAGAGCTAATGAAGGTGGTAAATTAATAGAAGAGTGTGAAAAATAGGAGTAAAATCTTAGGGGAATGGTTTTTAAGAGCTAGTTGGATTGATAACAAGTGGAAATAAGGGACAATAATATTGCAAAACACCAATGGCTTGCCCACCCCTTTCTTGGTGCACCTCTTAAGGATTATACTCAGAGAGATTGAGACTTGATGGGTTCCTGCAAGATAAAAATCATTAGTAATTGATAAAGTTTGAAAATATTATGTGTATACATATTCCCCACTCGATTATCATCACATGTGACTTAGGTGCAATAAGGGATGGTGCTTTGATAAAGAACATAGTAACACACAATGTTGAAGTTAAAAAAATGTTGTAGTATTTTAAATCAAAAATAACTAAAAATAAATGATTGAAAGGGAAACAACTAAAAAAGTAAATGTATGCATACCTTGACTTACCTTTATTACTGGATGGTCATCTATTTTGTTTATAGTTTTGATTGTGGAGGGTGCAAAAATAAATTTTAAAAAACCTAAGAATATAAGACTAAATAGAAAAAACAAATAAACACAAGAAAGATAAGATAATTGGTATGATGTGGATGGGACACGAAAATTTTTCAAGCTAGGGTGACAAGTGCTATGTTAGACCAAATGACCAAGTCAAAATTTAGAGTACATTTGGTAACTACAAATCCAAGGCTACTAAAGACCAAAAAACTCAAACAAGTAAACCTTAAGTAAGAAATGCAAACTCATCAAGTCAAACCAAGGATACATGTCAAAAAGATGGTAATGAAACATCAATATAAAATTAGTAACAATCCTTACTTAAATAAAGATGGGCAAGCAAAAAATGGTAAAACAACATTGATGAGTGAGAATTATCAATCCTTACTCAATCATCAATGGAAAAATGTGCATTAAAGGGAAAACAACATTAGTGAGTGAGAAGCAATAAGACAACCTCACTCAATAATGAAAAAAGTACATGAAAGTATAAATGTACTTAGGTGTCTACCAAAAGGGTAGTACAATAATGACAAATGGTAAAAGTAATAAAGGCACATCTATAAATGTAGAGCCATGGTGCAAAGAAATAAATCCATAGTTGCTTAAACATATTGTTTTATTTTAAGGGTAGATAAAATTTAAACAAAGTAGTGTTAGCATGTTTTTAAAATGTGAAGAAGAAGGAAGTAGAGAAGAGGGAAAAAATATTTAGAATCACACATGCTTATTAAGGGGGGAAATGAAATGGGTGGAGGGGAAAATGAAATAAAATCCAAGGTAGAGGAACTCTTTATTGAAGTGAAGACACTCAAATTAGGTTTGTCAAAATAAGACGAATGTCAAAATTAAAGAGTCTAAAGAACTTTTATTAGCCACACAAGTATTAGGTCAACAAATGAATTATGTAGATAATCCCAGTAAGGCTATATTCATAAAAATTAAAATAGACCTACCTTCCTACAACATATTCCCAAATCCTCAAGACCCTTTGCATAGTGATCAGTCTACTATGAAGATTGGGTCCTTGCATGGAAAAGTAGGTAACACCATAGAGTTTTTATAATTATCCTATTCCAATCTACTGGCCTACCACACCCCAATGGACCTTGGCTCTAGTGTGAGGCCAACTTTGGAGTTTGAGCTTCTATTGGAGATAGGAGATGTGCTTGTAATCATGTCTTTTGGTATGATTTTAAATTTTGATATTTGTATATTGCCTTTTGTATATAATTGAATTTTGTTTCAAATAATTTGGCTTTTAAATTTTTTGATGGCTTATTTTATTACACCTCCATATAGATTTGAAAAATCAAACATAGGTGCTAAAGATGACTTTCATTTGAATAATTGTGACTTGGTTACTAAGAGAGAGAAACTTAGAGAGCATGGCGTCTAAGATTCTTTTAAAGTCAGGTGAAATAACAATGTTATCTTGAGTTTGACCTTGTTTTATCTAGTGTGGAGTGAAAGGAAAGGAAATAAAGAGGAATGAAACATGAAACAATTTGAATTACTTAAAATTAAAAAAAATGTGACAAAGGGTGAAAAAGAGATACAATGACAAAAAAGTTATGATTCCTTATCATAAGAATGAGGGGAATGTAATAAAACCTGCTAACATAGATTGTTGTGTAAATTTCATCTATCAAAAGAAGTAAATGCTAAAGTTGAGAAAAAGGAATCAAAAACTTATAACCATTACAAAACACATTCTATATAGTAATAATGAAATGATGTGATTTTATGAGGAAGTCCAAGTCTTATCCATGGTCTTACACTATAACTCATAAAAGAAAAACCCAATGGGTGTCAAAATCATGTGAAAAATAAATAAGGTAAGAAAAATATGGTATTTGTGAGGAAGGCTAGGTCATATCCATGGTCTTACACTACAACTTGTGGATCTAGGAATTTGACTCAAGAGAGGATGGTTAGTATGGTGTTAGTTCCAAAGTGAAAAAAAAATGAAAGAAATACATTAACTAACATAACATCTCTAGGCCTAGATACTAGGGAGAGCTTAGTTAATAAACATGAATAAAACATACAACTAAAATTCAAAAGAAACCTCTTTTACCTTCCTTGGATGATCTAAATGCTTGTTACAATGGCTTTCTCAGCTTGTGATCATGAAGTCCTTGGCAATGGAAGCTTGGCTACCTCCATCTCTCCTTGGCACCTTTGGCTTGTGGCTTGTCTTGGCTTGGAATCAATTTGACATGGTAACACTAGTTTTAATGGATTTTGGAATCATTTGTGCATTATAAATTTGCATAATCATGTGTTTGAAGATATTTGAGCATAATCACTTTGCATCGAAATAGATTAGAAATGATGTTCATGGCCTCTCTATTTATAGATTTTTGAGATTGATTAAAATCAACCTGAACCATCCATTCCAAGATTGAGATGTGTGGCTAAGGATTAATCTAATTATGTAATTAAAATACATAAATAGGCTCATCAATATTTAGGATATAGGAGAAATTAAGAGGCATGAAATGATTTTATGAGGCATGGGAGGCATGAATCTTGATATTTATGGCATTTATGGCTTAGGAATGTCTTCCCAAGAATTGAGGTCAACTAATGATGCAAATATTCAATATTAATTTATAAAAATAAGTTCTCAACAAGTTTCCATGGAATCATTAATTAGGCCTTGATTTGGATTAATTAGTTCCTAAGCATGCTTAAGCACTTTATGCACAAATTACTCAAATTGACCATAATGCCTTGTTATTGGTCCAAAATTCAACTGGGTTGGAATTGGAAGGAGATATTAGATGCATTAGATCTGTTATCCCATTTAAGATGTTACCAACAAAAAATAACAAAGGCACATGTCTTGTTCAAGATATTTGATAGGAAAGAGAAATCTAGAGCACCTAAATGCAAAATTGGCATTTTGACTCAAAATGATTTGATCAAAGTTAGCTAGCCCATAAATTGCATTGCCCTATTTAGGGATACCTTGGCCAAAATTGGCATTTGAATATGTTAGTTTCAAATCATTTAATAAGCTTTAGTATTTTTAGGCCAAATTGTGCATTTTAGGTGGAAATTGGTCAAAATCTTGATTGTGGGTTATTAGTGGCCAGTTTTAGGTGTTTACAATTTGCCCATATTTGGGAATATGTTGCAAACCTTACGTAAAGCAATTTCTTCTCAAAGAATGAGAAATGGCCTATATTTCAAAAAGAAGATGATGGCTAAATAACAAAGCTCTAGATGGTCTTGGGAAGCCTATGATGATGCCCCCTTGAGGGAGTGGTGATCACATTTGTTGATGGATGGTCCTTTGAAAATAAATAAGAAGAAAGGTGGAATGAACCCATGGTTAAGATTAATCCAAATGGGAAAATGATTTCATGCATTGATGTAAAAAGGATGTTGATTTGCCTAAAGGTGGTTATAATCAAGAATAAAAGTCAAAATAATGATTTGCCCATAGGTGGTTATAATCATGAGGATGACCTAGATTGGCTAAAATTGATGGTGCTCCAGTTAGGGATGATTAGCAAGCATAACTCAAGGATATAACCTGGAATATAGATTAAAGAGGAATGGGTGTAAAGTGATGAAAGATATGGATGGAAAAATAAGATTGATCAATGTGAAATGATTAAATTATACCTACTAATGAGGAGATGCTCATCCTGATTAGTAATGATACAACTAGAATGGCCAATGGGTTAATTTGATCAAGGGTGGGATGAAAGGATTTGCCAAGGTGCCAAGGAGAAACTTCTACAACTCTATTAATTGTAGACCTTTATGAATCTAATTTTTGTTGTAGAATGTGATGGTAGGCATCATGAAGAGTTGGCCAAAAAATGCATAAGGACTGACTCCCGATCCAATAAACACTTAAAAATAATGCACTAATGATAAAAACCATGATGACAATGTTGACATATGAATATGGATATACTCAAGAATAATGTGCTCAAGGAATCACCCAATGAATGCATATAGACTGAGTCAAGGCAATAGTGCTAAAAGAAAACAAATAGGCAAGTGAACACAAAAATAGAAAAGCAAACAAACAAAAAAATAACCTGAAATAAATGAACAAATAGAAAGCCTAAAAACAAAAGCAAAGAAAACATCCTAACAATGACAATGCCCTAGTAAGGTGGATTAAGGATAAATGACTAGGCTTAGATAGGACAAATATTTTTGGATTTTTTGAAATGTTATGAATAGTTTTGTAATTTTGAGGTATCTTAACTCATTAGAGAATGACAAGATACTCGCAAAATGATGAGAGTATTTGTCTTAGGTTGCTCATAAAATAGTTAGAGTGTATGGAAAGGGGGATTGAGGTGACCTCAACATGAATTAATCATGACCTACATAGTCTTAAAATTACCTAAAGTCATAATAATTCCATCCACACAAAAGGTAGGGAAAAACCAACTAGGTCCCAACAAGTTCTCAAATCTAGCAAATGGTTGGTCAAATGAAAACAATAATGGCAAGGTGATGCAATAATACATGGTAAACAATTATTTCCCCTAGTTTGCCCATAAGAAATTATAACTAGGATATAATGGCATAGGTCAATGATACTAATTTGCCCATAGGTGGTTATAAATCAAGACTAGTGAAACACTGATTTTTCCATAGGCGGTTATAATCAAGCTCACATAAACAAACTTGATAGGATGAAAGATATCTTGTTAGATCAACTGTCACACTAATTTAATAGACTGTAATTTAAATGTGGATTGGACTGATTGTTAAAACTTGATTAGAATCATCTCACAAAATGTATGAGAAGAATCAAAGGAACCAAGATCAAAATAGGATTGGGTAGGATGACTAAAAATAGGCTTTAGTCTAGATAGGAATGAAATGATAGGATGGCACAATATTGCTTTAGGATAATGATGGTTTTTGATAGATTGAATAAAATGGTAAGAGGGTTGCCCCCAGGTGATGGGGTAAATGGTTGAGATCTACAATAAGGGCAAATGTATATGTAACAATGGCAATGGCATGGCAATGTGAAATGATATGATACATGTTTTTGTCTTAGGTATGGTGAAATGGCATATGATTCTATTTTTCCTATTGATAGGGAGATACATGTCCTAATCAAAAAATGATACAAATATAATACTTGATCATATTAATTACTATCCCATACCTCATTTTAAAAGCTACTCTATCAAAAATTTGATATAGAATTGGTTGTCAAGAATGCTTTTGTGATCTTCATTGGTCATTGATTTTGATTCCTTCAAATGTCGAGACAAGGTATCTTTGTATTATATACAAAGGAAAGTATGGCCATAGATGGTAAATAAGGACAAATAATGGATGGTAAGTTTGTTTATGAAATGGAATGGTGAATGATAATGGAATGTGGAATGGTTGGGAAACAAATGAAGATCAAGACTTTTAGTCACATGTAATGTTGTTGATGCTAGATTCAACATAACTTTGGTTGTGATGGGGCCAATGACTTGTTCTCTCAATAGGAACACCAGATTTTTCTATTGTTTGATATAGATAAGAAGATATTTTGATTTGATCTTTGATTTTATCTTCATCCAGTAGTGAAGAACTGTTGTGCTCAGCTATTAGTGCCTCAAAGAGGTTTTCACTAGTGAAGTTGTCCTGATTGTCCTATAGCACCTCTGAGAAGGTTTCACTAGGAGAGAGTTCTTATGCTACATGAATGTGGTCTTAGCCTCCTTGATCGTCTTTACCTATTATGTCACCATGGATGTAGTTGAACAAAGTGTGAAATTTTCAGTCCCAATTGACACTTGTGGGAGGTGGAATGCCAATGATATGGCTATTTTGGTTGATGGTAATGGCCCATGAAATGGTAATGGAATGGGGAGAGGCTGCATAATCCTTATATAAGGTACTAGGATAATTTATGTCAAAGCTAAAGTACTCATCCTCAAAAACTATAGAAGGATAAAAAATATATTCAAATTGATCTGCAAGGCATGCATAACCAATATTGTAATAACCATGAACATATTCTTCTTTTGAATCTAATTCTAATTGAAGGGACTCTAAATTTGATGTTGATTCTAATTTTAATGCTAAATCTGATGTTAGTTTAATAATAGAACTTGACTCTAATTATGATTCTTCATCTGATGGGTACTCTATTATAATGATGTCTTGTTGAATGCTTGGTATTGGATAAGTAACAACCTATAATGACATGATGGGCTCCACTAAGACTAGTTTTTCAAAGTGAGACTCCTCTAAGATGGGAAATAGGTCAAGATATAACTCCTTAGAGACTATCTTGTTAATAGGATGTTCTTGAAAGATAGGAACATGGTCGAGGCAATGATTTCCCCAAAGGTGGTTATAATCATTAAGAAGTGACTCAGCAAAGACTAGTTCATTAGTGTGAGACTCCTTGACAATTAGTATAAGATCAATAAGTGATTCATCATAGGTTAACTTATCATAAGTGGTTAGTTTAACAAAAACATCTTGGATTGGTTGGTTGTCTAGGCTTTCATTTCCAATGAGTTGAAAAATACCAATTTTGAACATAGCTTGGTCTTCAAAGGATTAGATCAGTTGAGGTTTGGATGGGATTGGTATGGATTAGAAATGGCTTGTGGTTAGATAATGGTAGGTCCTTAGGGAGCATGATTTATTTTATGATCCAAAGGACAAAGTCCCAAAATGGTAACGATAGGATGTTGTGGGGAATGATTGCTCACACAAGCCAAAGAACTAGATCTTGGAATGATGAAAGGGCATTATGGAGCTTGGTTGCTCACACAAAATAAAGGACAAGGTCTTGGTATAGAAATGGTTGGGTTTTGTGGATCTTAGTTGATGCACAAGCCAAAGGATGAGGTCTAGGAATGGTAATGGTATTCCTTGGATATTATGGATCTTGATAGCTTGTATAAGCCAAAAGAGGGGTAGGGGTAGCTAATGATCGAATAACAAAAGGATGTCATGAAATTTGATTCCTTACACAAGAAAAATCAACCAAGTCTTCCTCATATACCATATCATCCCAGTCGTGAGTTGGCTCATAAGCTAGTTCTTGACTATGTTCTATGTACTGATTATTGTAAATAAGGTATGGATTTATATCCCAAGCAACATTATCTATAGTTGGGTCTTTAAAGTCCTCTTCACAATCCTTTTCATACCAAGCAAGGTCTTGAGTTGGATCATAAGTTATTTCATGATTTTGTTCCCATGAATGATTAATATGAGGTAGATATAAATCTATCTCACAAACCATATTAGTATCATTGGGGTCTTGACTAAAGCCATAAAAGTCATTTTGTGTAGCCATTATATCATAAGTTGGATTGTACATGACTCTACCATAAGTGCAGCTAGACATATTTGCATAAATGATGAAAGCTTAAAAACAAAATGGCTTAGAGTTATACAAACTCAAAAAAAATGTGTCCAAAGGACAAATGGTTCAAGCTTAGTCTAACTTGATCAAAAGGTGGAGCTGTATCTCCAGTGTGGTCTAAAAGTGGAACTATATTTCCAAAATGATTTGTGCTAAGACTTGGACTAAAATAGTCTAACATGAAATGTCTAATGTCAAATGTCATACACACAAAAGGTCAAGCATCTGAATAAAAATTGACATGTCAAAGGTCTAGGACAAAGTGTTTCAAATAAGGTCTACACTAGGAAAGGAAAAAGTTGAGTTGCTAGGTATTTTGTCCAAACATAGATTCAACACCTAGGCTCAAACAAATAGGCATAATGCTAAGAATTTTGGCCAAATGGCATCAAAATCTAGACTTAAAAACAAAGGTATGAGGTGATCTGATTTAATCTAACAAGTTTGAAATAACTTTGACATATAGCTGGGACATAAAATCAAACATAAACATGATTAGTTGGCATAAGGCATAAAACAAAATGCTCTTTGAATAAAAACTATGTTTTCCCAAATAAAGGCACAAACAATGATGAGGATAGGCACTGAATAAATAAACCATCAATAGTTTTCAAAATTGGGTAATTGATTAACCAAAGTTATGCAACCTAAAAGAGAAAGATCTATGTATTAACCCCATGAATTGAGGCCTAAATAGAAACCAATCAATGTTTGAATCCAAACTTGACAAGGTTAATTGAAAACTCAATGTTGAAAACTAGGATTTGACCAAACAATCTAGACAAGATTAGACAACATGACAACACACGACAAAGGTCTAAATGGTATACACAAAATGGTTTGAAACAAATGGTTTTTGATACAAGGTAAACTAGTCTTGAAATAATTTGATCAACTTAATGACATAAGCATGCTCGAATGATGTGATCAATGCTATGTTTCAAAAGACTTAAAGGCAAAAATGGTTTGACATGATTTGGGTAGCATAACACTACACTCTGCAACTCAAATAGACACACACACCAATAAGTTTTAAAAATTTTCAAGGCAAAAATGTGGTGTAAAATGGCTAGCATAACACCTCTTTAGACAAAAGAGTGATGTATAGACAAATTGGTTTTGACATGGCTTATGAATAAACAAACAAGTTTTAGTCTCAAAACATAACAAGTAAATATGACCAAAAGACACTAAGTATAATCGTCCAAATCCTAATAAGGGTATGGAAAAGTGGGGTTGACTAAAACTAACAAGGTATCAATCATTCTAAAGGAATCAATTTCACAATGACTTTCACATAAAATGATGCCAAAGACAAGCACAAAAATTGGGTAACTATGGCATTGGATAGTTATAAAAAGGTCTAGTCCTTTTTACAACCATTACATCCTATTATTCACTTAGTATAGTGTGATGTCCAAATGCAGATATGTCCTATGTGTAACTCCAATTAGGAGAAAGTGAAGTCAATGCTAGGAGATGAAACCCCAAGTTAAAGCTTCCCTAAAAAACTCATGGGAGGTAATGGCATCCCCTTCACAAGCTAAGTTTGCATAAAAATAAAGAAATCATGAAAGCAGAAAGACTTTAGGGTCATTTTTAAGGTCACCCAAACTTTCATGAGTTTTTAGGGAGTGATTTAGATGACTTTATTTTTAAGCCTTGGATTAGGCTACTTGTAATAGGAATGGTGTTTTTTATTCCAAGGGTTCCCTAAAGGGGACAAATGGAAGAACATACACACAACATTCCTCTTTTTGCTAAACAAATTCTAATTAAATAACTATTGCAAATAAGAATTGGCAAGTGCGTTCAATTTTAAGCCCAAATGAAAGATTTGGTGGTGTTCATTTGACCTCTTGGTCTTAATATTGTGAACTTTGAAAACATGCATTTAAGCGTCTAAATTTTAATTAAGCACCAAAATAAGGTTCCTAATTCATTTTAAAAGCATGCAATAGGTGATTTAAAACATGTTTTCAGCAAATGTCAAGCTTGGTCTTGCAAAAAAAATGTTAGTATGTCCTTTAGTCTTGAAGCTCTTTTGGGTTTGAAATAATGAAATTTAGAAAAAGAGATCTCGGGTCTATGTTTAAAAAAAAAACATAGTGACTGATGTCAGTTTATATGATCGATGACAGTTACAATTTGCAACCAATGTCAGTTATCCAACCAATGTCAATTATACCAATGTGATCGATGAAAGGTATACAACTGATGTCTATTTTACTAATTGACATTAGTTAAGCTATGCAACTGATGTCAGTCTTACGTCTTGATGTCAGTTACTGTGTAAAACTATGGTAAAATAAAGTTAAAAAATCAATTTACAAGGTTTTTAAGGGTCCAAATAAATATTTTGAAGTTTTAAAATGATCTTCTTCAGGTGTGAGATGTGTCTAGCCCACCAGGTGTGCCATATGTGGATCTAGGAATTTGACTCAAGAGAGGATGGTTAGTATGGTGTTAGTTCCAAAATGAAAACAAAATGAAAGAAACACACTAGCTAGCATAACATCTCTAGGCCTAGACACTAGGGAGAGATTAGTTAACAAACATGAATAAAACACATAACTAAAATGCAAAATAAATCTCTTTTACCTTCCTTAGATTCTATAAAATTCTTGTTGTAGTGGCTTATTCGGCTTGATACCTCCATCTCTCCTTGGCACCTTTGGCTTGTGGCTTGGCTTGGATTGAAATCAATTTGGCATGGTAACACTAGTTTCAATATATTTTGGAATCATTTGTGCATTATAGCTTTGCATAATCATGTGTTTGAAGATATTTGAGCATAATAATTTTACACCAAAATAGTTTATAAATAATGTTCATGGCCTCTCTATTTATATATTTTTGAGATTGATTAAAATCAACCTAAACCATCCATCCCAAGATTGAGATGTATGGCTAAGGATTAATTTAAATATGCAATTAAAATCCATAAATAAGCTCATCAATATTTGGGATAGAGGAGAAATTAAGAGGCATGGAGGGATTTGATGAGGCATGGGAGGCATGAATCCTGATATTTGTGGCATTTATGGCCTAAGGATGTCTTCCCAAGAAATGAGGTCACTTGATGATGTAGATATTTAATATTCATTTATAAAAATAAATTTTCAACAAGTTTTTATGGAATTCTTAATTAGGCCTTGATTTGGATTAATTAGCTCTTAAGCATGCTTAAGCACTTTGTACACAAATTACTCAAATTGATCAGAATGCCTTGTTATTGGTCCAAAATTTGACTGGGTTAGAATTGGAAGGTGATGTCAAATACATTAGATATGTTATCCCATTTAGGATGTTACCAATGGTAAATAACAAAGGCATGTGTCTTGTGCAAGAGATTTGATAGGAAAGAGCAATCCAGAGCACCTAGGTGCAAAATTGGCATTTTAACTCAAAATGATCTGATCAAAGTTATCTAGCTTATAAATTGCATTACCCAATTTAGGGATACCCAAGCCAAAATTGGCATTTGAATATGTCAGTTTTAACTCATTTAATAAGCTTTAATGTTTTAAAGCTAAATTGTGTATTTTGGATGGAAATTGGTCAAAACCCTGATTGGGGGTTATCAATAGCCAATTTTATGTGTCTACACAACTCACAAATGAGAAACCCAAGGGGTGCCAAAAAGTGTGTAAAAAGTATAAAAACAAAGAGGATGAAAGTATATCATGAGGAAGACCATGTCCTATCTATAGTTTTACAATGTAACTCATTAAGAAATGGGAAAACCAAAAGATAAAAAGGAAGGACTATAGTTTGTGAAAAGAGAGAAATGCTATGAAGGGTGAGACCTATGTAAGTCTCCTACAAAAAGTGTTAGATAGATATCATATATAAATCATGAAAAAGAAGGGAATAATTAGGCAAAAGACTTCTTTAGGAATTGTATGTTGGTGGGCTCTTTAAAAATATGGCCTTTATTGGTTTGAAGGTGATAGGTACTTGGACCAAGAATATATTTGAATAAATAAGGCCCCCACCATTTTTGGGCATATTTACCTTCTTTGTCATTAGTGTAGTCTAATTTAAGGACAAGATCATTGACATTAAACATATGAAATTTAACTCATTTGTTATGTTGTTATGTAATATGGGCCTTATATTGGCAATTGTGTTGCTAAATAGAAAGATGGTGTTCAACAATGAGCTTGAGAGAATGAAGGTGAGATTCATGTAATGCTTCATCAGGTATGATACCATGAAGATATATATAGAGAGAGGGAAGCTCAAATTATAATAGGACTAATTCATAACCTTAGACTAGGGAGAATGGTGTTGCCCCAGTGGTAATGTGTATGCTACTATGATAGGCCTAAAGAGTAGGATAGAGATAAAAGTGCCAATCTATGTGAGTTTCAATAATTATCTTTTGGATCATTTTATTAAGAATTTTATTGGTGGCCTCAACTTAGACATTATGTTGTGGATTATAGGGTCTAGAGAATTTGTGATTGATTTTAAATTTAGCATAGAGTTGTTTGATATCTTTATTTTTAAAATTACCGCCATTGTTGAAAATGATAGTATGAGGGACACCAAAGTGGCAAATGATTTAGTTAAGGATGAATTTGCAGATGGTTGTATTAGTGATGTTAATGAGGGGCATAGCTTCAATCCACTTAGTAAAATATTGTTTAGCTATGATTATAGAGACATTCTCATCTTGAAATTGAGGTAATATACCTATGAGATCTAATCCTCACATGGATAATGGTTAGGGAGATTTTATAGTTTTAAGTTTGGCTAGAGGTGAATGAATTAAATCATCATGAAGTTAGAAAGTAATACACTTTTTAACAAATTCGATGGCATAATTTTCAAGAGTGGGCTAAAAGTATCCCATACATAAACATTGTAGGCTATAACATGTCTGCTATAGTGTCCAATGCCCATTCTCCCATGTGTTTGTTCAAGAAGAGGAAGAACCTCATCTCTCATAACATAATAGAGCAAGGTACCTTCATTATTATGATAGTATATGATGTTATATCTAAATATATACTTAAAAGCTTGCTTGTAAATATGAGTCTTTTTGTGGGAATCTAAGTTAAGAGGATAAGTTTGGTGTTCTATAAATTGAATGATGTCTTTATACCATGGGATTTATCTAATGGTGATGACCTCAATGTGGCAAAAGAAAATTTTGTGTTTGAATAGAAAATGGAGATTTTCTTATTTGGATAAGAAAAGTGGGATCGGTAAGAACTTGGTGTAGATTAAAAATAGAAGCTAAAGAACTGAGGGAATCAATAATAGAATTTTGAACTTGAGGGATAGGCTCAATGGTGAAAGAAATGAAATATTTTTTTAAAGTAGTTTCAATTTGATGATAATAAATGAGATTCTCAATTTTTCATTGGTAATCACCATGGACTTGGTGGCAGATGAGTTGGGAATCACCTAAAGCATGAAAGAATTGGATATCTAAATCAAGGGTAGCTCTCATGCCTAAGATTAAAGTTTCATATTTTCCATGTTATTAGTGACATCAAATGTTAAGTGAAAAGATAAAATTATGATTTTTCCAAGAGGGATTGTAATAATACAATGTAACCTACCTCTTTAAAGGTATTTAACACCATTAAAATTAAGGGTCTAAGTATCCTCATGTAAATCAACATTAATTTTAGGAAGTTATTCGATAACTACTTTTGGTTTAGTAGTATCAGGGAGGATAATGGCTTAGTTAAGATTACTTGCTTCAAGATCAGTAGTGAAGTTATGGAATTAATATTTAAGGGATATGGCTTGGTTGAGAGTTTCAATATAGAGGATATTGTCATCAGGAATATTATATTTAAGGTGGTTGGTAATAGGTACAGGAGTGGCAACAAGTTGATTAATGATGATTTGTCCTTTGAAAAAATTTTGAGTAATAATTTAGATATCAAATTCCATGAGAAGGACCATCCATTTGTCAATTCTATCTCTAAGAAGAAAGGCTTTGGAGAAGAAGTGAAGGGGATCATAATGGATGATAACATAAGTGGTATGATAAAGCATACAATTTCAAAAAATTTTGGCTATAAGATATATGGTGGGGAAATCACATTAGACTTTTATGTAATGTTTCTCATAATCAATGAGGCCTCAACTGATATAGTAGATAGAATATTCTCTTCCAGTATCATCTTGATGTGTAAGCATTTCCCCAATTGATATGGGTGTGGAATAAGTATATAAGATCAGAGGTTGATCATTTGAAGGAGGATAAAAATTAGGTGGGTGAATTAATGATTCTTTCATTTTATCAAATGGTTTTTGATAGGGATCCATCCATTCTATAGAATTAACTTTCTTAAGAAGACAATTAATGGAGTGGATATAGTAAGCCATTTTAGGGATGAATTATCTACCCCAAGTTTACCAAGATAAGTGTGAATGTTCAGAATGGATTGAGGGATGGTCATGTTGATAATATCATTAATCTTGGTAGGGTCAACATTGATGCTATGGAGAGAAACTAAAAATCTTAACAATTTACTAGATGTGACACCAAAAACACATTTATATGGATTTAGTCTAACTTTTTATTTAGTAAGATGATCAAAGATGATGCCAAGATCATAAATATGAGTCTTGTGACATTTAGACTTAGTAATGAGGTCATCCACATAGTTTTCTACAATTTTATGAATAAGATCATGAAATATATGGGCCATTGCTCATTGATAAGTACCTATAGCATTTTTGAGTCCAATGGTAATTTTAACATAGCAATAGGTGCCCTATTATATGGTGAAAGTTGTCTTACATTGGTTTGCAGGGGTAATGTAAATTTGGTTATGGCCCAAGAAACCATCCATAAGAGATAAAATTTCATAACTAGTTATAGAATCGACAATGGCATCTATTGAAGATAGAGGGAAATTATCCTTAGGATAAGCAAGATTAAGATTACAAAAATCAATGTAGATATGAATGACCATGGTGACCTTTTTCTAAATAGGGACTATGTTATAAAACCATTCAAAATAGTCCACTAGTTTAATAAACTTAGCATTAAGAATTTTGATAATTTCAGGTGGAAATTTCCATTGCTTTTGGCCCACATGTTTGACATCAGGATAAGTGATGATATTGTGCACCACAATGCTAGGATTAATACCAAGCATGTCCTCATAGGATTAAGTGAAGATATAATGATATTTATCAGAAAATATGTTAAAGTTATCATGTTTAATAGGTGTGAGTTTTTGAGAAACTATAATAGGTCGAAGGCATGATGGAATACCATATTCAATGTGAGTAATTTCCTAGATAAGAATAGCATTACCATATTGGAAGTGATATGGTGCATTTGGTAAATAAGAAATTGCATTAGCTTTAGGGTTGATGATAGTGATGAACTTGTTGAAATAAGGGGATTTATTTTTGAAATTCTAGAGTTTGTGATTTTGTCAAGGAAGTTGTTCTCGAGCATAAAATAATCCAAGAATAGCTTCATCATTAGGCAAAGTGGGAAGAGGTATAGAATACTCAACATCTACTTTGAGATAAATAATTTGATTACCATGGCTATCATATTTAAAATGTATCTAACAAACATTTATGGCCTTGACATCTAATATAATCTTAGGAGTAGAAGGAGTAGATTGATCAAATGAGATTGGTGTATCATTAATTTCTTTGACAGGGAAAAAATAAGAATAATGATGAGATCTATAGATGGTAGAGAATATGCGAAAATTTACAAAGGTTCATAAGGTAGGATTTGTTCTACTACCCAAGGAGTATCAAGAAATGGAGATTTAATAGGAGGTACATGAACTTTATGATCTAATTTAAGATCCATGAAAATGGTGTGAACATCCTAGTTGAAAGCATGTATTTGAGCTAAGGTTTTTTTATAATGTTGGACATCCAAGTCTTGAGATTGAGCCTGGGTCATGATGTAGTTATCATCATAGGTTATATAAATGGTACATGCTTGATATTTAGGGGGAGTTTTAGAAGGTAAAATTACAAGGTCACTAAACTTTCATGGAGACATGATTATAGGATATTGGAATAACTTGGCCACTCAAAAATAATTACATGTGAAGGCATATTCTGGGTAATAAGGTTCCTGGGCATTGCATAGAGGGGAAAATTGGTGATCTCATTAATGATAGGAATAATGCAATCATTAGGTAATAAATAAAGAGGAAGCTACTCTAAGATGTAAGGAGGTAATTTAGTAGTGTTGCAAGTAATTAGGTTCATCATCATCTGAATCAATGAGAGTGACCTGTAGGTCTGGATTAATGGTGATAAATTCAAGAAAGGGAGCACTATGGATGGTAGGAATGGTAGAAATGAAATATTGAGATTTTAGATTAGGAATTTGAATGCTCCAGGGGTTGGGATCATTTTCATGATTATACCATTTACCATTATGTAGGAATTTGATGCATTGGATATCATAAGAGGTGATGGCACTCATTCTATGAGTCTAAGGGTGATCGAGAAATATGTTATATAGAGTTTAGTTTGAATAGTCTTAGGTATAATTTTTATAGGAATGCAAATTTAACCAAGTGACTTTTGATTAGTTATATCAAATCTACATTAGGTAAGGTGGGTTTGATTGAGATGATTCTTATTATAACCAAGTTGTTAGATGAGCCACAAATATGTTACATATATACTGGACCCTTTAACGACTAAGAATTTGTGAATAAGGGTAGTATTAATGGATATTTTAATAAATAAGGGTGGATAATCAGTGTGGAAAAGGGTTTCATCATTAATCATCTCCTCTTCAAGAAATTCAATGGATGGTTTAGAAAAAAGGACAAATGGATTCAATGGTATGCATGTTGGTAGGTTGAAGATCTATAAAGGGTGGTTATTCATATATAGAAGATGGATATTCAATTTATTATAAGTATTAAATAAGGAACTTGCAATGATAAGGGGAAGTACAAATTAACTCCATAAGTAGAATCTTGCAAGGCATGGAGTTAAGTTATTCAAGAAAGATCCAATGGGATTTAGAAGAAGAACCAGTGCGAGGTTTAGAAGGTAAGGTATATTTTGAAGGAATTAAATTTGTTGGGGTTTCAAAAGGAGGTATTTCCTCTAGGGATTCCATAGCTAAGTGAGTGGTTTTAGTATCTTTTATAATTTTTTCTTGCAAATATGGTTTCTTAGGTTTTGTGATAAGATTTTTGTGAGTTGGTTTGTGATGATAATTAACCTTAGTTGCATTAACATATTGAGAATTGTTTTAATATTGGCCATATTTGGAATCAATATCACAAACATCCTTGGTATTTTTTTAGGCTTAGATGTGGAAAAATATTTTTGGTTATTATAGAAGCTTTGGAAGTTTGTCATTTTTGAGAAGTAGTGTTGTACACTTGATGATGGAGTTAGATCATGGCTTCATGATTAAAATAATCACCAAGCATTTAAGAGACATCAAGTTTAGTAAGAACTCAATATGGTTCATAGGAATGACCAATGTTGGCATGGAACCAACATAATTGATTAGAGTCATATTATTTAGGAAGATTTTTAGGACAAGTAAAGGGTTTAGAGGGTGGTAAAAAATGTTTCATTTGTTGCACATTTAATGGTATGTGAGAAGATGGGGGAGTGTTAGTTTTGGTAAATCCTGGTTTGGATTGAGGATTATTTCTAGTGATGGCATTAGTATAATTTTGAAAATATCCTTTAATGAATTTGGTATTAGGTTCAAATTGCTTCATGAGGAAGTCTTGACATTTAGCTTGGTCAAGAGCTTCATTTAGCATTTGAGGAGCCAAAATTCAAACCGTATATTGAAGTGAAGGAGTTAAAGTAGTTATAAAGAGTTTGAATAAATTATCATCATTCATGTTATGGTCAAACTTATGGGTTAGATATTTCCATCATTTGATAAAATCATGAGTTGATTTGGTGGGATATTTCTTAGCATTGATGAAATGCCTAAGGCAATTACTGGGAAGGTCATTATGTTGAAACTCTATAACTAGAGGATTAACTATATCCTAAAGTTTCCAAATGGAATTTTGGGGAAGTTGGTTGTACCATTCTAATACATCACTAGTAAAATTCTTAACTAAAAGTTTAGTTGTGGCAAAATTATTAGTTTGGATCCACTCTTTATAGATATTACCAAATGATTTGAGAAAGGATACAGGGTCTTTTATCCCATCATACTTGATAGTTGGAGATATATTAATAATATCAATGGATATGATGAAATGGGATAAAGGTTCATTTTGGATATTTTGAGGCATTTTGTTATTCATTATAGGTCAAGGAATAAAATTTCTTGATGCATCTCTAAGAGGTGGAGGAATAAAATTGGGATTGGCTTGAGGATTGAGAACAAGAGATTGATTAACCATGTTGATCAAATGATGTTATAATTGCATCATTTGAGATGTGTTAGAATTTTGCATTATGTTCATTTGTTGTATGTATTGTGAAATAAGTTGAGTCATATCAATTGGTGGGTTGGTATTTGTAGGAGAACTACCTGAATTGGTATTTGGGGGAGGGTTATTAGAAGGTGGATTACCAATGGGATTATTGGATAGAATTATGTTAATTTCTCCCACATTATGTTGAAAATCTTGAGGATGAGGATTGTCTTGATAAAAAAGGGATCAGATCCACCTAATTCATATTGAGGTGTGATTTGAACCATGTTAAATCCATAGATGAAGGAGGAGAAGATGTGCTCCAAGAGTGATGGTTCTCTTGGGAGGAAAAGAGAGGGAGAAATGAATATCCCATATAGTGTCTAAATGGATTTAAGTTGTCTAAGAAGATTCTAATAGAGGGCTTCATGATTTTTATGAAGAAATGAACAAAGTTCTAAGGAAATAAAAATAGAGAACTAAGTAAGATATATAGGAGAGCTAAACAAAACAAAGGAAATAATAAGAGTATAGATCTACCAAGTCAACCTAATATCATTAGATAGGGCCTAAGAAGAGTAAAAAGTTAAACAAGTTGACTTAGTAATATAAATAGAAAAAAAATAGTCTGATAAAGATATAGAGTTAAATAGGTTAACTTAATATTATAACCTAGTTGGTAGAAAGGAGTATTGGGTCAACCAAGTTGACTCAGTAATGCAGTTGAGGAAAAAGATGGTCTCTAAGAGACCATGTTAAATAAAATGACATCATGTTGAAAACTAGGAAATATTTTACAATGTAATTGAAGTAGGAAAGGGAAGTGAACACACAAATAATTAGATCAATGAGAATTATCCAATTAGGGCACACAACACAAAACCTTGCACCAATGCTGACCAATACAAGTTTTTTCAATACAACATACAATGAGCAAAGTGAAATCAGTCAATAAAAAAGAAAATGCTAATTAAGTGGTCATCCTGACTATTTTTTAGATTATTATAAAGTGTTATTTTAAGTATTATAGGGAATTTGGATAAAAATAGGCAACTAAAAATCAATCTATGGATGGTTTCAGAATGTTTAGGCTGAAAGGGATCTATGTTGGCAATAGTACTAGTTAGGTATTCAGGCCTACCCTCTCACTTCACAATCCCATAACGATAAGGGTGTCAGGTGATTTTCCAATATATACCATTAACCACATGTTTATACTTGGCCAAAAAACTAAATCAACTTCCCCGTTGGTGATGAAATCCAAGTAGGTAGGCCTTGGGTATACAAATGTTAAATGCATTTTAAAATTATGTGATTTGGTAGTGTGTGCAAAAATAGAATAAAATAGTTCAACTAAATAGTATATTGAAAAACCACCTAATTAGACTATGTAAGCTACTCTAAGCATGCAAACAAATAATAATAAAAGTATGAATTAATTACTAACATGTAGTTGTTAGTTCTTAAATTAGGAATGGTACAAAGTTGGTTCAGATGCCACTATATACAAACATTACAGAATAAAGTTGATAGGGTCATTACTATACTATAGAAGTAAGAGTCCTTAATAACTAAGTTGACTAGGTCAACTTTATCTTCTAGATAGAATACAAACTATAGAAATAAGTTGACCAGGTTAACTTAATTTGTTGTAGGATTGTAATTTTGAAGACTACAAAATTGTACAAAAAAGGACTATAATGAATTGAAAGAGAGAGAAAAAGGAACCTTGGTGGGTTGGAAGATGTTAAAGATTGTAAATTTTCTATTAAAGTGCCTTGAATGATGTTTGAAAGTTCTGCCAACTATGTCAACTGGGTCAACCTAGTTTTGTGAAGCCTTGTTTGCTAAAGCATGTTAAGATGAATAAGTCAACTTGTTTGACCTAGTTTGTTATCTGGATGCTGACTATTCAACCTATTCAACATATTCTATTATTATGTGACTGAATAAGAGTACTATGTTAACCTACTCATTCTAGTAACCTATAGTTGATGAAGACTTGCATAAAAAGAATAGAGTCATTTTGATGTGACTGTATGTTAAACCTGTACATAAAAGTTAGAATTATATTAGCTTAGTCAACTTAGTTGAAAACATAGAAAAAAATAATAAAATGATAGAAATTAAAAGTGTGAAAGAAAAACCTACAAGGGTTAGATTCACATTAGGTTCACCAGAATGTGCGTAATGAGAAGTACATCAGATCTATAAATCAATCCTAGCTCGAAGAAGATAGATCGTAATTACACTTCTAATTGGGGATACATTAGATAACTAGGGTCATGACCAATATGGATCCACTATACCTAGCCAAAGGATCTCTTAACACAATAATATCTATCACTAAGGAGGGTTCTAAAACCTCGAGTCAAGAAAAACTATGTAATAACCCTAACTAGGTCATATGCTTTCATATTCACTAAACTAATAATAAGTAAAGCAAAAAGTGTAATCTAGTGCTCACCAAAGCTTGTGGCATAAAGTGGGGGTTAGTAAACATAAAATTAAACATGAATAAGAGAATACTAATTAAGCTATGTATAGGTAAAACCCTAATGCATGGAGAGAGAAATATTATTCAAAAGCCATTACTTATGCTACTTCTATCTACCAAAGAGAGAAGAAAAATTATAGATACTTACTGGGAAGATGAACCCGTTCAGACTCAATCTCTCCTTTGGATAAAGGTGCTTCATAAGAGGGTGTTGTGGTGTGTAAGGATCACTAAGAAAGGCCAACACATCCAAGACTTCTACATAAGACTAGATTCTTCTCCAAGTAGAAACCCTAAGCTAAGAATTCTCAAGTAGAATGGTGGAAGAGTAGATTGTAAAGAATCTCAAATGAATAATATCTCCTTCCTACTTTATAATAATGGTGAAATGGATGTGTTTATATGGGAGGATCTAACCCTAAACCCTTCCAAATGTTTTGGCCAATAAGGTCAACTTGGTTGACCTAGTATCTT
Organism: Torreya grandis; assembly: GCA_037957365.1. Lineage (NCBI taxonomy): Eukaryota > Viridiplantae > Streptophyta > Pinopsida > Cupressales > Taxaceae > Torreya > Torreya grandis. The sequence goes on from JARHVA010001772.1 coordinate 1,418,779, forward strand.
AATTGACAAAAACATACTACATCATGAACTAGGTTGGTCAAGGGCTGACCTAGTCCCTAATAAGTTTTTTCAATAATAATACAAGGCTGATGTGGCTGACATAGTCATGTAATATGACAAAAAGAGGTTTAGGTTATGGAAAGATCCAATGAAGGTGGTAAATGACTAGATAAGTGTAAAAAATAGGAGTCAAAGCTTAGGGGAATGGTTTTTAGGAGATGGTTGGATTGATAACGAGTGGAAATAAGGGACAACAATATTAAAAAGCACTAATGGTCTACTAACCCCTTTTTTGATGCACCCCTTAGGGCATGCACTTAGAGAGATTGAGACACGATGGGTTATTTCAAGATATAAATAATTAATAATTGATAAAGTTTTAAAATATTATGTGTATACAATACCCTCATTATAAACACACTTTATCATAGGGGCTATGATGGAATGCTTCTTCATTATTTATCTTTGGGAGAGTCCACATTAGTGTTTAAATAGGTCCATGAAAGAATGTGTGGGGCCTACACCAATAATGTATTCTTTGCCAAGAAACTCCTAAGAATAGGATACTACTGGCACAAGATGGAGATAGATGCTTGTAAATATGTCAAGAAGTGTGTTTCCTACCAACAACATGGTAATTTGATACATGCACCTTCAATACCACTAAACCTAATTACAATACCATGGCTATTTTCAATATGGGGTCTCGATCTCATTGGGAAAATAAACCCAACATATTCTAATGATCACAAACACATTCTTACTACTACAAAGTATTTTACTAAGTGGATTGAGGCCATTTATCTCACTTACATAACTGAGATGTAAATTACCAAGTTTATCCATTACCATATCATCTATCATTATGGTATTCCCACCTAAATTACATCCAATAATGGTGGTTCATTTATGAAAAAAGATGTTAAAAATCCCTCTATAACCTGTTCAAAATCAAACACAAGAAATCCACACCATAAAACCCATAAGGAAATGGTCAAGCTAAGGCATCCAACAAAACCATTGTTATGATCCTTAAGAAGATTGTCAATGACATTTGTCATAATTAACACTTGTAAATATTTCCCTCCCTCTAGGCCTACCATACTAGTCACCATACCCCTATATGATCCACTTGATATTCCATGGTGTTTGGCATGGAGATATTATCCCAGTTGAGATTGATCTAACCTCATTGTGGGTATCTTTGTAGCACATTGTTGATGATGAAGACTATAGAGTTTCTAGGTTGTAAGAGCTAAAACTTCTTGATGGAAAGCATTTATCTTCCCTAGATAATTTAAGATCATATCATAATAAGTTGCATCATAATTATATTAACGCATTATTCCTTAGTAGTTTAAATTTGGAAACTTAGTACTAAAATAAAATTAAAAGAATACCAATGTTGAATGTAAGAAGGGTAAGTTTTAACCCACTTAGTTGGGCCCATATGTGGTCACAACAAACTATGGTTTAGGGGCATACATATTGGCTACTCCAGATGGTGGAGAAATCACATAACCAATGAACATTATGCATCTCAAGCATTTTTATACTTGACAACCTTTTGAACCATGGTATATAATAACCCTTACTTGGGGGAACCTTATGCTGAAATTATTTATTTTTCCATCATACCTATAAACCTAGACCACTGTCATCTAGATCATTATAACCTACACCATTTTTACTTGGACCATTATCACTTGGACTATTGTAACTTGGCCCTTTATATCTAGGACCATTGTACCTTGGACCATTTTAACCTAGACTTTTCCTATTCCACTATACCTATACAAAACCTCCTTTCACTAGGACTGTTATAATTTTTTACCCCTCACTAATTATGATCTTGATTATGATTCACTAGCATTTTGTATACATTCATAGTCCATTTTATAAGGTAATTCATCGTGATCAATATTTGTAGCTTTTTTGTAGACAAGTGTATCAGGGTATGTCAACACATGGTTTTTATTCTACCAAATGGTTCCTTAAATTTTGTTTTGCACTATGCACTAGTCTATTCTTATTTTGTTGTTATTTGGTAGTTATTGTTGCCTTACTATGGTCATTGATTCCCACCATTGTATCTAGTTTAGATGTCATTTGAACTCTTCCCTATGTAAGTGCATCTCCTCAACTAAGTGGTTCCCTGTACCTTTGTTCATATTTCATTTTTGTTGTTTATCCCAAAAACACAAAAACACTAGAAAATGATAAATAAAAAGACCAAAAACATTGCCAACTCATGAATATAGGCTTACAATCTCCACAAGAGTTATAAAGTCATGTCACCTTCTTGCTTGTATTGCATTTTTATTATGTTCCTTCAAATATAGGTCATTATAATCCTCAATGCTCTCACCATTTTGCAAGTCACCATTGTGTGCATTATTCATTTGAAATAGATGCATTACTACACCCTTGGTTTAAACCACACTCTCATCATTTTTCAATCAACCTAAGTTGCACTCTTGTCATTTTGTGAGTTAAAATGTTTGGTATCTCATAATTTTTTTTCAAGTTGAGATTCCTAGAAAACTCTTAAACATTTGAAAATTGTCATAAAATCCTAAAATTCACAAAATCATGAAAATTGGATTATAATGTCCATGCGAGATATAAAGCCATCAAATTTTTTGGGTTGGGCCATCTTGTTTATTTAGTTTATTTCTAGACCACTTTGGTCTTTTTCCTCCCATTTTTGGGAGAACTAAAATGGACTAAAGTCTTCATGGAATATGTAGGTAATACTTGGATACATGGGGTATCTCAGGGTAGCTTGATTGTACATTCCTTTATTTTTTTACCACTTTTTTTCCTTAAGGATCATGGGACTCATAATTATCTCATAATTTACAACTTTTCCTTTTGTTTCCTCATCTTTATTGGTATTATCCATATGCTCTCACTATTTTTTGCATCACCATTATGTGCATTATTCATTTAAATTAGAGGCATTATTGAACCCTTGGATTTTCTTATGCTCTTACTATTTTGTAAGACCCTTCCCATATTCATCTACACAATAATCCTGCTTTATAGATCATCATTTTATTCTATCCCATATCTTGGGAGAATTGCATTTGGCCTGAATTTTATGTTGGATCTTGCATCCATGGAATTATGTAGGCAACATCCACTTGAATGGTGCATCTGGAATCAGCTTGGCTACCCCTTCCTTTTCTTCTATTTCTCCCCATTTTGTTTGTTTTATGTTATTGTTTCCCTATATCTTGGAGAAAACTTTCTACCCATTGTCCTTGTATTTTTGTACCAATGTCATTATTACCTAGCTTAGGGGTCACCCATCATGAGAGTAACACATCTATTACACATACATGAACAATTTGTTTTTTGTTTGTCCTGCCATTGTGATTAACCATTATTTTTGCATTACTATTTGTTTATCTTTATAAACTTGAATTCTAATTGATTGATTACTTTATCTTATTGTTTTGTGTTTTTGTGTGTTCTGTTTAACAGGTTATTATCTTATTTTGAGTGTATTATTTGAATACTTTGGTAAACCTTTTTGAGTTTGGCCTTAACTTGGGCTTGAATTATTTATGTTTATATTTGAATTGTTTTATTACTTATTTATTTTTTAGTACATTCTTTTTCCTACTTAAATCTTGATGATTGATATCTTGATTTTAAGTTGGTTACATTGTTTATTTGACGTCTCTTTTTATCTTTTTCTTTGTTTTGTTTTTTGTTCAAATGTAAATTCTTTCAACTTTAGTTTTGGTAATTTTTATCATTATATTTAGTTCTAAATATTAAATTTTGAAACAGTCCATTCACAATCAAAATATAATGTTATTATAGGTTATCCATACTTATAATGCATAATTTCATTTACTAAAGTAAACACCAAGTGATCCAAGTCCAAAATTCAATGTAGAGCTAATAACATCTCTGAAAGCACTATACTACATATCCAATACCTAAAAAGTATATCATACACACAATAGAGGCCAAAACATTAGAAATAAACAAGACTCTCTATGCAGGATGAACATCTCCTAACATACACAATGAGTTATATTGGTCATTTATATGATTGGTTAAGGACATGCATCTCCTAAACTATCCTCTATCATCTAGTCATAAATCAAACAAAGTAATAAATAAATCAACATCTACATGCTAATTAAGTACACACTCCCCAAGGTGTTGATGGTGTAGGATATTAACCATTTTCCTCAACTCTCTCATGCACAAATATAAAAACTCTAGATTACAATAGTGGAGGGTGAAAATGACTAATGTTTATCCCTTAGGGGTAAACTTATATTAAAGTTTTCAAAATTTTCACCCCCTGAGCCTATTTTCCCCTATTTATCTTCCTTAAACGCTCAAAGAAGCCTCGTTCATCTATTTTCAGACTATTTTCTTTTAATTGCTCCATTTTCAGCCTCCTTTGCTAAATTACATAATTAATTTTCTTCTTATTGAGGCCCAACTTGTCAAAAATTCAATTTTTCTATCCTCCCCTTGAAGGAGCATCATGGGACATGCAAACACTATTTGGGGAATTTTTTGTAACCTTATTTCTCTATGGCTCATGTAAAATTTAGAAAAAAGTAAGAACAAATTTATTTCTTCTAATTATGATCCTTCTAAGCAATTTTTTTAATATTTTAAAAAAAATTGCTTCGATCAAATGTCTCACCATGCTTTCTCAAATAGGGTTAAAATGCAAACATCTAATTCTTATAATTATTGTGCTTATATTGAAAATTTGAATGACATTTTGAAACAATGCACAGTATAAAACAAAACCACTAAAATACTCTAATTCATTTACACACATCACGTGTAGGTGCCAATTTATGTTCATTATCCCTGAATAGGGCAATGCATTTTATGCAATCATTATCTTCTTCCAATTCACTTAGTGTCAATTTTTGATCAAGAAAATTATCATTCTAGACTATTTAAATGATCTAATTCATTTTCACATGTCATGTGCAAGTAATGATTTGTGAATATGTGTCCTTGAATGGGGTAATGCACCATTTGCATATATTATCATCTTTTGATTCAGCTCTAGTCAAACTATGACCAAATAAATTGACATTCTTAACCATTTTGATTAAACATGCAACTAATGTCCAAGAATTGAAAAATATTAAGTAATCTCATTAAGTAAACAAATTACATTAAGAGATTACGTGGAAAATCCATGGAAATTTATTGAATATCTATTATTGCAAATTCATAATTCAAAATATTTGGGCCATAACATCACCCATAAAATCATCAAAAAGGTGTACAACACTAGGCATTAATGAATATAAATACCATATTTAAGGCCATCCATGCCTTATTAATGTTCCTTATTCTAAAATATTTATGGCTTTGTCCTTCCAAATTGAATTAATCCTAGGCCACAAATCTTGATCTTAGGATGGATGGTCACGGTTGATTCTCAACAATTATGAGAAAACTATAAATATGTGATCCATGACCATAAATTTTAAGCTTCATTTGTGTAATGTTATAATGTATAAATATCTTCAATAAAGGTGAAGATTTTTTGTGCAAAAAACCATATAGAAATATTGCTAGAAGAGTTGCACTAATTCCTTTAAATTGACTAATCAAGGAGGCAAAGCGATTAATACTAAAGAGATGGTAGAGGTATTTTCCCAACCACATTTACAAAGACTTGAAACACCAAATATGATCACAAACATATTTATGGACCATATTTGAAGGAGGGCCATTATGGGAGGGCATTTCTTATCTTGCTTTCCTAATTATTTTATTAATTTCATTGATACTTTCCCTTGAGGGAGTGGGCTTAGCATGTTAGGTTCTCTATGATTATTATTTATTTTCCTTAATAATGCATGAACTGACCTGATTTGTAATCTTTCTCTACACTAAGGAACAATTTTTTTCTCCATCCTTAGTTAGGTTTAGCTTATCTACCCATAAGTGTTAAGAATATTTTACGGACAATTTTGTAGGTGTGCATAAGGAAATATTCTTAGCATTGAGTCTATTGTAGATTATCATATTTCCTAACTTGTAGTATACTAGTGTATCTACTGTGGAAATCCAAGGTCTACCCAAGATAAATGGGTAGCCATGTTTCTAATTTCTAGGTTGTAGTATCATGAAATCAAAAAGACATTCCCATGATTCTATGATAACTAGAACATCTTCTATGATACCTAGTTTTGAAATTGATTGATTAGTCATTTGTAAGACAATAGATGTTGGTTGTACCCTTGATAAAGATAATTATTTTAGTGTGTCATGTATCATGACATTGATAGAATAAAAGTGTAATACACAATCATACAACCATAAAATATCTCTTGCACACCATTACCACAACCAATGAATGAAAAACTAGACCATTATACATGCACAATGCAAACACTATAGTTCAGCATAATAGTCTTAGTATTATTGCCTCAAATGATAATATGTACAATGCATGTATATTATATCTATATTACTAGGAAATATCATAAGGAGTGTTTATTAAATATATAAATGAGTTAGTTTCACATCATCCTCTTGGTGGTTGTGATCGACTCAGATATAGATTAAATCACCTAAATAGTTACATAACCAAATATTGCTCATGCACACAAAACTAAAAAATCCAAAAACTATAAAAAAATCCCAATTAATCTTGAATCTATAAGTGAGTGTGAAAATGCTCACTCTAATAGATATCAACCCCTAAATCTACCAAAACATTGGGTATATTTGTTGCTCTTATGGATACTATAATCACTGGGCTCCCTAGGTCTCTATATTTGGGGGGGAAAGGTTTACCTAACAAGATATCAACTAGATTTATATCCACCTTAATGGTATTGGGATATTTTTATTCCATCATGGTGTTTGATACATAACTATTTGATAACTTGGTTAAGTTAAGGAACATCCCTTATAGCTTGTAATAGTGGAATTACAATGCATAGACGTTTGAGTTCTTATATTATTTTAAACTCAACCCTATGTGAAAATTCCCAAAGTATAGCATTGTTCTCAAGTCATTCCAAAAATGGAATTAATGGAAGAGTAACACGAGGATCTTATTCTTGAGGATTTTAATCCTCTTTTGGCTATTTGGCAAGAAAAACCTACTCTTCTCCTTATTAGTAATTCATGTAATGGTTGGGAAGGAAGGATATAACAAGGATTTTCCTAAACATAATTGGATATCATCACAGTTCATGGAATTATTCTCTATTGTTTCTCCTTGATCCAAAATGTAGGTAGGGGTAACTTACCTATTACTTGGGTTTGCCATAGGTTGAAAAGGTAACTATGGCTGACTTACTTGCTCAATTTATTAGGGTATGTTAGAAGGAGCAAGAAATTTTCATGACCATACCTACCCACTGCATTGATTATTGATACTATTATGAGTTGTGGATATTATATTGTGGATATTATGATTCATTTTATAACATTTAATTTGGTTTTAAACTAATCTTTATACAATATTAAATTATGTATTAGTATAATTTTAATGATGATTAGATACTGTTGATGACTTTATGGTTTTGGTTGTAGGTTTATTAAAGATAAGCATAGGTTAGTTATGCAAGCTTGTGCATGATGACAAAGGTGGAGTACATAGTGAATTATGAAGCATGATGTAGTGGTGTCACCATCCAAAATGAGTGTTTTTATTATTAATCTTAAGCTATGTTAGTCCTCTTTACTTATCAGTCTTATGTCAATTAAATTACTTTACTATTTTTGGTTTATAATTTTTATTTATTGTTATCATTTTGATCACCCATATTCATATTAGGATGATAATATATTTGCTATAACATTGATATGTAGAGTTTTGAGAAGGCTAGATGCAATTAGCATCCAAATGAAGATAAAAGGTTATTAAAGGTCATAAGACCTTTGATAAAATTTATGATTCTTTAATCAAGACTAGTTCAGGTCTGAGTGGAAATGGAAAGTGTTTACTAGAAAGGCTAAACTATAATTTTATAATTCCATGTTTACACAAATAATTAAATATGTTTGAAATTCTTAAAATAGCTAAACTATTGTATAAATTATAACAGTCCATGAAAGGACTAGGATGACTTAAATATTAAGCCAAAAAATGGTTATGGTTTATAAGTCTAAGGTGATGGCATTAATTTAGAAGAGACTTAGTTTAATGGCATGTTATTTTCATTATGGTTGAGTAACCCAACCATGAAGGTATTTTGTGGTTGAATTTGGGCATACTTGATTAGGGTTAATCATTCAGTCATTTCACTTGATGAATTAGTGGACAATGTGCATGTTGGTTTTTATGGGATTTATGTAGGAAGTTGAGGGTTTTGAATTTGACTTCATAACTATAGAATATAGGCATGATATTTTTGAGGTGGGAGTTCCATCTGGTGGAATGAGGAGTTTAATTAGCTAGATGTTTGACAACATAAAAATGCAATATAAAGAAAAGAAAAGGAAAGAAAGAAAGGGAGAGGATGACTAAGGTGGAAAAAAGGAAAAAAATAAGCAATAGGATTTGGGGATGAGCCTTTTTATTAACACATTGAATCTTAAGACCAATTAAGTGCATTATGAACCTTTTTTTAATGAAACAATGTGTTTATTAGGTGATTGATTACTTGAAATAAACTATTGGCTTAAGGTTTAGAAGCATATGGACTGCTCAATAGACATAAATTTGTTATTTTTTTTACAACAATGGGTCAAGGAAACCTTTAAGGGTGAGACCATGATAATAACTTTCCCATGGATGGTGTATGAGTAAACTTAAATGTCGAAAAGATTCACTAGTTGTTCTACTAGTTTGGTTTTGTGTTTTGGGTCTTTTGAATGCTTTTAGATGTTTTGGGTTTTAAAACCTCATTCCTTTTGGATTTTATTTTGATTGGTTTATACCTTAGTTGTGTGTGTGTCAAATTAAGCTTGGATATAATGGAATTTTTGGTTCATATGTTTTATTTGGTTTGAACCCTTGATTTGTTATGAAACCTTTATTTAAACTATGACACTATTGCATCATGCTTGTTGGATTATCTAGGTGCTGCAAGCTTTTTTTTTGTGTATCTACTTCCACCACCAACCTATGGTTGGGTTGGGTAGGGGGTACCTATCGATGTTTGGTATTTTATTTCACATGAGGATGGGATGCATGTTTTATCTCTCTTTTTATATTTAGATAGTGGAAAAAGAGATTTGTTGTTCATACTTCTTGATCACATTCTTGTATCTTGATGTGGATTATATTTGGAAAGGTTTTATATCACTATTGATGAGTCCATAATATGGCTCATTATATCTATAAAATGACATTCTTTTTCTTGCATAGGAAGTGGATCTAAATGTAGTTTCCAAACTTATGGTTTATTTAGAATAAAATAGAAAGTATGTATCATGGTTATGTCTTTAGAATTCCTTGTTATCTATTTGTTAGCTATTATTAATGATTATTGGGAAAAAGATGTCAATGCGTTCATACATAGTTCATACTAAGCTAAGAATGATTCAAAGTATGAATAGTAACCATTCAAGAATAATGTCAGAGTAGTGATAGAATCTTCTACAACAAAGATCTAGTATTTTGGTCAAGTTATGGACTCCAATAGGCTTGCTACAATAGCTACATATTACAACATGCTTGCTACAACAACTATGGATTACATCAGACCAGATACATACTAGCTATGGATTACATCAAACCAAATATGGATTATATTGGACCATCTATGGGATTACATCAGCCAGCTATAGATTTTTAGGAGGCTTGTTATGGATTTCAGTAGGCTTATTATAGATTTTAGAAGCTTTCTATGAATTTCAATAGAACTGCTATAGACTTTAATAAAACTACTAAAAACTTGTTTGTAAAGTATTTCTAAATGTATTCTAATGTTACAACTATTACAAATAATGAATTCCATTTGGATTCTTTCTATATATAGGTTTCTATGTATAACCTTTCCATTATAGATTGTATTCAAATATAGATTTATGTAATTTCATTCCAAATAATAACTCTCTCCATATTTGGTGGAGATCAAGATTATATTGTAATATATTTAATTACTAGAATAAATATATTTTTCCATATTTTTTGGTGATTGAGATAGGATAGGATATCTAGGTTGTTACACTTAAATAAGGTGTTGGTTGGAAGCATAAGATTATAAAATTTAACCTCCCACACCTAAAGGAAATTAATGAAGATACTTTTCTTTCCATTATTCTGAGTAGTCCATTGTAAAGCTTACACTTTGACTAAATCCTCTTCTAAGGAATGAGTTGGCCAATCATTCCAATAAATATGGATCCATGTATTTTATTTATTTCTTTGTGTTGTAAATATCACTTTGTTGTACATTATTATTTTATTTCTTTACTATTGTAAACATTTCTTTTTGTACAGTTTATTATAAACTTGTAGGTGTTTTATTTATTTATCATTTATATTCAATTTAGTAATTTACCTTATGCAAGTGTGCTTTAATTTTTGCAAATGTGATTTACTTTATGTAAGTGTGATTTCATTTCTACAAGTATGATATAATTTTTGAAATCATGATTTTTAATTCTTGTAAAGTGTGTAATGTGATAGAAGGAACCATTTGCCAAAGATATCTTTATCCTTTTGTATATATCCTTCAAACACCATCCTGAGATTGACATTATTAAATGAAGGGGATTTAAGACCCCCATCAATTATGTCAATGATGTTTTAGTATTTAGCTATAGATTTTCTCCATTATGAATAATTTTAATAGCTTAAATTTTCACCCTTGAGATGATGACCCAAGCCCTCTCAACTTGAGTTATGCAATGGGATTGATCCTAGGTTGTGGGTGACCTTTAGATGAATTAAACCTCTTTGTTATAAGTATAGTTTACCCTTGATGTATCAATTAGGATATTATACACTAATAAATTGCAAGGAAAATGGATAAAGATAATATGAAATCTAAAAGGGGGTGATACACCAAATAAGTTGATCATTACCAACCAGATGCATGTGCACTTATAGACTAGGAAAACTCACCCTACATACACTACTCCTAATCTAAATCTCTCACATAAGTATTTCAATATGAAGGTGGTGATAGATGCTTAGTCTAGGAGTACTAATCAAGAGGTCTTATAAGACACTAGTGAATAGATAAACTCACTCAATCCTTGCACCACACTTACACACTTCACATGACCTAAAAAATAAGCTTTCAAATTGCATCTAGGTGTTAGAAAGGACAACATGCCAAGGAAGACAAGTCAATTCACTTGACAAGATCAAATATTCATTCACACAAACTAAGTGCAGTCATAGGAGGAGGTAAAACTAGTTAAATTTCATTGATCAAAGGCATAAAAATGGGTAGAGATTCACCATACCAAAGTGGATGATCTATACAAATGCCAAATTAGGCATATTTATATATAAAATATGAGAGAGAGAGAGAGAGAGAGAGAGAGAGAGAGAGAGAGAGAGAGAGAGAGAGAGAGAGAGAGAGGAGAGAGAGAGAGGAGAGAGAGAGAGAGAGAGAGAGAGAGAGAGAGAGAGAGAGAGAGAGAGAGAGGGAGAGAGAGAGAGAGAGAGAGAGAGAGAGAGTCATTATAAGTTTATTCTCAAAAGGAATAAGTTACAACAAAGAGGAATATGTAAGTAGGAAATTATTGACTCTCCTAAATTTTTTTGCACATAGCATGATCTATTCCTTCTTTAATGTGGTGCAGAGTAACTCCTACTCTCTTCTTGAATGACTCATCATCCTCATTCATTGAATTACCACTTCTTGTGTAAAGGGAGTTATATGTGTATATTATAACATGTTTCATTATTGGTTATGACTTTTAGGATTTTACACACCACTATTGGCTTATTCAAACCTTCTCTCATATTGATGGGAGTAAAACCTGCAACTCAACTTTATTCACATTGATAAGGACATGTATTCCCATGGTGTGATATTGGTTGATTTATAAACCTAAAATAGACTTATTATTCACTTGGAGGGATATCTAAGAATTATATCAAATGAAATAAGTGGTATTTTGGAAGTTTTTATACCATTGATGACCTATACAAGGTATGTAACCTTGATTTTCTTGTGCAAACAAAACATAGTCTTCACTTACGCCTTGGTTATTGGTTTGAAATTTGTTCTAGCACCATGAGAGTCTCTTGAAAGGCTTATAAGAGATCATAAACCCTATTCCTAGGTTTACAAATCTTCTTCATAGGTTTTTAACACTTACAACAAGCTTGAAACCTTACAAATTAGGCTCCAACCATTTTCTGCCTCTATCTCTTTGACACATGCTAGCTAAGTGCTCTAGTAGATGCACAAGGGATATATAGAGGTCATATAAGTCATTCAAGCCTAAGTAATTACATTTTAGGGTGTTTTAAGGACAAACATTTACATTGAATCTTTAATAGATTTTACCAAGGGTTTTAGGCATGTTTTATTCTTAGGGATTGGTTATAAAGAACATATCCTCTTTTTTTCTCCTAATACCATATGATGTAAGTATAGTGACCTCTCCATCACATCTAGATGCCAATTCACCTAATTAAATTTTTATTATAATATCTAATCAAAAATTTTACCTTCTCAAACATTTGCCCATGTGAGTTCACATATGAAGAAGAAAGCTTCTCGAGCTCTGAGCCTATGTGCATAAGCCTAGGGAGTGATTTAGGATTTAAAAGGCTAGATTTAAGTTTTATTTTGACCTAAGACACATTTTAAAAGTTTGAATTACCATTTAACATGTTTATGGGTGTTTATCCAAATATTTTGACCCCTATTATGGTCTAAGAACTTGATTTAGGTCATCATTGGGGTTTAGAAGCATAATGATCATCTTAACCCTAATGGGCCTATCTTGAAAATATCCTCTCATTAAAATAAGTCAAAAACTTTTATAATATATTAAAAAATACTCCTTCACCTTTTGGAGACTTTTAATCCATAAAAAAACTTCAAACCCTGCAAGTTTTCTCACTTATTCATACTCAGGCCTGTAGATGCATATTTAAGCCTCTAAACTATTGGGCTTATTAGAATGAGATCTCTCTTAGAGTATTCTAGTATATTGATGGTGCCAATATGGGTAAACACCTTGTTATTTTTCTTTTTATATTTAATAACTCATTATACTTATATCTAATTATCATTCGTCACTCTATTATTCATCTAGACCTATATTAGGCCTATAAGTAGAAACTTGATCTTATTGTATGATGGGATTTTTGGAATTGGGTATATTGAATTGATCTCATTATTATTTATTGAGCCCAAAAACTTAAGGTGTCATAAAAAACCTATGTATTGTATTTTAAGATTCTTGAGCATCCACTCAACACTATACTATTAGTATTTTCCCCTCTTGCATAATAGGTATGTGTGTTCTCCATAGGTCTGAATTGATATTATTCAATGAAAACCTTCTAGGCCCATACTCAGGGAATGCATTGGATAACTTGGATGTAGTGGGAAAGTATACACCTTTTTTTAATTTGAAACCAATCCACATTGGTTTCTCAAGGATTATTCTTATATTCTAGTATTCTATCTTTTAGGTCTCACAGTCCTAGTATGTCTTCATTAGGTTTAGACTGCCATTTTAAATTAGAACCATATTAAAACTGGAACTTATTTCCTACATGATATTAACACAACTCATTCCATGTATTCTACATCTTTAACTTATCTCTACCATGTTAGGCTTCATGCACAACTTGTCTATTTTCTTTTCAACTCATTGACATAAGCCTATAGGTCTATGTTTGTCTATATATTGACCATTGTAGCTTGTTCTTTACTGTATCAAAGAAATCAATATTTTATTATTTTTAAAAGATTTAAAATATAAATTAAAACCTTATAACTTTTTAAATCACTTCAAAAACCCTCCTTATTTGCTTTAGTTTATACCAATTCACAATCAGACTTGTACATGACTATTGTAGTCTTCTACCACGTCATAACTGAGATCTAGTTTTCATAGATGGTATAATGGTAGGTGAGTTGAAAATAAACCTTATTATTAAGTCTCCCCTCCATGATATAACATAGAAGAAAATTCAAGCATTTCCATTCTCATGTGCATACCCACATGCATCCATCCATTCAAGAACCATGTAGTTTTATTGAGATAAACAGGGCTAAAACCTTCATGACCTATTTTTCATCACATCAAGTGGTTTATATAAATATTTAGTAATTGAGATAAAATTTCTTGGAGACTATTAGAGTGAAGAATACCCAAAATAGTCAAATACCCTACCTAGAACTCGTTGAAATAGGTCTGCCACCCATCCAAACTAAAGTTTTGCTCTTTATAAGGGTGACACATGCTAAAAAAGTGATGGAAATTTATATGAGGGGATTGGGAAGACTCTGAAAGATCTAACGCATTCTTTTATTTTCATCAAAAAACTCCAAAATATACTCAAATGAGAGAAACTCATGAAGATTATGGTTTTATAGGTAGTTTAGAGGCACCTACAGTCTTAAGGATTATTCATAAAGGATAACCCCTTAATTTGATCACCAATTAAATGTGTAAAAATTTCATTAGTACCCCTTACTTTGAACACAAGATCAGACCATGACTCTCTCTCTTGGCCATACCATCCACATGAACTTATCCTTTACTAGTCTGCCAAGAGGTCGATGGGGTTTTTTGAAGTAAACCTTGGACTTTTAAGTCATGTAAAAGATTGATATGCATGGATATATATTAAATAAGGAAAAGAGGCACTTTTAAGATGTTTTAATTTTAAAATTATCTCATTAAGTCCATATAAGTGCCTAAAATTGCTTCTTGAAGTGATTTATTCCTTGTTGTACATTATACCTACAATTACTGACCATGATCTGACTTCCCTAACATCAATGGTAGTTAGATAAATCCTTTATAATATTGGAAAAGTGTGATGTATAGTTATTTTATATTTATTGTCTTTGTCATGTATTTAATTTTGACTATATGCATTTTTCCCTGGTTGACACTTTACCTTAATCTTCCCAAAAGAACCCTAATCTTTTCAAACACATGTAAAATGTTCATAAATGATGGTCAAAACATGATATCACCTTGAGAGGTACCTTTAAAACTATGACATATTTTAGACCAACCATCCTATGTTCATTTTATGACTAGACTTAACACAAGATAAAATAAGACATTACCTTAATTTTTCCAAAACAACCTTAACATATGCTAATAAGACTTTAGAAATACCCTTTTAAGATTTCATAAAGCAAAAAATGGACTATTATCAAGGTCATAAGGCATTAAAAGCAAGTTTTTTGTGAACCTAGGTAGTGGTAGCCATAATTTGGCTAACATCTTTGGTAGTCTCCTAGGGTTGCTTGCATGTTAAGCATATAGATGGGTTGCCTAGTCCATTCATTAGGAAATTGAGTCATCTACCACTCAAACTCAGACCTACAATTAATTTGACATAATATAAGAAAAATAAATTGACCTCCAAACACACAAAACACAAAGACAAGATCAAAACACAAAGAAAAGGAAACTAGGCTAAACAACACACACTTGCACTCACAAGTAATTAGGGAATACAATACAAAAAAACACTATACACAACTGACCTTAATGTTTCTTTATCCTCCAAGATCAAATTATAAGTTCTTGAGATCATCATGACACCATGGATCAAGTTACTACATGTTGAGTAGATTCCAACCAGGCATGGTTCATAGAGTGGAGGATTCTTCTTGCATTTTAAGATGTTAGCATGCTCATAACCTCTTGAAATAACAATTGGACCTTCTTATTTTATTCTTGGGTACATAGGATGACCATGTGAGTAAATTAATAAGTCATATTCATTCCAAATTTTTTTTCTTTTCACAAACCATCTCATTTATGCTTCATCCATAGGCTAACCTTGATCAAGCTGAACAATCTTAGATAAATCTCTTAGCATGATTATATTATTGGATTTAAGGAAAAGTGTATCTTTATTATTGAGATATTAAGGCCAATGAATCTTAGTTTATTTTTACAATAGTGAAGAATCACCTACAAATTAAATGAGAAGTTGATGACCTTGTTTAAGGACATCAAACAAATCATATTCAAATGGAACAACATCTAGGAATGGCAAGCTTAGAGAGCTACCTTACTTGACAAAAATAATTTTTAATTATTAATTAGACCATGACATAGATCTATGATAGTGTATCCTAATATTATGACCTCAAAAAATTCCTTCAATTGATCTTCACCTGGTTCTAGTTCATTTAGACTTCCATCAAGCTTGATAGGAGTTGGTATAGAAGTAGTCACAACATAATTTGAGAAGGCATTGGAATTTGTACCTTCTTGATCATTCCCTTAGGGATCAAAATAACTTGTTGCCAAATATAATATATCATTATAATATTCCCCATTTGATGTAATAACTTGATTATCTTGTTTATATTGAGAAATACCATCTCTCTTAAAGTCTACTATCATTTGATCAACCTGTAGACACCAAAATAGTGTCAACCCCACCTTGGTCCCTTTCTAACTTCAACATGCCTAACCTATACTTTATTAATTTAAAATTATTATTTTAAATTAATCATCCCCCCTATACACCTCACCTTGGATTCCTTGCCCCTAGACCATTTATCACCCTATGACAAATCTTAATTACCCAAGACCCATTTCAACTCTCCCACTAACCTCTCATGCCTATTTAATCCACCTTTGGACCATTTTCCAATGATAGCTAAACTCGATAGATGGAATAATAGGCAAAAGGCTAAAAATAGCCTTTTTTCCCATTCTCTAGCCATCGACGTCAGTCAATAGTTGACCGACGTTGGCAGTATCGCCGATGTCGGTTGCTTTAAAACTAAATTTTACACCCAGAATGTGAACTTTTCTTGGCCAAATGCAAACTCTCTTGCTCCTCGGCTCCGAATTCTCTTTCTCCTCGACTCTTTGCAGGCATCAACATTCTATCATCACTCTCCAGGCTAAGAAACTCTACAGAATCCACTCCACACTAGATTAAAGGTTGCACGAAGTCTCCTACATCAGCCATAATGGAACAAGGCTTCTACACTCTTGGTTCTTCCTCCAAATAGAGCTAAGTATTCTCCTATTTCATTTTAGTATTTTAGAAGGCATTGGTAATTAGTTTACATTGAATATTCTTGAGTACTATTGATAGACAACCCAACTTTCTTCCCAGAGAGGCTGAACAGCCTTCCTCTCATTCTTATTCCCTTTCCACCCCTGTCCTCTACCTGGGCCCTTGCCCAGACCATATTCATTGTCCTGCATCCCTACACAACTCCCATAGACCTCTCAGACCATTCTATTGACCACAGACATCAACCAGAAACCCGTTCAAGGCCCATTACCCCTACCAACATTGACAACCTAACTGACGTCGATAACATTGACCAACCGACGACGACAGACTAACTGACATTGGCAACCCTAACCAAATGACACCGACAAAACTACCGATGTCAGTAACTATGACAGATCGACATCAGAATATAGGTATGCATTATCTCTATTTCTTTTGGTTAGTCTTTCACCATTTCTCTTTTTAGCAACATTCTTTTTATCGACTAGTGGACTGTCATCCCTCAAGGAAGTCTTTGTACTTCTGGGACCAAGCTTTGCTTGGTAGTCCACCATATATCTATCTAACATTTTCTTTGTTTGAGTCTCTTTCTTATCTACAGGTGTCATCCTCCATAGCCAAATAGGAGCTCCTTTAATCATCTGGATACGGTGTGCAACTTCATCCAGGTATCATCTAACCCCTGACCATTATCTTTAGTTTCTCATTTCTTTTGAATGTAAAATGTGAAAAAGTAGTTGAAAACATTCTGGCACACCCGATGGGACCCTAGAGTTTTCCTTGGGTTCATTTCTTCTAAAATAAACTTTCATATAGGTGCATTAGGGAAAAATTCTCTTCTTGAATCCTTCTTCTATCTTCTCATTTCGAAAAGACACCATTAGCACAAGTTAAAAAGAACCTCTTTCTTTTTCTTCTTGTCACCTTTTTCCTGCATCTTAGAGTAGTGAAATTCATACTCTTAACCTTTTCTCCACTTGTCTGCATCTAAACAAACATTTCAATTTGGGTTAAAAACATATTGCATTTCATTCCTACCTGAATGCATATTTAGCTCATCTAGTAATTAACTGCATTATGAATAAATTGTAGTGCACATATGTTACATGACTAGACCACTTTCACAATCAAACATCTAAACATACCTGAGACAAGGCCCGACTAGGATTTCATCACCTAGCAGATACCTTACCCTTCCTGGTAAACCTACTTGGACTTCACTACCAAGTGGAGAACCCACTCTATTCTCTGGCAGAGTATAAACTCTAGGGGAAGTATATATTGGCTAAGCGACCCAGCTTGTCTCTAGGCTCGTGAAGTGAGGGAAGCAAGCTCCTAGCACCAAGCCACATATGGAACCTAATACAAATTTTGAGCACCAAAACTTAACCTGACACCAACCTTAAACTACCTCTTTTAGGACCCATTCTAAAATCCCAACTTCCCAAACATATTCTTCTAAGGCATAACCCAACACGACTCTAAAATCTACTCTTAGGAATTTAATGTTTAGGGTCTACTTGCCTTTATCTACTTTTCTGTTGTTATCTAGTTTTTTGAGCTGGTAAGGATGCATTATTCTGAGCTCCAAAAACAACTCAGAGCTTTCTTCTTTCTTCCAAAACTTTCAATTTTCTAAGTTTCTAGAAGTACACAGTAATCGACATCAGTTTTCCCACCAATGTCGGCAACTATCTTCACCGATATCGGTTATCTGACTGACATCGACAACTTACTTCACCGACATCAATTTTTCTATCAACGTCGATCTTTGTCAAAACATTTTCCTCTCAAACAACAAGCTTAAAACCTGACCTTTTTGCTATCAAAAACAAATTCTGGTTTTCTGAGGCTGAAACATACAGTTTTTAGAACCCAAATCTATTTTACCTTAGATGGTTTTGACACGTAGTAAAACCAAAAATCTTTTTGACCACGCAAGGCAACAACCACTCCCACCTTCGCCTTCTATATCAAGTCCCCAAATGGAGTATAATTTAGAAACTAAACGTACTCCTATCCAACCAACCCCAACTCAACCCCTTATTTTTCCCAAAGGGGACCTAGACTTTGAAAGGTTACTTGACCTCAATGTCAAGGCTTTTCAACACTATCTCATGAGAATTTAAATGCGAGATCCTTTAGGCAACCCAGTTTATGGGATGCCAACTTCCTTAGTTGAAATGACAAGCATATCAATGGCCTCCGTAACCCAACCCATAGACACCCAGGCCATTGTCTCAACTAATAACCCGACCATGACCAATCTTCAAAGTGTGGCCTCTCCTTCTGTTTTTGGACCTACCTCCATTGGGGTTTTCGTACCCTCTTAACCACAAACCATTCAAAAAATTTATACACTATTCTAGAACTTAATTGTCTCCATCCCACCTACACTTGCACCCATAAATACAAGAGTGACTACTTATCCTTCAGCTAGTGTTGCCACCATCCAACCACCTTTGGTGACATCAAGTCAAGTTGTACCCTCTAACTTTATGACACAACCACCCTTGACTTCAACATCAGTCCCTATGACTAGTTACCAATATGTTGCACCTATACAAGCGTAACCAACCATGTCATATGCTCCATCTAACACCTTCCAAATGCCTTATGACCTAGGGGCACCCCACCTACAAATCCATCAACCGATCTAATAAAGATGTTGATGGATAAGATGTCTAATCGTGAGACATCCGTTTCAGGTTCAAGAAATGTTCTCTCATATGAACAAATCTGTAATGAACCTATTCATCCTTCAGTCCCAATTTGACCATATCCTAGCCAGTGGGATCTCGCCAAATTTACTCGCTTTTAGAGTAAAGAGGACCCACAACAACATCTACGAGCGTTTAGACACGCTTATTACCTTATAGCACATGATGATGCGTTATTACTATGGACATTTCCCATGTCACTTTTTGGTGTAGCCCTCGATTGGTATAATTCTATTACCAGTCACTCTCTTTTTACATTCACCCAAATAGCTCAACTTTTCCTTGACCACTTTTCAATCAACATCACTAAAAAGGTCTCCATCAGGGACCTGTACTCTATCAGATAATTCGATGATGAATCAATAGCTGATTTCGTTGCCCGTTGGAGAGGCTTAATCAACCAACTCTCATTTTCTTTACCTCAAACCTAAGCTCATTGAGATCTTTTCATAGGCATGTGCCAGACACATCTCATCTACTTTATGGGTCCAAACATTCCGCACATTTGATGAAGCTTTCACCATGGCTAGGAAGCTTGAACTCTGTGTTGTTGAAGAAAATAAAATCAAACTACGTAGTAAAAACCCCAATGCAAAATCAAATGACCCTTCATCCAAATCTTCTTCCTCCAATTCCAAATCTAAGGGAATGGAAAATGCTATGGTACTTAGATCATCATCATCGACTACAACTAACCAATCCGAACCTTCCACATCTCAAAGCATTACATGACAATTCCAACAATGATACATACAGTGTCAATATACTCCAATAAGAGAATCATACGCATTTGTGTTGGATAAACTAGTCAAATAGGTAGTCCTCAACCTCACCCAAATTTGACCACCACCTCAATTTGATCCCTTACATGTCATCCCTGCATGGTATAGGGAGAATGACTTCTATAATTATCACCGTGTCAAAGGACATGACACAAACAATCGTAAAACCCTCAAGAATATCATTCAGGACATGTTAGATAAAGGTGATCTTGTCTTGGATAACCCAAATGCGCCACCTAACCAAAACATAGACATCTTTAGACAAACATTCCCTAGCCAAAACAACATTCACACCATGACTGATGACTCCCAAGAGCGTAATATACGCACGGTCAACACGATCTCTCCTTTTATGCCTAACTAACCTCTTCCACAGTCTAAAGAGGTTAATCAACCTATTTATTCATCACAGGTAGAAGAGCCTTCTTCTCCCATTTGTCCACCACAGGGAGAAGAGCCTTCTTCTCCTATTTGTCCTCCACAGGAAGAAGAGCCTTCTTCTCCTATTAGTTCTCCATCAACCTCTCTTATATTGGAGGATGTTTCAACCATACCAATGCCACTAGCCCCACCTTCATCCTTCCTACTACCAATAGAGGACCATACCTTTCTTGCTCTTCAACTGTAAGTAGAAGGTACAATCATCCCTGCCCTCTATCCTCTTGAGGAGTCACATTCTCTAATTCATTCTCCACCAAGAGAAGAACTTGTCTCTTCACCTACTTCAACCGAAGAGGATCCAGTAATGGCTCTCTCTTGCCTTTGGCCTAAAATTGCCTCATCTAATACATTCCCACTCTCACAACCACCCAAATCTTCTAAATGACAAATTATAAAGCCTCATCTAACATCTTCAAAACCATTCTCTCATTTGGCTGAGAACTTAGAATTTCTCCATTCGAGGAACTTAGAGCATGAGGCATTATGGGAGCGACTCAAAGCTCCTTATCTTACACATACCACCTCATCTCATGATGATAACCCTCCTTTGACAAGATCTCCCAAAGTTTCCAATGAGGACCAGGCTTCTACTTCCAAATCTTCAGAAGCTCAACCATCCACATCTAAACCTAAACCCTCACAAACATCCACCATACCAAAACCAGTTAAATCCCTCAGTGTTTGCCCCATATCTAACCTCACTCACCCACAAGTGAAGGTAGATTTGAATCTCACCCCCCACAATAATAGTCCTCATACTAAACTAAATAAGGCTACTAAACCACGTCGGAGAACTCCTCCTCCACCATCATCATTGCCCTCCATTTTGGGCCCACATCCTTCTACCTTAATAGGAGTGCTCCCTACTCCAACACCTAACAAAAACAAATTGCCTCCATTACTCCCCTTACCCACCAAAAACATACCTCTGCTGAAAAAATCAGCACCCCTCACAAAGAAAGTGTCGTCTACATGAGTGGCCACACCACCAACCCAAAAGGTGGTACAAAAATCTCCCTCAATAACTCCCAAACAAAAGTCATCAACACCTAGTACATCAACAAGCATGGACCCCTTAGTGGGATCATATGCTTTGATACTACGCTGATTTTTGCAAACTTCTAACATCACTCTTCCACCTATTAAACCATTTTAACCTCTCGAATCAAAACCATCTTGGTTTGATGACACTAAAATCTGCCTATATGATCGCTCACCTGGGCATGACACTAAAAATTGTCATGCCCTTAAGGTTGCCATTTGCCATTACTTGAAAAAAGACACCCTTCTTGTTAAGGATACTGTCAATGAATCTCCAACACCATCTAATGTCTCTCCAGCCTCTCCACCTTCATCAAGATCCCATCATCAGACTATGGTCCCTTTACCTCCTTCACCCCCTTTATTTAAGATTAACACCATCAATGTGGCCACTAGATCACAAAATTTAAAGGATAAAGCAAAATAGAAAGTTGCTATTCCTTGGACCTACCCATTTGTCAAACCTGCTCAACCACCCAAACCCAAGATTTCAATCTTGGGTACATCCACACCCACTTCTTTGGAGGCAATCCGTGATTCTATGGTGAAACATCTTCACCAAACTCCCATGAAGATGACTTTATATGACCTCATTCAAAGCTCTCCACAACATCGTCAAGCTTTAATCAAAGCTTTATAGGTAGCAGAAGTCCAACCTGAGGACCCCCAACCACTAGCTGCCTTAGTCCAATCATTACCCACCGTCACCTCTATTACCTTTAGTGATTCTAAAATTCCTACCTCTAACTTGGAAGATCAAGATGCTACCCTTTTCATCATAGCCTATGTTGATTGAACTCATGTTAAGCGAGTTATGATTGATGGGGGTGCCAGCATCAATATCATTTCCACCCATGCCTATGACCAATTAGCCCTCCCAAAGAATTGTATGTCAAAGACTAACGCAATTCTTTGATATTTTAATGACACCACTGCCACTACTGTTGGCACCATCGTCTTACATATTTGTGTTGGTCCATAAATAATCCCAGAGCTCTTCTACATCGAGAGAGAGAGTTCTAATACAATATGTTATTAGGATGACCTTGGATTCGTGCCATGGCCTATGTCCCTTCTACATTACACTGTTGTGTCAAATTTGAACATGATGGTCAAGTCCATGTCATTCCCACAGATGCCTCCCCTTTCAAGACATGCAACACAACTTATCAACCCAATGATGTTCTAATTCATTTAAAAGCATCAACCCAAACACCACCTCCACCTATAGAAGCTTCAACAAGTACACAAACGGTGGTTACACCTATACCACCTCCTCAAGTGACAATAAAATACCCTATGAAAGATACCTTCCAATGTCTTTCACTTGGAGAGTATCATTTACTCACCTTGGACATGTTCCAAACTCCTCAAGAGTATGGACAAATTCATCACAATCTTAGCTATGACTATCGTATCGAAATGGTCATCCCTTATGGTCCTCCCAATCTTCAAACAAATCTCATCTATGGAGGGTTAGATTGAGCTCCCACTGATGGGAATCCTCTTTCATCACCCCAACTATTTATGTCTGACTTCTCTTTTCTTGGCAACCCAAACTTTGCTCATACCTATCTTTATAGGTGTGCGTGGAGGGCTTTGGCTTTGGGCGCTATGAACAAGGCTCCCACCAGCCCGTCGAACCACCAAATGATGAGGCCATAAAGAATGCCAAGAAGCGACATGGCCTGGGTTTTGAAGAATCTATTGAAACTTCTAAAAACCCTCACCCCAAACCTATCATCAAACAATCACCTTCAAACTCACCTATTCCCCCATCTTCACCTATGGAGTCGGTGGCTTCCATCCCTCCTAGTTTTTTTTTTTGCATAAACGCCATTCGCTTGGAACCCCTGACCTATCAAATAGGTGGGGTATCTAGGTCTCTCCCTCTTGTTTATCCAAACATGATAGATGATGAATCTGCTACCATCAACACTATCTAATGCATAGACAATGATGCCATTCTCACCTACATGGGTGTAGATGACTCTTTCATTCAACGATCCCTTCCTTAAGAAATGCAGGTTATGTTAAATGAATTAACCATTGACATTAACCTTCCATCTTCTGATGTTCCTCATGTTTTAAAGATTGGTCAATCTTCAGATGCCCAAGAAGAAATTGACTATACCAAATTCCTTTCAGACCATAGCAAAGCCTTTGCTTGGACCTATAGCGATATGCCCAGCATCGACCCTAACATCGTCATTCATAACATCATCACAAACCCAGAGGCTAAGATTATTAGGCAAAAGCTTCATAAGATGCATCTTCGAGTTGCACTCCTTGTCAAAGAGGAACTTTAGCATCTTCTCTCTGTCTCATTTATCCAACCCATAGATTATCCGCAATGGGTGTCAAATATCATCCCTGTCACCAAAGCAACTGGGGGGATCTGAATCTATACTGACTATCGTGACCTTAACCTAGCTTGCTTAAAGGATGATTTTCCTCTACCCAACATTGACCAACTTGTTAATCTTATGTCTGGTCATGAGATGCTATCACTCATGGATGGATTTTCAGGATATAACCAAATCCTGATTGCACCAGAAGATCAACACAAGACTACCTTCATCACCCAATGAGGGACTTTTTGCTATAAGGTCATGCCTTTTGGCCTAAAAAATGTATGTGCCACATATCAACATGCCATGACTTACATCTTTCATGATCTCCTCCATGAAATCATGGAGGATTATGTGGATGACCTACTAGGCAAATCTAAACTTTGTCGTGACCATTTAACCATCCTTAAAATAATCTTCACTCGCCTCCTCCAATACAACATTTGCCTTAACCCCAAGAAATGTGTCTTTGGGGTTCTCTCAGGGAAGCTTTTGGGTTTCATCATTTCTTTTTATGGCATTGAGATTGATCCCACCAAGATTTGAGCTATACTCGAGATGCCACCACCTACCAATCTAAAGCAACTTCACAGCCTACAAGGGAAGCTTCAATCTATTCGTTGCTTCATCTCACAGCTTTCTGACCGATGTCAACCCTTTCATCACCTCCTCAAGAAGGACATCTCCTTTAATTGGGATAAGGATTGCCAAGAGGCTTTTGAATCCCTTAAATGCTATCTTGTCTCTCCACCAGTCCTTATTCCACCAAAAGACGACCAACCCTTCTACTTCTACATTTTAGCAACAAATCATTCCTTAGGTGCCATGATCACGCACTGAGATGAACAGAATCGTGAGCAAGTAGTTTATTATATAAGCTAAATGCTCATTGATTATGAAACTTGGTATACTCATACCAAAAAACTCTACTTGGCATTAGTCTTTGCTACCACCAAACTCTGTCATTATCTTCTCAATCACAAAGCATATGTCGTCACCCACACCGACCCTCTCAAATACATGCATTCCAAGCCATACCAAAATCAACATATGGCTCATTGGCTCATGCTTCTTGCTGAGTTTGACTTGGAATTCATCCAACAAAAATCTATAAAGGGGCAAAAAATTGCTGACCAACTAGCGGATGCCCCTCTACCTGACAACCAACCTTCTCATTGTGAATTCCCTGACGAATCTATCACCACACTTTCCACTGATAACATATTCTATCAAATGGCAATGTTCTTTGATGGATCCAAATGTCAACTCGGTGGGGGTGTAAGGGTCATTCTCATCCCTCACGAGGGTGAGCCCATGCTTCTATCTTTCAAACTTGACTTTCAATGTACCAACAATATGGCTGAATATGAAGCCTTAATTTTGGGACTTCAAACCACCCTTTTCCTAGGCATCAAGACCATCAACATCTTTGGCGACTCACAACTAGTCATCAATCAAATCAATAGTTTATATTTTTGTAAAAATGAAGTTTTACAAAGGTACAAACACCGTGTTGACACCCTACTAGAATCCTTTGACTATTACCTCTTGCAAATTGTTCCTCAATCTACGAATAAGTTTGCCAACACCATAGCCTCTCTAGCCTCACGCATACCATCTTCATCATCTTCCTCGAGAATTTATGTTATGGTACACCATTTGGTGTTACCTTCATATATCTCCACTAACATCAACCTCATCATCACCATTGACTCTAGTCCACATGATGTGTTAGGGTATGGAGCTAAAAGCTTCACCAAGGAGCTAATCAGAGAGTTACTGAGTGAAACCAGTAACTAGCATCGGTAGTAGTGCCAACATTGGTCAAGTAGGGACTAAGGATTAGACAACGTCGATCAGGAGTAGACCGACATCAACCAACATTGGTCACCTGTGCGTGTGCATGCTTCTGCATGTGTTTCTAAAATGCATTTCCAGAATCAGACTCGTCTAATTTAAGTGGTCCGAGAGTGTTTACATGTTGAAGGCTAATTTAAGTCTTGAGTTTATGTTTCTAATTATTGTAATTATAGGTCTAATTATTGTATGCATGGGATCCTATTTAAGAGACCCATGAGGCATGTATTGTAAAGAAGGCAAGTAAAGCATTGAAGCAAGAAAGCAAGGCCAAGGAGATCTGCAAGGTGTAAGGTCAAGGAGATCAACTAAAGCTATCAAGGAGGAGATAACAACTCAGGTTGTTGAGTTAGTTGTGGTTGAGTAAGAGAGAGAGGGAAGAAGTCCTTGAGGTGTGGCAAGCCTTAGAGGTGGAATAAGAAGTGGCATCTTCTTTATTGTATTTTCTTCTAAAGAGTATTTAATAAAAGATTGTGTATTATCTCTCATATTCTTTGTTGTTTCAATTTTCTAGTTACTTAATCATTCTGGTATAATTTTGTGTTTAATTGCTTATAGAAAAGTAATCAATTGTGCTTCCCCAATTCCTAATAGTTGGTATTAGAGCTAAGGTTGTAGGGAGTAGGTTATTTTTTACAGGTCATTCTCAGGGGTTTTTGATTGAGTGGGAGTACAACAATGGCAGATGAAAGTAGGCTATGGATGGATAAGTTTAATGGCAAGAATTATCAACATTGGAAAATGCAGATAGAAGATTATCTGTATTAGAAAGATTTGTACTTACCATTGGGTGGGATTGCAAGCAAGCCCATAGACATGAAGGATGAAGAATGGAACGTTCTTGATTGGAAGGCTCTAGGATCTATAAGGTTGAGCCTTGCATCATCTATGATTTCCAACTTATCACAGTGTAAGACAATGGAAGAGTTGATAAAATCTTTGGCAAATCTATATGAAAAGCCCTCTGTTTCAAATAAGGTATTTCTTATGAAGTAACTATTTACTTTGCAAATGCAGGAAGGTGGATCAGTATATACCCATCTTAATGATTTCCATGGTTTGGTAAACGAATTAAATTCAGTCAATATTATTTTTGATGATGAAATAAGAGCTCTCTTAATCTTATGCTCATTACCTAAAATTTAGGAGAGTTTGGTAATGGCAGTATCTAATACTGCGTCTGCTTCTAAAATCTTAAAATTTGATGATGTAGTTAGTGTAATCTTGAATGAAGATATTTGCAAGAAAAGCACAGGTGAATCATCATCAGGGAATGCTTTAAGTGTCAAAAGTAGAGGAAGGCAAAGAGAGAAGGCTGAGCAGGGGAAATCAAGGTCAAAGATGGAGAGGGGATCCAAATCCAGAAGTAAAGGTATCACCTGCTGGTTTTGTGGAAAGAAAGGACACACAAAGAAAGACTGTTGGTTGAGGGGTAAAGAAAATCAACATGAAGGTAATGAAGAAGCAAGAGATGCAGGTATTGTGGCACAAGATGCTCTCATACTTTCTTTAGATAGTCAGTTAGAATCATGGGTTTTAGATTCTGGTTCTTCTTTTCATGCAACCCCAAATAAAGATTTGTTCCATGAGTATGTCCAGGGAGACTTTGGAGAACTTTATTTAGGGGATGGTACACCTTGTCAAATGGTTGGCAAAGGGAAAGTGTAGTTGGAATTGTAGAAAGGCAACACATGGGTGTTAAAGGAGGTTATGCATGTCCCAGTTCTGAAGCAGAGTTTGGTTTCTATAGGAAAGTTGGGTGATGAGGGATGCATAGTAACCCTCATAGTGGATTCTTGGAAGGTTTCCAAGGGTGCACTTATTTTAGCAAGAGGTAAGAAAGTAGGTACTCTTTACCTATCTACTTATTTTACTGAATCTCTTTCTAGTTTATCTACTTTAGTTGTAGATTCAAAGATGTGGCTTAATAGGCTTGGTCACATGAATAAGGAGGAGATGCATGTTCTTGAGTCAAAGGGTATGAGGTCAGATTTGGAGGGCATAGATTGAGTTCATTGTAGGAAATAGAAATTTGATACTTTTGACAAGAACAGGGAAGCCTTAGTGTTTGAGGAGGAGATGATGGACAGAGATCAATCACAGGGGCTGAATAAATCTGAGTAGGGTAGTTTAGATAGGTTTGTGATCCAAGATGAGCTCGCAGGTGAAAAAGTCATCAAATACAAGAAAACACAGGTACCGATGTCAATTGATTGGAACTGACGTCAGCCAGACAGGGACCGATGTCGGCAGTATGAAGACTGACGTCGGTGACTCAGGGCAGATAACAACTGGCATCAGCCAAGGGAAATTGACGTCGACAAGGAGGCAGTCACACAGAATCAACGTCAGTCGGGTGTAGACTGAGATGTGACCGGCATCAGTCATTGAGATGAATTTTGGGTGGATAACAAGCTGTCAAGAAGTCTCAAATGCCCATATAAAGGATTGAAGTGGTAAGTAAGTCTTATATTCGTCATTTCCCTTCTTTACACTACTTTTTGCTCACTGATGGTCAAGAATCAAGAAGTTGTTAAAGAAGCAGAGCAGGTAGATCCAGGAAATAGTGGGAGCTTGGCATGGATGAGGAATATGATTCCTTGGAGGAGAACCAAACAAGATTTTTTGGTGGAGTTGCCATCTGGGTTAAGCACTAAAAGATGAATGGATGTTTAGGATAAAGAAGATCGAAAATGGATACGTGAGACAGAAGGCCAGGGTATAGGGTCTTGAGTAAGCTACAAGACAATGGAGGTTTGACCATTATATTTCTCTTTACCGAGCTAGATGATATTAGCTACATTATCCTATTATTGTATTCTGTGCTTGTTGCAGGGTTACATATACAAGGGTTGACTGAACTAAAGGTAAAGTTAGTTCATAGGTATGCCATAAGGAATCTGGGAGTAGCAAGGTTCTTTGGCATAAGAGACATGGAAGATCACAGGTTGGTTTTGTCTCAAGTGGGAGCTAATGTGAAGAAGGTGTTGGTGAGGTTCAATATGTAGGATGTAGAATCGGTAAGCACACCAAAGGCTGGATAGTTCAAGCTAAGCTTAGAATAGTGTTTGAAATCACATAAGGTCAAGTGTAGACCTGAGTTTTCCCAATTTGTGGGAGTTGTCAGAAAGTTCAGATGTGGTAGGGGACTTGGTTGATAGGTTTAGCATCACAGGATGTGTGGTGGTTGGTCTTCAGAATTGAGCTTGAAGATGGAGGTGCCTGAGATGGTTAGTGGATGATGTTGTACAAGTGCAGCTATTTATCTCCAAGTGAGATATTGTTAGGTTGTGGAGCTAAAAGCTTCACCAAGGAGCTAATCAGGGAGTTACTGAGTGCAACTAGTAATCAGCATCGGTAGTAGTGCTGACATCGATCAGGTAGGGACCAAGGATCAGCTAACATCAATTAGGAGTAGATTGATAGCAACTGACGTTGGTCACCTGTGCATGTGCATGCTTCTGCATGTGTTTCCAAAATGTGTTTCCAGAATTAGACTCGTCTAATTTAAGTGGTCTGAGAGTGTTTGCATGTTGAAGGCTAATTTAAGTCTCGAGTCTGTGTTTCTAATTATTATAATTAGAAGTCTAATTATTGTATGCATGGGATCCTATTTAAGAGACCCATGAGGCATGTATTGTAAAGAAGGCAAGTAAAGCATTGAAGCAAGAAAGCAAGGTCAAGGAGATCTGCAAGGTGTAAGGTCAAGGAGATTAGATGAAGCTATCAAGGAGGGGAGAACAACTCAGGTTGTTGAGTTAGTTATGGTTGAGCAAGAGAGAGAGGGAAGAATTCCTTGAGGTGTGGCAAGCCTTAGAGGTGGAAGAAGAAGTGGCATCTTCTTTATTGTATTTTCTTCTGAAGAATATTTAATACAAAATTGTGTATTGTCTCTCATATTCTTTGCTATTTCAAGTTTCTAGTTACTTAATCATTCTGGTATAATTCCATGTTTAATTACTTATAGAAAAGTAATCAATTGTGCTTCCCCGATTCCTAACACGATGTTTGGTATAAACAACTTGTTGACTACTTAACTTATTCTATCATTCCTCCTAATCTCTCTAGTAATGCACGGTGGGATTTTATCAAGAGTACTGCTCGATATACCATGCTAGGGGGTCTTCTCTATAAAATAGGTTTTGATGGCCTCCTTCTTTGATGTCTAACCTCCATTAAAACATCTCATGCTATTAAACAAGTTCATGATGGGATTTGTGGTAGACATTTCAGTGGTAACTCAGTTGCAAAACACATCCTTCGTCTGGGCTATTATTGGCCCACTCTTCATCAAGACTGTAGCGATTATGTTTGGCATTGTATCAAATGCCATCAACAAGCTAACTTACTTCACATCCCTAGCCATGCTTTGCAAGCTGCTAAGGATTTTTAGCCCTTTTCACAATGGGGCTTAGATCTAATCAGCGAGATTAACCCTCATTCATCTCTTTGACATCAGTCTATTATCACCGTGACCGAATACTTCACTAAATGGGTGGAAGCTATTTCCCTCATCTCCACTAAAGCTAACAAAATTGTCAACTTCATCAACACCCACATCATCTATCATTTCGGTGTACCTCACAAAATAATGGTAAATCATTCAAAAACAAAACTGTCTAGAAACTTTGTGACTCATTTGGCATCAAGCTCAGCTTCTCCTCGCCTTACTACCTACAAGTAAATGGGTAGGCTGAGGCTTCTAACAAAATCTTAACCAAAATTCTAATGAAGGTGTTTAATGAGACTGGAAGGGATTGATACATTCACATTCCCTTCGCTTTATGGGCCTACCACACTAGCATCTAAACCCCTACGGGTGCTACACCTTTCTCTTTAGTGTATGAAACTGAGGCTGTCTTGCCTCTTGAAGTACAGATACCATCTCTATGCATCTCCTTACATGACATCCTTTCTAATGATGATTTTTATCAAGACCGATTAGCTCAACTTGAGTTACTCAACAAATGTCATCTTGCTGCCCTCAACCATCTCCATATCTACCAAAATCACATCCAACGTGCCTATAACAAAAATCTGAGAGAATGAGATTTCAATATTAGAGATCTTGTCCTCAAATAAAACCAACATGTGACCAATATGGAAAGAAGTAAATGAGGCAAGTTTGCTCCTAATTGGCTCGGACCTTATATCATAATGCACATGTATGGATCAGGGACTTATCGTCTGTCTTCTCTTGAAAACCGGCTAGAACCTGAGCCCCTTAATGCCTTGCAACTATGCCCATTCTACTGTTAATCAAGTACTCATTCACTTGATATGTAACTTGAGCTCGTCCCTTGAGAAACCTTCATCATCCTCATTCCTATTCCTTTCAACCCCCTTTCCCACAAACATTAGTTAACCCTTGTTACATTAATGCTTTGTCTTAATAAAGGGGAAACCCTTAAACCTCTATAGTCAAGTCCATGACCAACGTCTAGTCCAAAACAAAAACAAATAAAACTGGGATGCCTATTCAAAGGTCATAAAACTATAAATGTAGACTACTCCCTCGAAGGACAGCTGCATAATTGTTGTAATTGATAGACTGCTCCCTTGAAGGATAGCTATTCAAAGACATTCAACCATACAAAGCAAAATATAGACCAATCCCTCGAAGGATGGCTATGCCCAAATCTCACTACAAACAACACCCTCTTAGAAGCTTCTTGCATCGATCAGATTCACATATATGATCACAAAACAAAACAACATCCCCACGTAGACTTCCTGCATTGATCAGTCTACCAAAAAAATTAAAAAAAAAAAAAAATTGACTAACAAACTATTAAGTCATGGACTTGCCTATAGTCATTCTCAGGGTCACCTATAAAAGGGGAAAAGTTATCCTTGCTAAAAATAATTACGCTATCCTCACATCTCACATCATCAAACCTATTACTCCAACATGCCCAAGGTATTTTGAGCTCACTTAATGTCAAGTAATTCGACTACTTCTCTAACACAAACCTATGGTCAATGACGTAATGCATGAATGGGGTTTTTATTTGCAACAACCCTATCTATGCTATCATTCTAGTCCTTGTCAATGAAAGAGAAATGCACCTTTCACTCCTTGCACATCTTCATCAAATACAACCAAACCCAACCAAACCAATTCAAACCAAACCAAACCAATAACATGACATCATGACATCATAAATCATCATAGCCTATTCACACTAGTTTCTATGGAAACCAATACACATGGAAACTATCGACCACACAATTTATGTCAAGCATAAACCATTACTTGCTGAAGCATAAATGAACTCATTTCATTTTTAGCATACACCATCATGAATATGGAAAATTGCTAGGGATGAAAAACCACATCACTAATGTTACAGAATACACCATCACACAATATGGAAAAGGGTGTAACATCATCTTACACTCATCATTTCAAGCATGTACCATCAAACATATGGGAAGTGCTAAACCATTAACATAACCAAATCAACCTATCAACATCTTTGACCCTCTTCCTCCCTTTTTGAGAGATTTACATTGGCCTGAGGCCCTTCAAACAGGGACTATGTAGGCAGCACTTAGTTGACATGGGGTCTTCTAAGGTTAGCTCAACCACATTCATTTGTCCATCCATCTAATGGACCAACCATATCACCATTAACATGACCAAACCACCTATCAACCACTTTGACCCTTCCTCCCTTTATGGGAGAACTACATTGGCCTAAGGCCCTCCAAACTGGGGCTATGTAGGCAGCACTCAGTTGACATGGGGTCTTCTAAGGTTAGCTCAACCACATTCATTTGTCCATCTACCTGATGGACTAACCATATCACCTTTAACCATTACCAAACACCTCATCCAATATCATGACCAAACAACCAGCCCTAACACTGTAGAAGTCACCTTAGATTTCTCGTGGGGCACCTTGGAGATCACGACTATCTCCTCAGACCATGACCAATTTTTGAGATAGATATGCTTTAGTTGTTTTGATTACATGTATGCTACCTCATGAATAGTTAGAAAATTGTTTGCAACCCACATTATAACCCTCACAAGTATCAGATCACGCTCCAGTTGATCCCCACTACTTATGACATTTTTGTGTTTTCTAGGAGCACTTCTTGAGCCTGAGATACTTGGAACATGATGACCATTACAGCTACAACTTTGATCATTTAACCCAATCAGCTATGACTAAATACTGGGGACCGGTTATTTCAATTTTAGCACTCCTCAACCTTTGACTGCGATAATTTGACCTATCTATCACGTGAAGTGGTATGCATGCAATCACAACTATTACAGCGTTCACACTTAAACTTCACCATACCCATCCACTATCTATCAAATCGGCACCCAATATCAGGTTACCTTCCCTCGACTCCCACTTTGAGGGGGAATACCTCATCACCATATCTGGGGCAACTTACTCCTATTTTTGTCTTGCAGTTCCTCAGAACAACTAATAGGACAAAAACAACCTTATCCCATACCTGAGACAACTTACTCCTATTTTGTCTTGCAATTCATTAGAACAACTAACATGACAAAAATGACCTTATCATGTACCTAGGGCAACTTACTTCTATTTTTGTCTTGTAGTTCGTCAAGAACAACCAACAAGACAAAAAGGGGCAAATGTAGACACCAAAATAGTGTCAACCCCCCCTTGGTCCCTTTCTAACTTCAACATGCCTAACCTATAATTTATTAATTTAAAATTCTTATTTTAAATTAATCATCCCCCCTATACACCTCACCTTGGATTCCTTGCCCCTAGACCATTTATCACCCTATGACAAATCTTAATTATCTAAGACCCATTTCAACTCTCCCACTAACCTCTCACACCTATTTAATCTGCCTTTGGACCGTTTTCCAATGACAGCTAAACTCGATAGATGGAAGAATGGGCAAAAGGCTAAAAATATCCTTTTCCCCATTCTCTAGCTGCCGACATCGGTCAATAGTCGACCGATGTTGGTGGTATCACCAACATCGATTACTTTAAAACTAAATTTTGTGCCTGGAATGCGAACTTTTCTTGGATAAATGCAAATTCTCTCGCTCCTCGGCTCTGAATTCTCTTTCTCCTTGACTCTTTTTAGGCATCAACATTCTATCATCACTCTCTAGGCTAAGAAACTCTACAAAATCCACTCCACACCAGATTGAAGGTTGCACAAAGTCTCCTACATCAGCCATAACGGAACAAGTCTTCTACACTCTTGGTTCTTCCTCCAAACAGAGCTAAGTATTCTCCTATTTCATTTCAGTATTTCAGAAGGCATTGGTAATTAGTTTCCATTGAATATTCTTGAGTACTATTGATAGACAACCTGACTTTCTTCCTGGAGAGGCTGAAAAGCCTTCCACTCATTCTTATTCCCTTTCCACCCCTGTCTTCTACCTGAGCCCTTGCTTAGACCATATTCATTATCCTGCATCCCTGCATAACTCCCAAAGACCTCTCAGACCATTTTATTGACCACAGACATCAACCAAAAACCTGTTCAAGGCACATTGCCCCTACTGACATCGGCAGCCTAACTGACGTCAGAAACATTGACCAATCGACGATGACAGACTAACCGATATCGGTAACCCTAATCAACTGACATCGATAGAACTACCGATGTCAGCAACTATGATAGACTGATAGTAGAATATAGGTACACATTATTTCTATTTCTTTTGTTTAGTCTTTCGCCATTTCTCTTTCTAGCAACATTCTTTTTATCAACTAGTGGACTGTCATCCCTCAAGGAAGTCTTTGCACTTATGGGACCGAGCTTTGCTTGGCAATCCACCATATATCTATCTAACATTTTCTTTGTTTGAGTCTCTTTCTTATCTACAGGTTTCATCCTCCATAGACAAAGAGGAGCTCCTTCAATCATCTGGATACAGTGCGCAACTTCATCTGGGTATCATCTAACCCCTGACCATTATCTTTAGTTTCTCATTTCTTCTGAATGTAAAAAGCGAAAAAGTAGTTGGAAACACAACTTGGACCTCATTAAAGTTATCTTCCTCTTCAACTTCAAAGGTTGGTTTACATCTTTCTTGACCAAGTGGTGTTCCAATAGTGAACTCATCATCATACACACTTAAAGTGTCATCCTCATAGCCTTCTTATGAGTGACCTATAGTTGTAACTTGGATTTTTTTCTCAAGAAGAGGTTTCTGAACAACATAAATTAGTTTGGGGTTCTCATGCTTAATGTGATTTTCCTTCTCTTCTCTCCATTCATCATTGAATCCATCTATATTTTTAATGTTTTGGAGTTCAATATTTTATAAAATGACCTCATTATTCATTTGAATATTTTCTTGAATGGACTTCTAAGATGGGAAATTCTTAGGGTTTTTAATCTTCTCAACAAGGATCTCTTGTTTACTTTGATTTCCTTCTTGAATTGACTTCCAAGATGGGAAGCATTTAGGATATTGAGGAGGGATGGGAGGGGATTTAATAGGTTTAGATTATTATTTGATATCAAATCCAAAATATATGATTGTTTTACTTTTCCTATCCCATGATTTCACCACTTGATTCCAACTTGAAATATTAAATGACTTCTTGGGAGGTTTTTGAGGAAGAGGAGTAGAATTTTTTGATTATCCATCATGACTTCATTAACTTCCCTCCAAGTAGAAATAAATATTTTCAATTATGATTTGTTTTGATTCTCAATAATACGCTGCTTGACAATAACCTTTTTCTTCTTTTGAATGTTCTCTTGGATTGATTTCTATAAAGGGAAAGCTTGAGGGGTGTGTGAAGGGCTTGGGAGGATTTAAATATAACTTGAATTGGTATTTTGAGGGAGAATGGATGGTACATAAGAGGGATAAGGTGGTATAGATGAAATAACTTGGGGCTGATAGTATTGAACTTATTATCCTTAATAACCTCTTAGCTTATCCTCTATTCCTTGAATTAGGCCACTTATGTACACCATGTCAATTGTGAGTATTTGTCATATTTCTCTCTCAATAGGTGCCCAATCTCACTTTATTAGTTTAAATGAGTCTCTATAATTATAAATGAGATGAATCAAGACATTTTGACCATAATTACCTTATTTTTAAATCCCTATCATGTACCTTTCATATCCTAAGAGAGTTTTCTTGAAAATTGAGATGAACTGATTTGAAATGTTTCTATGTTGACTAGGGGTAACATGGTCTTGAGAAAGATGATTGAAGGAATGAGAGGGATTAAAAAGTGGTGGATTATCTTAGTATGAGTGATAGCAAGGTTGATCATATAAATAACTAAAATCATATGAAGGGAAAGTAGACTCATTTTAGGATGGATATGGTTTATTATAGGTTTGATATGACTCATTAGACTACTGATAAGGGTTAATATACTACTAAAAAGAATAAAATTGAGTTTGATATATTGATAATGTGTTATAAGGTATGTATGGAGTTGTCATTGATGTCATAAAAGTATCACTAATGTCATTCTTAGTTTTCTTCGATAGTCTTAAGGTTGAGTTCATAAGTCATGTAATTGAAAGACCTAGTGTGAAGGTATAAGCTTGGTTACATGTTGAGGTGAGCAGTCTAAGGATTGTGAGAAGAATATTTTAGTGTGTGAGCATGGTATGAGGTTGTATGATATGAATATGATTTTTTGAGAGTAGTGTTGTCACTTGGATTTGAACCCTTTGAGGACATGTCTCATCTTTCCTTATCCAAGTGGCACAATTGAAACACCTCTATATTGTGGGTAGCCTACGAATGAGGTGAATCTCTAAATAGGGATATCTCCCTTGATGTAATACTTTTAGATCACTAATACATCTATGATTTCAAAGAAAAGGGGGAGAAAAATAAAATTAAACTATAATAAAGGTGGTGATACACCAAATTAATTGATGAGTACCAACCAACTGCATGTCACACATGAGACCAAGAGACTAACTAGGCATACACTTCTCTAATCTGAATCTTCTCACATCAATAT
Organism: Torreya grandis; assembly: GCA_037957365.1. NCBI lineage: Eukaryota > Viridiplantae > Streptophyta > Pinopsida > Cupressales > Taxaceae > Torreya > Torreya grandis. The sequence continues at coordinate 1,456,057 of JARHVA010001772.1, forward strand.
TTCATTATGAGGTTGAGATGAATGTTGAAGCTAAGAGGAATAGAAAATAGGCCTATAATGACATTATTTTAATAGACTAACTCACTCAACCTTGAAACTTCATAGAACACTTCACATGACCTTTAAGAAGAAGCTTTTAAGTTGTAAATAGGTGAGAGAATGAGACACCAATGCTAAGTAAAAAATAGTCATCACTAAGCAAGATAAATCATTCAAGTGAACACACTATGAACAATAATATAAGAGGTAAAATTATTAGTCTTTATTGATCTAATGGTGCAAATGAGCATGGCTTCACCATACTCAAGTAGAACATATTTTACAAATGCCAAAATGGCTAGTTATTATAGAAATTGAGAGAGAGAAGAGAAGAAATAAGTCCAAAGGTCATAAGGAAACTTTTCAAGCTGAGAGAATGAGTTAAATGTGCATGAGAAGATAATGTGAAATTTATCATGCAAATTTAAGAATCACAAGTGTCAATCCAAGGTATGAAACTCTTGAAATGTGGCATGAAATTTGTTTTGCTAGCTTAAAAAATTATATTCATCATTCACCTCTATTAGAACATATAAAAAATAATTATGGATAGGTATAATGGTTGGAATGAGAAGGAAGGGTTGTAGACATGCTTCTCCATGCATTGGCTATATTCCTAATCATCTAGATTCCTTTGAAAGTGAGCCATCATTGTCTACAGTAAAAAAACTCCTCTTTCACACACCTTGCACACTTGGATTCCAAAATAGATTTAGTTTCTCATGAAAATAAATAAAATGTAGTGTATGGCACTTGAAAAGACCCTCCATGGTCTTTTATTTCTCATGTACACCTTAAATAGGCTTCCACTTGAAGTTCTTACACTTCTTACCATCATTTTCACTATGTTAGTTCTAACTAGTTGAGATTGAGTAGCTAGTAGGAACACTTAAGAGTTTTTATAAATTATTAAATGGATGTAAGGTGTTATCTTAAGTCCTAAAATCACTCCCAAAGTTGATTTCCTCTCTTAAAACCTCCTAAAACCTACACAATCACAAAACTATAAAAAATACCCTATTTTATACTCCATCTGTATAATTATATACAATCCAAATGGATGGGGAGTAGCTTGAGAGAGTTTCATACAACATCCAATCATCATTATGGGTAAACTATTCCATTTGGGTGCACTAACTACTCCATCTTCTCAAACTAGTCACTAGCAAGGGTTTTAACAAGTTTAGGCCTATTTTACCCTCTTAAGCTTTGTTCATAAGGATTTGATGTTGATATCTCAACTAAATGCCACAAAATGATAGTTTGGGACCCTATCTAACTTTTAATATATCCTTGAGTCTCCAAGGAAAGTGTCCAATAAGATATGAACTTTCAACTTTGGCCACTTGAGCTCTTTTCTCCATTCCTTACAAACTTGAATTGGTCCTAAGCCAAAAATGGCTTTCCTTATGACTTCTTTGCATTCCACAAGATTTTTCACATCTTCAATAACCCCAAATAAATTATTCAATAGGTTACAATTCTTACCTAAGGCTATAAATGACATTGACCCTCCATTTGGACTTTGGGCCAAAACCCTACCTAAAAGGCCTGACTATAACTTTGGGGTTCTAGACCACTTTGCTAAGTTTCCTGATTCTATGTTTGTTTCCTCATATTTTTACAAGTTTTATCCATATTATTACACCTCTTTAAAAGGTTAAAATATCTCTTGGTCCACCCTTTCATCCCTTCTTTCCAAGACTATAGGGTTTGCACATAATGGGAGTACCCTCTATTTGAGACAAAATAGAGGGCACTTCCCCTATTTTCTCAAACCAAATGAATGGTGAAGGTGTTTCTCCTAGTTTGATAGACATTATACACAAAAATTCAGCTTTTGATCATGTCATTTGACCTTTCAATTCATCCAAAATCCAAAATAAACTATGTAGGCACCTAAAACTGGCCACCAATGACCTCTAACCAGGATTTTGACCAATTTCCTACGAAAATTCACAATTTAGCCTAAAAAGACTAAAACACATTAAAATATTTGAACCTGTCATATAAAAGTCTTGATTTTGGCCAATGTATCCCTAAATGGGGCAATACATTTTATGAAACAACTAATTTTGATCAGATTATTTCAATTTAAAATGACATTTTCGCACCTAGGTGCTTTGGATTTCTCTTTTCTACTAAATTTATTACACAAGGTATGTGCCTTTGTTATTTTGTGTTGGTAACATACTAAATGGGATAATGGATCTAATGCATCTAACATCACATCCTAATTCTAATCTAGTTAAATTTCAAGACAATAATATGACATTCTGACCAATTTAATTAATTTGTGCACCAATTGCCAAGATTTGCATCAAAGTTGAGTAATCATGTTTCAAAATAATTAATTCTAATCAAAATCCTATTTAATAATTCCATGAAACTTGTTGAATATTTATTTTTGGAAATTGATTATGAGTTTCTGCATCATCAAGTGACATCATTTCTTGGAAAGACATTTGTAGGCCGTAAATGCATAAAATATGAGGATTAAGCCCTCCCATGCCTCATTAATGTCTTCCATGCCTCTCTATCCCAAATATTTATGAGGGCATTTATTGAATTTGGCCTCCAAAATTGAATGGATTCTTAGCCACACTTCATCTTGAGATGGATGGATTAGGTTCAATATGATCATTTTGTAAAATCTATAAATAGGAGGCCTTGCCTATTGATTTTTAAGATTTAATAAGCCAAATTTATCATGCACACATTATTTAAAATATTTATTTATGTAAAATTATAATGCACAAATAATTACAAAACCTTATGCATATAGTGTTGTAATGCCCAATTGTTGAGAGAATCTTCACATAAGTTAAAGCTACAAGCCAAAGGTGTTAAGAGGAGATGAAGGTAGCCACACTATATTGATGAATATCTCTTGAATCACAAGTAGAGCAAGCCAAAGAAGGAGCCTTTTGGAGCAACCAAGGATCTGGTAAGAAGTTTGTGTTTTGTGTTTTGTGTTCACATTTCTCATTTCTTTCCATTTATAGTTGTGTATTCAAATGGTTTTTCCTCGCTAAGCTCCCCCTAGTATCTAGGCCTAAAGATGTATGCTAGTTAGTGTGTTATTTCTCATTTTTATTTCATTTTATAACTAACATGATACTAACGACCTCTCTTGAGTCAAATTCCTAAGCTCTCCCCCTATTCCCTTTAGGGAACTCAGGTGATCAAAAGCATTTTTTCATCACATTTGAGCCTATTCAAGGGCATACAAATAACATCACCTAAGTTCTCCCCAAGCTCACATAATATTGGGTGATCTAAAAGTGACCATAAAGTCTTATTATTTGTCTTTTATTTTTCATGTATCTTGGCTTGTGTGGGGGACTTCATTACCTCCCATAAGTTCTTTAGGGAAGTCTTGACCTATGAATTCACCTTCTGACATTGTCTTCAACCCCTCTCCACAAGGGGGTATATAAATTGAGATCACCCCATTAGGATGGTTTTTTGAGTGGTTAAACTATATCCTATTGCTAGGGATAATCTCAATATGTTTGAGCACATTGGACATCACACTACATTGAGTGAGTGATGGAAGTAATAGTTGTAAAAATGAAAAGACCTTTTTATAACAAGTAAAATACTATAGACCCAATTTACATGTTGCTTCTCTTGCATTTTGACATGAAAGTCTTGTGCATATGATCCATATAGAATGATAAAAAACCAATTATTTTTAGTCAACCCCACTTTGCCATACCTTTGATAGGAATTTGGATGGTTTACTTGTATTTTGTCATTTTCTTGCTTGGTGTTTTGAGACTAAAACTAATGTGTTTGTTTATAAACCTTGCCAAAACCAATTTGTTTAGATGTCACTATTTTGTTTAAAGAGGCATTATGCTATCCATTTTACACCACACTTGTGCCTTGTAATTTTTTCTAAACATATTTGTATGTGTGTTAATTGTTTGAGATGTGTATCGTTATGTTTCCCATATCATTATCAAATTAGCCTTTGAGTCTTTGAAACATAACATTGATTACAATATTAGAGTATGCTAACACCATTATGTTGCTCAAATTATTTCAAAACTAATTTGATTTATACCAAAATCATTTTTTAAAACCATGTCACATATGCCATTTGGACCTTGTTTATGCGTCATCATGCTATCCATTATTGTCTAGCTTATTTTGTCAAATCCTAGTCTTCAACATTATGTTTTTGATTAACCTTGTCCAATTAGGATCCAAAAATTGATTGATTTATATTTAGGTCTCAATTCCTAGGGTTGATACACAAATATTTCTCTTTTGGGTTGCATAACTTTGGTTAATTGATTACCCAAACTTGATGACTATTTATTTTTTGTTTGTTCAACACCTATCCTCATCATTATTTATGCCTTTATTTAGGAAAACACAGTATTTTCTTAAGGTACCTTTTGCCTCATGCCTTATACCAATTGATCATGTTTATGTTTGATTTGGTGTGTTAGGTCTATGCCAAAGTTGTTTCCAAACTTGTTATATTAAATCAAATTCACATCAATCCTTTATTTCAAGCCTAGATTTTGATGTCGTTTGGCAAAAATTCCTAGCACAGCCTATTTGAGCCTAACTTTTGACTCCATATTTGGATAAAAGACCTTACAACTCAACTTTTCCCTTTCCCAATCTAGATAATGTTTGAAACACTTTGTCTTAGAATTTTATATAATGGTTTTTATTCATTTCTTGACCTTTTGTGTGTATGACATTTGATGTTAAACTATTTTATGCCAAGTTTTATCATAAACCATTTTGGAGATAGAGCTCCATTTTCATACCATGTTGGAGATACAACTCCACCTTCAACCAAGTTAGACCAAGTTTTAACCTTTTGTCCTTTGGACATAATTTTTTAGAGTATACAGAACTCTAAGCCTTTTTGTTTTCAAAGCTTTCTTCATTTATGTGGATATGTCTAGCTACATTTATGGTGGAGTCACGTATAATCCAAGTTATGATAGAATGGCTACAAAAATTGACTATAATCAAATGCTTGCTTTTGATCCAACTCGAGACCTTGATTGGTATGAAGAGGTTTGTGAGGAGGACATCATTGAAAACCCAACTATAGATAATGTTGTTTGGGATATAGATCATAACCTCTTTATAATAATTAGTACACAAAACACAATCAAAAACCAACTTATGATCCAACTCAAGATTGGGATGATATGGTTTATTAAGAGGAATTATATGCTTTGGTTTATGCAAAAAACTAATATCCATGACATACTTTCGTTATCTAATAATTGATTATCGCTAACCCTCCTTCAAACTCTATGAGCTACCAAGCTCCAAAGTATCTAAGGAATACCATTACCATTCTATGACCATGTCCTTAGGCTCATTCAAGCAATAAATCTCCATAATAACCTAGCCTTATCCTTTTAGGAACTTTTCCTTTGGCTCTTTCAAGAAATTAGGTTCCACAATGTCATGTTATTTCTATTCCAGGACCTCATCCTTTGGCTTCAATGAAAACCAAGCTTGACAATGCCCCAAGCTTATCATACCAGGACTTCATCCTTTGGATTGTGTGAGCAACCAAGATCCATAATTCCCTTTTGTTATCCAACCATAGACCATTACTCATATAGTGCCTATCATTCCCCACTTTAGAAAACCCCAACCAATCTAACCCAAATATCAATTGAGCCAATCAGTCCCTCAACTGAGCCAATTATTCAATGATAAAGTTATGTTCAAAACTAGTATTTTCCAACTCATTGGAAACCAAGGCCAAGAGTACCAACCAATTTGAGATTTTTTTTTGAAACAACCATTTATGATAAGTCAACCTATGATGAACCACCTATTGATCCTATACCAGTTGTCAAGGAGTCTCACTCTATTGAGCTAGTCTTTGTTGAGTTATTTCTTAATGATGATAATTTCCTTTGGGCAAATCATTACCTCGACCATATGCCTATTTTTCAAGAGTCTCCTCTTGACAAGATAGTCTCTATGGAGTTATCTCTTGACCTTTTTCTTATTGTTGAGGAATCTCACTTTGACAAACTAGTCTCTTTGGAGCATGTTATGCCATCACATGCCATTATTTATCCAATACCAAAGATTCAATAAGACATCATTGTAATAGAGTACCCATCAGATAAATAATAAAAGTTAGAGTTAGGTTATATTATTTAACCAAAATAAGATTTAGCATTATAATAATAATCAACATTAGTCTTGACATCAAATTTAAAGTCTATTGAGTCAAAATCAGATTTAGATACAAAATATGTTCATGATTTTTACAACATTCATTACACATGCCTCATAGATCAATTTGAATACATTTGTGATCCTTCTATGGTTTTTGAGGATGATTACTTTAGAATTGACATAATTTTTCCTAGTATCTTCTATGAGGATTGTGATGCAAACCCCAATTCCATTATCGTTCGACATAACATTACCACTAACCAATCTAGCCATTTCATTGACATTCCATCTCCCATAAGTGTTGATTGGGATTGAAAAAATCACACCTTATTGAATTGTATCCATAGAGACATACCAATTGAAGAAAAAACATGAGGCTAAGACCAAATTCATGTAGCAAAAGAACACTCTCCTAATGAAACCTTTTTAGAGTCACTAGGGGACAATCAAAGTTCCAACTCAACATCTTTTTGTGAAACTTTTTCAAAAACACTGGAATAAAATCAAAGTCAAAATCCAATGTTCATTAGTGAAATATTCTTAGAGGTGATATGAGATAATCAAGACAAATTCATTGGTGAAAACCTCATCAAAGAATTGATAGCTAAGAAAAAACATTCTTCACTGCTTAATGAAGACATTATTCAAGATCAAATCAAAATAGCTTCCAATCTATAGCCTAATAAGATGTTAGTTACTCTCAAGACCAAATAATATAAAAATATGGTGGTCTTATTGAGATAACAAGTATTTGGCCCCACCACATCCAAAGCCTTGTTGAATCTAAAATCAACAACATTGTGTGTGCTCAAAAATATCAATCTTCATTTATTTCCCTACCATTACACATTCCATTATCCACATCAAACTTATCATCCATCATTCCATTTCCAAATAAAACTTATCATCCATTATTTATCCCTATTTACCACCCATGACCACACTTTCCTTTGCATAGGCTACAAAGATACCTTATCTCAATGTTTGAAGGAATTAGAATCAATGATCAATGAAGATCACAATAGCATCATTTATGTCTAAATCTACATCTAGTTCTTGATAGAATAAATATTTAGATGAGGTATGGGATAATAATTAATATGATTGATTATTCTTGTTGTATTAGTTGTTGATTAGGAATTGCATCTCCACTTTAGTAAGAACAACAAAATCATATGCCATTTACCCCACCCAAGCCAAACACATGTACTATGTCATTTTCATTTGCCATACCTATTTACCATGGTCGCATATCTTTCCATTCACCCCATCAATTAGGGGTAACTCTCTTACCATTTTATCTAATCTATAAAAATTGATAATTATCCTAGATCAAGATAATGTCATCTTATCATATCATTCCTATCTAGACCAAAGCCTATTTTTAGTTGTCCCATCGAATCCTTTTTTGATCTTGGTTACTTTGGTTCTTCCTATAATTTTTGTGAGAGGATTCTGATCTAGTTTTAATAATCAATCAAATTTGTGTTTACAATGATAGCCTATGAAAGTAGTATGATAGTTGATCTGGCAAGATATCTTTCATTTTCCATCATATATCAAGTTTGTTTATGTGATCCTAATTATAACCACCTATGGGAAAATTGATGTCTCACTAGTCTTGCTACAAATTATAATCACCTATGGTAAAATTAGTATCATTGATCTAGTCCATTATATCCTAATTATAACCACCTATGGTAAAACTAAGGGAAAAATTTGTTTATCATGCATTGCCACATCACCTTGCCATCATTATTTTCATTTGATTGGCCTTTTTCTAGATTGGAGAACTTATTGTGACCTAGTCAGTTTCTCTCTACCTTTTGTGTGGACATAATTATTGTGAATTGAGGTCATTTTGAGTTTATGTAGGCCATGCTCAATTCATGTTGAGGTCACCTCAGTCCCCCTTTCCATGCACTCTCGCTATTTTATGAGCAATCTAAACCAAATGTTCTCACCATTTTGTTAGTAGGTATACTGTCATGATCTAATGAGTTGAGATACCTCAAAATTCCAAAAACATTTCAAATATTTCAAAAATATAAAAACATTTGTCCTATCTAGCCCTAGTCAATTATCCTCACTTTTCCCTATTAGGGCAAAGTCATTGATAGGATGTTTTCATTTTCTTTTCTTTTCTTTTCAAGCTTTCTATTTGTTTGTTTATTTCAAGTTGTTTGTTTGTGTGATTTATATTTGTTTATTTGTTTTTTATCTTTCCTATTTGTTTGATTTTAGAATTATTGCCTTGAATCAGTTTATATGCATTCATTGGGTGATTCCTTGTGCATTATTATTGATTCTATCTATATTTATATGTCAACATTATCATCATGGTTTTTATCTTTGGTGTATTTATTTCAATTATTTATTAGATCAGGACTCAGTCCTTATGAATGTTTTGGCCAAGTATTCATGGTGTTCTATCATGATTCCTACCATACATGCTACAAAAAAAATAGCTTCAATAATGTCTACAATCAATGGAGCCACATAAGTTTCTCCTTAGTACCTTGAAAAATTCTCCCACCCATCTTGATCAAATTAACCCATTGACCATTCTAGTTGTGTCATTGCTAATAAGGATAAGTATCTCCTTATTGGAAGATACAACTGAATCATTTCTATTGATCAATTTTATTCTTTTATCTATCCCTTTCATCACTTTATGCATCCTCTTATGATTGGTTTTTTATGGCTTCTTTCATCATTAGATCATTGCATCTATGTTTGCATCCACTCATCTTTAATCTGTATTCCAAGTTATATCCTTGAGTTATGCTTGTTAATCTAGCCTACTAGGCAACACCTATATCAAACATCATTGTTTAACAATCCAGGTCATCTTAATGATTATAACTGCCTATGGGCAAATCATTATTTTTTACTTTTGTTCCTGATTATAAATGTCTTTGAGTAAATCCATACCCTTTTTAAATTAATGTATGAAAGCAATTTCTTATTTGGATTAATCTCAACCATGTTTTAATTCCACCTTTATTCTTTTTGAGGGACCATCTATCGACATATGTAATAGCCACTCCCTTGAGGGGGCATCATCCTAGGCTTTTCAAACACCATTTGAAGATTTTTATTCAATCATCATCTTCCTTTTGGCATGTAAGCATTTACTCATTATTTGATAATATTTTTTTATTCCTATATCTTTTAACACCTTCACAAATAGGGGCAAACTATAGACACCTAAAAATGGTCACCAATGACCTTCAACTAGGATTTTAACCAATTTATTACCAAAATACACAATTTAGCCTAAAAACACTAAAATATGTTAAAAGATTCGAACCTATCATATATAATTTTTAATTTTGGCCAATTTATTCCTAAATGGAGTAATGTATTTTATGAGTCAACTAACTTTGATCAGATCAGTTTGAGTCAAAATAATATTTTTACACCTAGGTGCTCTGGATTGCTCTTTTCTACTAAATTTATTGCACAAATCATGTGACTTTGTTATTTTGTGTTGGAAACATCCTAAATGGAAAAATGGATCCAATACATCTAACATCACATCCTAATTCCATTTCAATAAAATTTTAGTTCAATAATATGATATTCTGACTAATTTGATTAATTTATTCACCAATTACCAAGATTTGCATTAAAGTTGACTAATCATGTTTAAATCTAATTAGTTTGAATTAAGATCCTAATTAAAAATTCAATGAAACTTGTTGAATATTTATTTTTGGAAATTTATTATGAGTTTCCACATCATCAAGTAACATCATTTCTTGGAAAGACATCGCTAGGCCATAAATGCATAAAATATCAGGATTAACCTTCCATGCCTTATTAATGCCTCTATACCTATTTAATACCTCTCTATTCCAAATGTTTATGAGGTAATTTATTTAATTTGGCTTCCAAAATTGAATGGCTTCTTAGCCACATATCTTCATCTTGAGATGGATGGCTTAGTTTCATTCTGATCATATTACAAAATCTATAAATAGGAGGCCTTGCCTATTAATTTTTAAGCGTTGATAAGCCAAAGTTATCATGCCTAAATGACCTCAAAATATCTTTTTGTGTAAAGTTATAATGATTAAATGATTCTAAATCTTAATGAAATTTAATTTTATAATTCCCAATTATTGATCCAAAGTCAAGGTAGCCACAATCCATTGATGAAGATCTCTTGAATCATAAGCTGAGCAAGCCAAAGAAGGATACTTTTGGATTAATCAAGGATTTGGTAATAAATTGGTGTTTTGTGTTCATATTTCTCATTTTTTATATTTATATTTGTGTTTTCAAATTGTTTTTCCTCACTAAGCTCTCCCTTAGTGACTAGGCCTAGAGATGTTAGTGTGTTGCTTTCAATTTTATTTCATTTTTGAAATAACATGATATTAACCACATCTCTTGAGTCAAATTCCTAGTTTACAACATTAAATATTTTTATAATCACTTCCTATGCTTGAACTTGGGTAATAGAATCATCATATTGCTTTTCTAAACTATAAATGGTTTGGTCCTTACCTTGTAAAGTCAATATAAGAAAATCCCTCTTTGCTTGTTGTTACCAAATAGTTTCTTCATGTCATTATAAGGTCATAACATGATGTAAATATTTGTCTTTATGAACATGCTAAGGAGAAGATAAAGCTTCTTCCATGAGTGGAGATTTACCCTTACCAATTGTGTAAGGTAAGGGTCTTTATTATTTAGGTGTAATCTCTTGTGTAAGGGTTTATATTTATTTAATTGTCTTCTCAACATCTAAAACTTTTGTGGGATAAGTAAAGCTTAAACTACCCAAAATTTTAGCTTATTTTACCTCACCTTCTTCTTCCTCTTGGAGAATCAATTGATGAATTCATTAGGGTTTGACATATGGGCTAGGGTTTTCTATAAAAACCCTCATTTTCCTTCTTGACCTCCTTCAAAACATCTTTAGAGTTTCAGGCACTAAAGATGGACCTTCCTCTGTTCTTGCTATCATGGGAGAATAAATAGGACATTATAGTTTCTTACCAAGATTTTTGAGTGAATTTCAAAGAAATGAAGACCAATCTTTCTTACCCTTTAGTTCCTTTAGGAAAAGGTGTTCATATATGAGATGAATTAAACTATGATATTTAATTGACTTAGTGCCCCTTTTCAATTTATGAGCTACATGATGGATGAATGAGAAGTCGCATACTATCACTCAGGTTTGTTATCTTCTTTCTTTAGATGAATGAGAAGTCACATATTATCACCACTAACCATAGTGAACTATCCATCACAAGTGAGGTATTTCATAATCTAATATGCTACATTATTCCATGGAGGTGGAAGACTATCTTAAGTGATCACTCTGACAATGCCTTGTGGAGTCTTAGCCAACATAGGATGGGGTTCATTACCATCAATGAACATTTAAATTAGATCAACAAAAATCAATTTGTCAATAAAAACTATGTCTTCTTTAGGAATCCCTGAAAGTTCATTGATAATAGAGGAATCAATAGGAATATGTTCACCCTAGACTATATAATTATCTTCTTCAAATTTTTATAAAAACTATTAAACAATGTTCTTTTGAAAACCCTAGAATGTCTTCAAAAAATTGATCCATCCTACTATTTCAAAAATAACCCTAGCAGATTCATCTTGTAAAATAAGTTCTACCAACTCTAGTTCACTTATTTTTTTATGCCCCATCTTCATAGCTGTCCATATTATTCTCAAAAACTTGATTGCACAATGTAAAACTAAGCTCAAAATCACATAGAGTACTGAGTAGGGTAAGGAAGTTGGGACATGATGCAATAATGAATAGAAGTAAAGGGATAAAATAGGTGGCACATGTGTAATTGATAACAAGTACCATGAAATTATATCATAGATGATGGCCAAGCACTTCGGAGCAAGCAAAGTTTTAATGAGGGAGTAATTTTGGGGTCAACATGAATTACATGGTGTAAGATATCATACTTGGTAACATTTGAAATGATATTTTCAATTATTTACACATTAAGAATTATATTTTGAAAAGGTATTTGGAATAATCCCACATCGATTCTTGAAATAAGGAAATATTACTAGTTTTAGTCACATTCAAGAGGCATCAAAGGAACTTATCCATATTTAGAAGTGTTGTCCACCTAATGGTCATACATGAAAAACATAAAATAAAAAATGTCTAACCTATTGGGAAGGAATTACAACTGTACTTCTACTATAAGGATCAATTCTTATCTCCTAAAGTTTCTATTTGTCTTGTAAGGATAGATAATTTTAAGATAAGTCAGCTAACAAGACAACAATTCATGTTTATTGCAGAAGTTTCATATGAAAAGTATCATTTTTGGTTTTCAATTTTTAGTGTTTTTTTTTTAAATTTAAAATTTTTATTTTTCATAATTTTTTTTTCATTTTTATATATTTTGAATTTTTAAAGGGAGGAGAACCACCATTTTTTGGTTTTCAACACTCCCCCTTATTGGATGTCTGCTACAAAGATCATTTGGCCTTAGTGGAAAAATTAGGGTCTTCCATAAGGTTAAATTGGTCTTGATTATGTTTAATGAATCAAGAGGTCTCCTATACACTTTAAGTTTGTGACTATTAACCAAAAATGTCCTTTGGTCACCATCAATTGGTTGAAGTTGGACATAGCCATTGTTGTTGATTGTTTTGATCATGTATGGCCCCAACCATCTTGTCCTAATATTACCTTTGAAATGTTGGAATTTAGAATCAAATAGAAGAACCCAATCACCTTCTTGAAACTATTTTTCAATAATATGAGCATCGTGCCACTATTTTTTCTACTTTTGGGTCATGCTATTTTGAGTGAGTGCAATCATTCTTAGTTCATCCATCTCATTCAGTCTCATGATTCTTTCTTTTTGTGCTTCATCAAGATTAACTCCCATATCAGCTACTATATTTAGTGTCTAAGTTCAAACTCTATTGGAAAAAAATGTATCTTTCCAAACACAAGTTCATATGGAAATAATCCTATGGTAGTCTTATATATTGTATTATATGCCCAAACTACTTTAGGTACTCTATCTACCTAATCTTTCCTACTACTATTCATTATTTTGGTTAGAATGTTTTCAAGCTCTTAGTTAGTGACCTCTACCTTCCCATTAGCTTGGGGGTGATATGGTGAGGATTTTCAATGATTGATTTAGTAAATTTTTATAAAATCTTGGATCATGTTAGATATGAATTGAGGCCCTTGATCTGAAACAATAGATCTAGGAGCTCCAAATCTCAACATGATCCTATGATATAGGAAATCCACAACCATTTTCTTCCAAGCAAAGGTGAGTGCCTAAAATTTAACTCACTTAGTAACATAATTAGTACATACTAATAAATACTCTTTTCCTTGAGATGGTGGGTTGATTATTCCATTAAAATCCAAATCCTATTTCTAAAGTGGTTCTAAAACTATTTGATGATGGAGAGACATTTTTGATAATAGAGTAAGCTTACACATCCTTTAGCAAGGATCACATCACCATACAAACCTATTTATAGTCTTATAAAGAGATGGCCAAAAATAGCCTACACAAAGAATCTAATGAATGGTCTTTTTTACTAAATAATGTCCTCCTCTTGGTTCACTATGGAATGCTATTATTATGTCAAATACTTCATCTTCTGTAACACACATGTGAAGTATATAATTAGGTCTAGTTTTAAATAACATGCATTTAAACCATTTGAATTGAGATCTAGTTATAATCAAACATTTTCTTTCTTTATAAGTAAATGAATGAGAAAACTTCCCTTTTACCAAAATATTTTCCATGTCTATAAAATATGGGGATTAAGTAGATATACAAAATAGTTGTTCATATGGAAAAGAATACTCCATAGCTTCATCTTCACCTGTAGTGATCAATCTAGACAAAAAAATAGAAACAACATTATACTTTCTAGGTGTGTCTATAATGGTAATGTCAAATTCTTTCAACAACAATAGCCATATAATAATTCTACCACCTACTTCTAGTTTATTCATTAAGTACTTAATAGCTGAATGATCTATATAAATAAATAATTAATAACCAGTAATGCAATGTCTAAACTTGTTTATGGCATAAACACTAGTAAGAAATTATTTTTTTGTGGTAGTGTAGTTTTTCTTTATAGGAGTAATATTCTTGTTGATATAATAAATGTCATACATTTTTCCTTCCTCATCTCTTTGTTATAGAACTACCCCTAGTACATTATTGGAAGTGTCAATATAAATATGAAAAGGTTGTTCTCAATTAGGTCCTTTTAAAATTGGAGTAATCATAAGTTTGTTTTTTAATGTTTCAAAATCTTCTTGATATTTTTCATTTCATACAAATTCACTATATTTTTTAGCAAGGAAAACATAAGTGCAACTATTTTTTTAAAGTATTCAATAAATATTTTGTAATATCCTACATGATCGAGAAATTTTTTGACATCTATTTGTGTTTGAGGAATTAGAAGACTATAAATTACCTCAATCTTCTTGGGATAAATTTTATTCCTTGAAAAGAGATATTATGTCATAAGACTATCCCTTCATCAGCCATTAGTATACACTTCTCATGACTTAAAGATACTTAGTGTTCTTCACATCTAGTGAGCACTTTATCTAAATTACTCAGTGCTTCATCAAATTTGTTTCCATGGATAATGAAGTCATCCATATATACTTCCACATAATCATTTATAAGATCATAACATATGGCTAACAATGCACTTTGAAAGGTAGCAGGTGCATTGCACAATCCAAATGGAAGGATTGTAAAAGCAGATTTTCCTAAGGGGTAGATAAATGTAGTTTTATCTTGATCTTTAGGGTCTATTTTGATTTGATTATATCTGATAAACCCATATAAGAAATAAAAGTACTAATTTTGTATCAAGTTATCTAAAACTTGATCAACAAAAGGCAAAGGAAAGTAATCTCTCATAGTGACTTTATTCAGTTCTCTGTAATCTATGCAAACTCTCCATTTTCCATTCTTCTTAGGTATAATGACTAGAGGTGAAATCCATTAACTCTCAAATATGGGGTAAATTAAACCAACTACCAATTTTTTTCTATCTCTATCTTTACAAAAAATTTAAGGTTGGGTTACTTCTCCATTATGGTTGTCTAACTGGTCTAACAACTTTGGTGTAAATGTGATGGGTACAAACACTGGATGTATTCTTTTCATATCATTGTAATCCCAAGCAAAGGATTTTATGTGTTTTACCAATACATCAAACACTTTACTTTTTTTTTGGTCAGTTAACTAGTTTTTGATATTCAATAGTTTACTAGGATGGATTGTAATTTGTTTAATACTTGGAAGAATGGAATTTACGTACTCATATTCACTCATCAAAAAATTCTAGACATGGAGGTGGTAGTAGTATGTGAAATGTAGCCACATCATTATAAAAGGTTTCAATTTTGGAGAGTAGATTGGTAATTAGACAATGAAAAGCATTTAAAAATGAGTTCTATTCTTCTTGAGCCCAGTCAACTATGGCTTGTTAGATATCTTGCAAACTAGATAACATGTTTGGGGGACTTAGGACATTGTCTTGGTTCTATTAGTGAATCTAAATTCTTCCCATCATGATTATTCATATTTAGAGATAAGATATTAGTCTTCAAAGCTAATATTTTAGTCTTCATAGCTAATCTATCAGTCTTTGGAGCTAAGATATTAGTTTTTAGAGCTAGGCTTTCAGACTTTGAAGCTATGCTATCAGACTTTGGAGATAGGTTGTTGGAATTTGGAGATAGGTTATCTTGGTCTAAATATTCTATTATTTATTCCTCAAATTATTTAACATGTTTTTTTATAGTAACCATCACTTAGGAAGACACACTATTCTTATTTTGTGCAGGTTGATCCACCCATATATATTAAAAAAGACTCATTGAAGGTCTAACAGGTAGATAAAGGGAGATTTGTTTGGTGTGTATTCCATTAAAAATTTTCATATTACCATATCTATAATCAATTATTTCTATGACTGTAGCTAACCAAAGTATTCAGAGAATAATTAGATACCCTACTTTCTTGGGTTTAGGTTGAAGGATCATGAAATCTATAGGGTATTCTCAAGATTCTATGGTGACTAGAATGTTTTCTATGGTTCCATTAGGCACAATATTTTCCTTATATTAAATTAGTAATTTTAATAGTTACATAAATTATTTTAGGATATTATTTCTTTTTACCTAGTGCTTTGATGCATAATCCTTTAATTATTTGATTCAATTCAAGAATATCCTTAATAGCTCTTAATAATGAAGTTTATATCTTCATCTTTCTTAATCCTTACATCAATTTAGAACCCTCCCTAGGTTTTTATTCCTTAAGTATCTCAAGAAGTGGAATAGTAGGGGGAAATTGAATTGTGGTTCATGTGATTGGAGTTGTGTTGGTTTTTACCTTATATTCATTTGGTTCTTAGATTATAGGTGACTCAGGTGTGTTTCCATCATTGGAAATTTCATTTATGGTAATGGGTGAATCTCTTACCACCTTTCTTGACCTGAGCTAAACATTATTACACTCAGCTAAACCACTTGTAACACTACTTTCCTGGTCAGCTCCATAAATAGGAGTATTTTACCTATTCTTAGTATTTTCCACTAATTTGGTAGGTAACTGTGGTTGGTTAACCTACTGCTCAATTGTTGGTGGTTGATGTTGTGAAATAATCAAATCCTACTATGGAGGAAACCTTATTTATGTTTGATTATGAGACCATTGTTGATTTGACTATTGAGGTGGTGACTATTGTATCCAATATGGTTGTTGGTTTTGCTATTGTGCCTAGGGTTATGAAGGATTTTGAGGCATCCCCCACATATATAGCATTCATTCTTAATTATCCCATGGTTTTAGTTGTGGTGGTGGTCCCCACATTTATGGTGTGACTTGTCTAGCCCATGGTGTCATCCATGGATTGGGGGAAAATCATGGACCAAATTGATTTTAAGGTTGGGAGTGTTAGTTTTCTTGTTTTTGGATAAAGTTCATTTCCTCAACTACATATGCTGCTTATTTTACCTAGTTTATCATAGTTGGAAGATGAATGCAGTTCTTGGTGTCATGGTGTAGGTCAAAAATATCACATACCTTTGTTTTATCTAAAGGACAATATTTTATCATGTGTTTAAGCCTACATCTAAGATAATATATTGAAAGTTGTTTAGCATTGGTTGTATTGGCCTTTGATTTGAGACCATCTAATGTGGTTGTTAATTATAATATAATATCTATTTTGAAATTAGAAAATTCTTCCATTAATTGACCAACTTCAAGTGATTTTCATAACCATGATTTCCTTATGCTGGGTCTTGTCCTAGAATAGTTAGTACATAATGCTGAAATATGATGAAAGGTTAACTTGTTAATGTCACCCTTTCTCATTAGGTTCAAAGCATCATGTGTATGATCATATAGTACTTTAAAAAAGACTATCCTGTTGACCTCCTTTGTGAGTTGTAAACCACTCCATTTATGGGAGAATATAAACCTATCAAGGTAATCTTCTAAGGTTTCATCTTCAATTTGTTTTATCTTGAAAAAATATTCATTTTATTCTCTGATCTACAATAATCTTGATATTTATCAAGAAATTTAGTTTCAATTTCTTCCCAAGTAGTTATAGAATTACCCTCAAGGCCCATGAACCATCTCATGGCTGTGTCCTTAAGTTTAGATGGGAATAACTTCAACTTCTGATTGTTAGTGACATAGTCATATATTTGGTAGAGAACCTAAAATTTAAAGAGGAACTGATATGGATCCTCTGAGGATTTACCTCTAAATGTAGGTAAAATAGATCACGATATATTTTTCATGGAGGTTTTATCATCAGGACCCAAGCTATTTTTATAGAATTTTTTTTTGTCTTATTGAGCCTTCCTATTAGGTTTTTCTACATATGAATGATTATCTCCCATATTTTTTACCCAACTTTTATTATCAATCCAATTCAAGTTCTCTTCTTGGGTTCTCAACCTATGGTATACTAGCTCAAGAGGAGAATATTCATTGGTGATTTTATCTTCTTATTGTAGAGATTATGGATCAAATTTGATTGTTTCAGAAAGGGGATCCTCAGGATCAATTCAACCTATAGGAGGAGATGACCTAAATAAAATTCTTTTTGTAGGATTTATTTGTGAGGATGAACCCTTTTAAGGAGATGAATTAGAAAAAAATTGTATATGGCCTTAAATTATCTTTCTTTCACTTCTTGATGTTTTTAGCAAGGATAGAATCCTCTCTTATTTTGGTTTTATTTGCAAGTCTTTAGAGATAAACCATCCTTGAGAATCTCTTAGGTGGTTCATAAATCTAAGGAGTCCTTGATTGTTTTTGTGTTTTCGGGATATATGAATGTTTTTGAATTTTCCTTGTATAACTCTAATATAGGATCTCACTAACACTTATTAATTATTGATTAAAAGTCCCCATCAACAGTGCTAAAAATGATAGGTTGTCACTGTTGACCAATTTTGACTTTTAGGTCAAAATAGGGCACCCCTAGTAGAAAAATTTACTTTTAGAAATTTAATGGGGTGTAATACATTTTCATAAGGTGTTTTATAGGTCAGTTCATGCCTCTCAATGTTATATTAACCTTAGTAACTCATTTCATTAGCCTATCATGTCATTTTGGGTCATTTCAAGGGTCTAAATGGTGTATTTAATGCTTTGTATATGATTCTTGGGATTTGTGCAAGTTAAAAAAGATGACATCAGGTCCCATGTGTCCTTATAAGTCTTAGGAATTTGACATAACTTAAGAAATGATAGGTTGTTTAGACAAAATGTAGTTTTCTTAGCCAAAGAGAGGAATGAGCACTTATACGACTGCCTTGGGAAGTGTGCCACTTGGAAAACATGGTGGTGTGACTATTAACCTACCCAAAGGTTATATACATATTTTTTTTAATTTTTTCACAAAATATTGCATCTAAAACTCCTTTTTTCTCCCTTTTCCTCTTGGCATGCAAAGAAAGGTCAACTTCAAGTGCTCAATATGGGTCGTATAATTTGAGTTGGAAGAAATGATATTGGATTTGGATAGTGATATTATGATAATTCCTGAACCAAAATAGGTTAAACCTTGTCCCTACTTAGTGCGAGTGCACAAGTATTTTATTAAATTCAAAAAATCAAGTACATAAGGGTGCCTTTACTCCATTAACCCTTTTACAATGCAAACATGGATTTATATAGTTTTTACCAATGATTGGTAAAAACAAAAAATCCTATAACCAACTAAATATAGGAAAACAACCCATAAGGTAGGTCTAATTAATAAATATAAAACATGAAAACTACCTAAAAATTAATCTAAATAAGTTTATTTTATGGGGGTGTCTTTACTAAAAGATGCATGCCCCATTTACAATAATTATTTATTACCTACCAAAAATATAACCTAATGTTAAGGCTTTGGAACAAGTCCTAACAAACCCACCTATGATACAAAGTCAAGTCTTTGGACACATACCAAGCATTTTTTTGAATTTTTTAAATTTGATTCTGTCAAGGGGTTTTGTGAAGATATCAACTGTCTGATCGGCAGTTGGGAAATATATTGGATCAAGAGTTTTCTTTGCCACCAACATTCGTAGATAATGGTATTTGACATCCATATGTTTTGTTTTGGCATGAAACACTGGATTCTTGGACATTTTGATTGCACTCTGATTATCAATGTATAATTATGTAGGAGCAAACTGAGAAACTTGAAGATCTTCAAGAATACGAAAAAGGTAAACAATTTCTCTAGAAGCATCCCATGCTACAATATACTCTGATTCTATTGATGAATTTTCCACTATATCTTGCTTCTTACAACACCAACCAATGGCAGCTAAACCCATATGCATAGTGTATCCTATGGTTAACACTTTATCATCCACACATCTGCCAAAATCTGCATCACAATATCCAATAAGTTTGAAGTTCTTGTTGTGGTAGTATTTAAGGCCATATATTTTCGTTCCCTGAAGGTAATGAAGTACTCATTTTGTTTCATGCCAATGAATTTCTCTAGGCTCATGCATAAACCTAGATAAAATTCTAACTAAAAATGAAATATCAGGCATGGTAGTCATCAAGTATATCAAACCTCCCACCAATTGTCTATATGTGGTGCCATAAAAAAAAAGGCACTGCTATCATCCTTAGACAATTTCAAGTTACTTTCCATGGGAGTGAGGGTAGGTTTGCAATCACTCATGTCAAACCTCTCTAATAACTCAAAAATATACTTAGTTTGTGAAATGAAAATACTATGCTCTTTTTGAGTTACCTCTATGCCTAGATAGTAGTGAAGAAGTCTAAGATCTATCATCTCAAACCCATCTTTTAATTCCTTCTTCACAGACTTGTTATGGTTTTCATCATTACCTGTGATAAACAAGTCATCGACATAGAGAATAAGTATCACCATTTTCTTACCCTACACTTGAAAATAGAGAGTATCATCAGATTCAATATGATGAAAACCAATGGATTTCAAGTATGAATCCATTTTCTCATACCAAGCCCTGGGTGCCTGTTTGAGCCCATACAAAGCTTTTATCAATTTACATACTTTGTGTTCAACACCCACCTATTCAAAACCCAGAGGTTATTTCATATAAATTTCTTCCTATAAATCACCATTTAAAAAGGCACTTTTAACATCCAATTGATGTACTTTTTAACTATTTTGTGTTGCTAAGGCAAGTACCATACGAATAGTGTGCCATTTGGCAGTTGGTGCAAATGTTTCCTCATAGACAATACCTTCTTGTTGGGTATATCCTTTTGCAACAAGTCATGACTTATGTTTATCAATGGAGCCATCTGATTTATACTTAGTCCTATAAACCCATTTACATCCGATGGGTTTAACATGTGGAGGAAGATCAACTAAAACCCATGTATTATTGTTAAGTATTGAATCATACTCACATTTCATTCCCTATTGCCAAACATGTTCAGTAGATGCCTCCTCAAAAGTGGATGGCTCAGTGGAAGAAGTAGTAACAACCATAGCATAGTTCACCTATTTTTGAGAATTCTTAGGCCCTGTTAAACCAACTTCATCTGCTTTCAAGTGAGAAAAAGTAATTTGAGCCCATTTTGGATACTTAGTCAAATTATTCAAATCAGGGACTCCAGAATTCTCATCATGTGCATCATTCGAAGGGGGACTTAGAGAATTTTCAAAAAATTTTAAGTCATCAACCTATGAAATTGTAGATGGAGAGGAAAGTGAAGGAATTTGAGTCTCATACCATAACTTCAAAGAGTTATCCCCATTATTCAAACCCTTATCTCTTTTTGTATTTTTCCTCTCTAATCTATCAAGTTGAGAATTAATCTCTGTAGTGTTCATAGTCCCAAACTCATCAAATATTACATCTCGACTCACTATGAATTTGCCTAAATCCTATGTAAGCAAACAAAACCCCTTTTTATCTTCAGAATAACCAAGAAAGATGCATTTTTGACTTCATGGTTCTAACTTAGTTATATGTTTAATAGGAACCAAAGCAAAACAAACACATCCAAACACTTTCAAGTGTTTAACTTTTGGTTTAAATCCATAATATGCCTCATATGGAGTTTGTCCCAAAAGTGCAACTGTGGGGGACCTATTTCTCAAATACACTACAGTACCAATAGCTTCAGCCCAAAACTTATCATCAAGCTATTTATAGTGCAACATGGCACATGTTGTGCCCTCTAAAGTTATATTCATTCATTCAGATACTCCACTTTGTTGTGGATTATAACCATTAATATATTGTCAATGAATGCCATGTTCTTGAAAATAATCTAAAAATTCATTAGAGGTATACTCACCTCCATTATTTGAACGAAGAGTGGCCAAATGTGAACTTGTTTCTTTTTTGACTAAGTGTAACCAATCAACAAACTTAGCAAAAAATTTAGATTTGTTTTTCATAAAGAATACCCAAGTCATCCTAGAAAAGTCATCAATAAACAAGAAAAAGTATCTACACCCACTAATGGATGACTTTTTCATGTCACATACATCACTATGAACTAACTGTAAACATCTGTTAGCTCTCCAAGATGACTGTTTAGGAAATTTTTCCCAATTTTGTTTGCCCAAAACACATGACTCACAAAGAATACTATCTTTTGAAAAAGTGGGCAACCCATTCACCATACCATATCTCTACAAATTCACTAAAGAGTGGAAATTCAAATGTCCATAGCAGAGATGCCATAACCACTGTGTAGACATAGTACCTGTACCTATGTCAACAACTGCCACAAGTTTTATATTGGGAGGAAGCACCTTACAATGCGTCTAACCAAGTTTCCATCTTCATATCTTGTATACATTGTTTTATAATCATCCTTCACTGAATTGATGTAAATGAGCCCATTTTCAAGCACAATTTGATAACCTTTCTTTCGAATAGTTACCAAAGAAATTAAGTGTTTCTTCAATGTGAGAACATACCAAACATCCTTCAAGTATTTTATAGACCCATTAGGAAGAAGAATATGAATAGATCCAATTCCTAGTGGTGTATGCATAGACTTATCTACTAAGGTAATTGGAGAGAGATAAGATTCCTTATAAGACCTAAGGAAATCTCTCCTAAATGTCATTTGTTTGGTTGCTCCTATGTCTAAAACCCACACATCTATGAGCTCATCTCTAGCCTCATATTCAATATAATCAATGTGCCCCAAAGTAGTGAATGTAGATTCATGGGCAACATTACTGGATTCATCATAATCATGATCAACATACTGAGTAGAGTTAGACTTAGTCACTTTTTGTGGCCTCTAAATTTTATCAAAAGGAATCCTACATTGTGAGGCAATGTGACCAAATTTTCCACATCTATGACACTAAATGTCTGATCTACCTCTACCTCTACCCCTATATGAGTTGTGACCATGTCCTCGATCACTTGTTTCATGTGAATGTGATTGATTATATTGTTGATTATTAGAATGACCCCTGCCTCTATTTTGATATCTGCCTCCTCTATAACCTTGACCCCCTCTATAACTATTTCCTCTATTGTTTTGATGCCTAGATAAAGATGAACTAGGCTTTGACTCTAAAACATGGGCTTCTTCAATTTTATTAGATTTATTGGGTAGAGAGAGGTCATGTTGGATGAGCAACTCAGCCAACTTATCAAAGGTGATGCCTATGATCTTGTTAGAGACATGTAACATTTCAACAAAATTCCTATAGGACCCTGGTAGTCCTTTCAAAGCAGCAGTAACTATGAGGTCATCATCTAGTTTTCCAAAACTAGCCTTAGTGTACTCAGTAGTGATATTTTTCAACTTAGACATATATTCTCCCATATCCCCATCTTCATCTAATGACAAATTAAATAACTGCATATGAATATCTATCTTCTTATTCTTAGGTTTCTTATCATACAAATCTGACAATGTTTTCCATGCAGTGTAACTATGAGGAGAATTTTCAATATGAACATAAGTATCATGAGTAAAACAACATTTAATGAGAGTTATGGCCTTAGAATCATGCAAATTAAATATATCTAATTTAGCCTACTCTGTTAGCAATGTGGGATTTTCATTCTTAACAATATCCCATAACTCATTAAAAACTAGTGAAGCCTCCATCAATCGTTTCCAATTTGAATAATTAGAAATTGTTAATCTATCACCATTTGAAAGCAAATTTTGAATTTTTAGTATTTTGAAATGAAAGCAAGTGCAGTAGAGAAAAGTGCAATAAAATGCAAAAGAAATGAAACAAATATCACACTCACTACACAAGACACTACTTCTACGGGGTTTTGCACTTAACCTCTGCATAGAGCGTAAAAGAAAAAACAAGTATTTTTGATGGGTTTTACACTTAACCTCACCAAAAAACAATGATTACACCCGTATTTCACCAAATTACAACCTTATTCCACCAATTACACCCTTATATCACCATAACAATGTAAAAGAAATATGATTGAATTCCCCTCTTTTTTTGATTTTTAAAAATAACACAATACAATAAGTATGTGTTTTAAAATATTCAAATTTAAAAGGGAATATTCCTTTTACAAAAAAGCATATTCCAAAGCAAAAAGAACTTTCTCCAAAAAGAAGGGATTTGAACCCTTGACCTCCTCCTTTGCAAGCTTCTTACAAAATAAGCTTAACCAATTGCTCTAAGAGCATTTTCAAGATATTACACTCAGAAATTTTTACTTATTCCAGATTTTGTGGATGAGGGAATATTTTAAAAAAAAAAAAAAATTACATGTGAGTAAATAAATTTAAATTTTTTTCCCTTTTTCAGCCTTCTCTTCCAATTTTCCTCCCGTGGGACCCAGTCATAGCAAATTTAATGAATGCAAACTTTAGAAAGAACAAAAAATAATTTCTTGAGTATTATACTGTGCCATTCTTCCTTGGGATGCCATGGCTGCTCCTGGATGTTTTTCTGCACCTATTCTCTCTCTCACTGGCCATACAAATCTGTACAGGCTGGATAAAATAAAATTTCACTGAGTTTTAGTAAATTTTCAAGGGTTGTTTTGCATGGAATGGATTCAAAATGAAGCTTGGGCATTGGAAGGCCATACAATAGGCCATACAAGTTCAAAAAATTCTCATATTTTTTATTTTGAATGCAAAAATAGGGGTTTAATACCATTTGATCAAGATTGGTAGGTGTTTTATCTTTAAAAAGACTGAGAATGAATGGAAATAACAAAGGTAGCCATGAATGTAAATTTTCAGAGGTTTTCAACAAGAAACAGGCCGTACAAATCTAGTTTTTGATAAAAAAATGAATTTAATAACATTTAAATGCTAAAAATTCATTTTTTATACCAAATTTGGAGTTTGAACATAGGAAAATAGAGTATCAAATGCCCAAAAATGACCAGACTGTGGTATATAGAAAATATATAGGTTTTTAAATGTAAATAATATTTGAAAAATTAAAATAATTTAATAATTTCTCAAAATATTTAAACCAATACTATATGGCATACCTTATTTCATGCCAAATGATATCACATGAATTCATTTTTCACCTTACTTCTTCGAATTCACCAAGCTCCCAAAATAACCATGCTCTGATACCATTGATAACTATTGAACCAAAATGGGTTGATCCTTGTCCCCACTTAGTGCGAGTGCACAAGTATTTTATTAAACTCAAAAAATCAAGTACATAAGGGTGCCTTTACTCCGTTAACCCTTTTACAATGCAAACATCAATTAATATAGTTTTTACCAATGACTAGTAAAAACAACTAATCTTATAACCAACTAAATATAGGAAAATAACCCATAAGGTAGTTCTAATTAATAAATATAAAACATGAAAACTACCTAAAAATTAATCTAAGTTTATTTTATGGGGGTGTCTTTACTAAAAGATGCATGCCCCATTTACAATAATTATTTATTACCTACCAAAAATCTAACCTAATGTTAAGACTTTGGAACAAGTCCTAACATATTAGTCATCTTCACATCCATATAAATAAATTGAATTTTTTTGTATTCTTATTCATGAACCATCAGTTTGACTCTAGGCAGCTTTTTATGTATGTTCAACCATGAGGGGGTCAAAGTTTGAGCTTGTCTTAGAATTTCTTATTTTGGATTGATGAATTTGTGTGTTTTAGGTGTCTCCACATTATTTTCAAGATGTTTCAATGCTTATTATTTATTTTTAGAGTTCAATATTCTTGTAAAATCTTCTTTTAAGCTTGTACATGCTTGCAAATGTCCTAGTTTGCATTGACAATCAACTCAGTTGATTTGGAGTGGTTTATCCATGTTGGATGAGAGCATGTAGTGATGTTATAAAAAAATTTAATACATGAAATTCCTTGGAGTAAGTGTTTTGTGACATAAGCCTTCTCAAAAAGGCCTACATAATGCATCTTCTCCATTGTTTCCATTCATTGTCCATTGCAACACAGTCCAACCTACAGGAGGTCCATACATAGGGGGTAAGGGAGTATTAAGGAATGTGAGATGGTATTGAGAATATCCTATAAAATTACTATGCATAATTCCTTAACTTATGAGACCTAATTCCTTCAACAAGTCATGAAAATAAGAGAAATTTCAAATGAAGGAGGTGACTGAGTTTTGGTATCACAGTCCCCAAAAGTTCCAAACAGAGCTCCAAGAGGTTTTTTACTCTTTTAATAAAGTGAAACCATGATTGTTTTGTAAAATCATCTTATAATAATATTTTATTAATAAATAAAATATATCACCATTCCAATTTTGAGACTATAGGGACAAGGACAAGATGGAGTTTGACACCCTCAAAGATGGTGAAAAACCATTGAATTGTGGCAGTGACATCTACAGGGTTTGGAAACAAATTTGATACTTGCATTACTTATGAAGATTAGTGACCTTGTAAAATTTTGGGAAGTAATTCCAAACATTCTAAGATGGTTTCCTAAGTATTAATAATGTAGGAGAGGTGATGGCCACATCAAATGACCTTATAGACCTATCCCCTATTTGTACATAGGGTACACAGGGCAGTGAGTGCAAGTTTTTGAGAAGTTGGCACAAAAAAGGTGAAAGAGATTCTAAAGAGGAAATAGATCCTAATTTTAAGTATTAAGGGACTGTATTAAAGGTAAAAATTCCCTAAAACACATAAAAAATATTCAAATGTCTTAAAAATAACATATAGGCCTGAGGGATGGGTACCAAATGTAAACATAGTTAGAGTTGAGGAATTAGGATAATCAAGGGTAAAAGGAGTTCTTGGAGATCAATGGAGAATAAAATTAGGTTAATTTAAATAATATATAGATAAATTAAACTTAAACCATCTGTATAAATTCCTAACATGCTTCAAATACCCCATAAGAGCCTACAGGTGGACTAGGAACATCCATACATAGTCAGGGTATTAAGGGTGTGAAGTCAATCAAAGTAAGGATGGGATTTTGAGCATGGAAAATGAATGTAAATGAGTTTAATTAAGTATGGTATGTTTATATAATAACAACCAAATACCTTACATTTTATTTGAATCTTAAACACCTATCAATACTAACCTATAGGGCTAAAAACATGCATATACAGTTAGCATCCTTGAAAATAGATCTCAGTCAAGGAAAAGAGGTTTTGAGCTTGCATAGAGAATTAAATTAGGTGATATTAGGTCATAAAAATACCATATAGACACATTTTTAGGCTTGAAAAACATCCATGGAAGCCTATAATAGTGAGAATTTATCCCAATCTGTACACTGGCAAGTTGGAGTAATGCCACATGAGATGGGGATAAGAAAGCATGAGACAAGTGTTTAAAGGGAAAAATGGATTATGAATGATTGATATATATTTTTTATGGTTAAATTTTTCCTTAAATATCCACATAAAACCCAAAACACCTCATTTAGACACCCAAGTATAGTCAACCCTACTTACCCTCACAATCATGCACCTTCAAAACGTTTGCCTTGCAAATGTGATGAGTTGGGGGGCCAAATGGAGGATTTAGGAGATAAAATTTGGTAAATAGTACCATTATTACCTATATATAACTTTTAAATCATTATTTTTCCAATTTAAATAGGTAAAAAATCCATTGTTTTATCTCAAAACATGGTCACTTTTAGTGTGCATGGAAGTGTCAGTTTTGGGGAAAATAATGAAATATTGAACCAAAAGATTATAAAGGGAAATATTATGATTTTATAATCTTAAGGGGACATAAATAAACCTATAAAAAATTACTATAATGTCTGGAATCATACAATTTGTTCTAACCAAGGAGGTTTGCAGTCAGGGGTGAAGGGAATCCTTAGGCCTAAAAGCTAAATTGGAGGTCATTCTCATTTTTGTAATTTTAAATGACTTAAAATTTATTTGATAATGTTTTAATGGGTAAATTATATGTTTTTTATTCATAATAATCCAAATTAATTCATTGTAACAAGAGGTTGGGACTTGAATGGTAAGCAGGCCTATTGGCAAGGTTTAGGCTTAGTGCCAAACAAGGGTAAGTTTTCATTTTTAGGTCTTGAGGAGATAATAAAATGATATAAAAATGTTTTTGGGGTCCATATACATATTTTTTATCCAATTTTTTTCAAATAAATTCATTATAAGACCAATTATTGGCTTTGAAGCTCCCAAACCCTCATAAAAGTCCCAAAATGGCTCAAATGGTCAACTTCAATTGCTTGGAACTTTCATCATCTCTTGAATGGGACTTGGAGATATTAAAGGAGCTTATATGGGGTCATTAATAATCTAAAAGTGTAATTTGGAATGAATTCCAACATGCCACCTTTATGAACAAATGTTAAGAGGGGTGGTCACTCTAAAACCCTCCTAAAACCCTCTTTGAGACCTAGAGGAGAAAATGAGCCTAAAAGTGACACCATTTAGAGGATTTTGACCCTAAGTTATGAAGATAAGTTGTTTAAAAATCCATTTGGATCATATCCATGGCTTTTATTGTACATAATTGTATGGATCAGAGAAAAATAGGGCTTATTTTGACCATTTTGAGTGGTGTGTAAGCTACAGGAGGATTTATGAGATGAAACCAACTTTGGGAGGAAGATTTACACTTGAGATAAATCCAAAAATTAACCTAATCTCATGAATCAACATGTAAGTGGCCAACCAGGTCCTCACTTTTAGCCATTCTAGTGAGCTAGCTAGCGAACACTTGGAGAAAGAGGTGAAAATAATTTGTGAAGCCTTTTTTAAGGTTTTTTCTAAAAAATGATGATATTAGAACCTTGGAAAAGTGTCATTCCCTCTTTTACATGGATTATTTATGAAAATTTGGAAGTTTTGAATTCCAAGTGGAGAGGGTGCATGGAAAAGAGCCTTTTTTAAACTTCCAAGGATGATTTTGCATGTCCAAAAGAATAGGGAAGGGTCATGAGCCTCTCCAATGCATGTGGAGACTTTTTTAAACCCCTCTTTCTTATATTAACCATTATATTTGACCATATGTAGAGATAAGGGCAATTTTGGAAGGTAATTCATGTAAGCAATTTTTAATGCCAAAATTGTAGGTTTTGTGCCACCTTTCACTATCCTTATGACTTGTTTGGACAAGTATACTTATATTAAATGGAATATATCATCCCAACTCTCTTCCACATGAAGTGATAACTGATTTTCACTTGGTGACACATGTCCTTGTGCCTTCTGGACTCCCCTTTTCTCTCTCTTCCTCCAAGTTCTATAAATTAGGCCCTTTTTGATATTGTATGGATGAATCCAATAGGGTATGGAGAATACCAACCAAAATTTAATATTGAATCAATAAAGATATATATTTTTTACCTCATTCAATAATTCTCTAAGTTTATTTGATGGTTATTGTCTTGTGCAAGTGTATCTTAGCTTACCTTCACATGTCAATTTTCCTAGTACCTTTTGAGTTCAAAGACTTCTATTTGTAGGTCAACACGAAGTGTCGAATGGAGTTATATGTGTAGTGAATATCTCATTAAATATTGTGTCTTAGAATGCATATTATCTAAGTCTTCCTAGCCTAAGCCAATTCCAAGACCCCATGTTGAAACATTGATGCAAGTAAAAGGTTGTCATTGGATCGTGTGTATGTTAGGCTTCTCTTGGTTCAAAGTGCATGTCAGGAATGTGAGAAGAGAAAATATTTTAGTGCATCACCTATATTAGGATAGATTTACTTTCAATTCTTATAACCCTTTTCATCCCCCTAAGTTGATAGTAGTAGGAACATGAGCTTAACTGGTGCATCAAGGGGAGATAGCCCTTAATCTATAGATCCACCTCTTAATAGGGATACCCACAGCCTTGAGGTGGTTCCATTGTATCACTTGAATGAGGATAATCTTGTCCCATATCTTCATTGGGTGTAATTTCAAGTGACAATAGTCACTATATCTTTCACTTAACCAATTAAAGGATTGGTGTCATTTTCTACCAAAGCAAGTGTCCAAAGCTATATGCAATGAGATTTTGGATATTTAAGTTAACAACTCATTGTTTTGAGGTGTTTATTTTGTTGTTTATGTCTAAATACTAAGAGAATCAAACAATATTCTAATCATATGTTGTAGAAAAATTAAATCTAGAATGTTCTGCTAACTAAATATCCACTATGACATTCCTTGTTAAACAGATTATTTGGTTCACACCATCAACATCTAGAACTTAAACATCTAGCATAAGACACTAAAGTGTCCTCACTCAACTTGCCTAGTTGGGTAGCAGAGTGTTGTAATTTAGAATGTGATAATGTTGATTGCCTATTGTCACCTAGACTACTTTTTGATAGACTCTAAATATGAAGATGAGTTTTTTTAGTCAACAAACTTTTCTATTAACTTTACTCTTATGAGAATTAAAATATACACTTTGCATAAAGGAAACTCACTTGCATTGAACTGAAACAAACTTTGCATTTAATGAAAGCACACTTGTATTAAAAGAAACACGCTTTGTGTTAAAAGGGAAATTACACTTTGTATTGAAAGGGAAATTGCACTTTGCATTGAAAGGGAAATCACACATTGAATTAAAAGAGAAATCACATGTGCAGTAAAATGAATTATAGCTGTATCAAAAGAAATATAATTTTAAACTATAAACTAGAAATACCAATTGTCTTGATCTTTGAAGAGAAGTGGGCCCTTGATCCTTCCTTAGAATAGGATCAACTTTAACTTAGTAGTGGATTAGAGTTATACTTTATTAATAATTTATTATCAAAAGGAACATATACATATGCTATGAATTCTATTGCAAAATTACACTTGAATGTTTTCTAATTTTCTTTACTCTTCACTACCCTTGAATGAGGAGACATGTATTTAAAGCACAACTCAATGACCATTCTTAGAATATAAAATTTGGTGATCTAAATAGAAAATTTTACTTATTATAAATAGAAGATCTAAGAATCAGTTCTCATGCTTAAAGGAGGTGTTAGAACTAATTCAACTTTAAATAGACCAAGTATAACTAACATATATATGAAGAGATTATGTCTAGATTTACAAAATAGAAATATATTTATATCCAGATCATTTTAGACCATTATTATGAATATTAATGTCTAAACGAAGATATCTAAAGAGGGAATATATATATATATATATATATATATATATATATAGTAGATATCTTTGGAGTTGCTATATTAATTTGTAGATTACAATTGAGCATCTTCAGAGCATGGCTAGGCATCTTTAGAGCAAGGTTGGGCAGGTCTTTAGAGCTTGATTGAAACATCTTTGAAGCTTTGTTGAAATATCTTTAAAACTACCTAGTGGATATTTGGAGCTTAGATGGAATGCCTTTGGAAATATCTGACAGATCTTTAGAGCTTCAATAGAATAGATTTGTATCTCAATGAATCATCTTCAGAGTTGCTTACATAGATATTCAGAGCTTGATTGAGGATCTTCATAGCTCACTGTGTTCTATGTTGAGTCTTTAAAATTATTGATGACTTTTCAAAACAATCTCTCCATAAAGATGTATCTCTATATGGAAAATTATATTCATTTCATCCAATTTAGACACAATAAAAAGATAGATAATCAACAATGTATCGTATACAAACAAATGACAATTACACTCATTTTCTACTTAGATGAGACCTTAACTATTAAATGTAATGCAATATATAACCAAGAGGCAACACTTATGGACATTTTATGTGAGATATAATGAGATATATAGAATTATCATTAGGACCATTGATGTGTGACATCATGTGTCATACAAGTGAACTAAATGTGTATTTTCACCCCTTACATCATTTGTGTTAGATTATTATCTAATCTATATCATGGGCATGTTATTTCCATGTTGGTTTAGAGTTGAGTCATGTATTTTAAGTGATCGTGTGCTTCATGATCATGATATTGTGTGTGTATGAATACATATATGACTATTTTTGAGCTTAGTTTCATGATTTATATTAAGCATACCTATATTGTGTGCAATGCCATGATTTTTATCATGTATCTTTATGATAAATATTATTGCATGTATAATTGATATATTTACTTGACATGACATTTGTATTCTAATTTTATAAGATTAAATGTTTCATACATACTAGAATAATGAAATATTTATATGATGTCACATATTATCATGTTATATATATACATGATTACATTTTTATATATAAAATGTGATGCACATAAATATTCCTTTTAAGATAAGGGATTTTTAGCCTTTATTCCTCATATCAAAGGTGGGACATACAGTGGGCTTATCTTATATATTTAGGCTATGAAAAAAATAGTTCATATTTTAGATCAATATTTGTGATTCAAATGGGATAAATTATGTAGATTGAGGCATATGAAAGGAATGTGTGAGGCATTATACATGATTGTGAGAAACATTTGGGATATTATATGATACTTTGTGACATTATATGTGTTAGAGAGTTGCTATTGATGTCATGAAGGTGTCCTAGTGAGTGGATGAAGAGCCTTTATAGTCTATGTGACAATGACAAAGTGTGCAATGTGCTTGTCTTAGTATGCTGGAAGTAATATTGGTTGATATTCAACTTTGGCATAGTTAAAGATGTTCAATGATGAGTATGGTGATTTGAGGATGTGAAATAAGTCCTTAATATGTTTTTTAATATTTGAGTGCTTGTGTGCATGAGTGGATTTCATTTGGTTGATCATTGTTGTCATCTAGACATTTTAGGTCTAGTGGTAAAAAAATTGAGTAGGTAGTTTGATGACATTACCATTGCCACATGGGAATGATTCAAGGGGAGTTGGTCATATGGTTGTGATAACATTTGTAAATTATTTATATGTGCTAAATATCAAGTCATGTATCTAATCACAGTCAAAGATATGAGTGTGCAAAGTTGGCTTCTCAGTCAAAATTTAGTGTTTCCCATAGCCAAATTTACATGTGGCTAGAAAGATCTGAGTAAGTGTGCTGATAAGGTCAAAATTCATAAACATGGAGGTGTTAGGATAAAATAATCATATGTGTTTGTTCATTTTGGTGCCTAATTTATTTTTACTAAATTTTATATCATGTGATTAAGCACATCAAAATATATGCATATGCAAAGTTGGGCTCCTAAGCAGTTTGAATGTGTTTTTCCATACTTAGATAAATTTGTGTGTGATGAGAAAAATTGAGTAGGAATTTTGAATATTTTATATCTTACACGTGTGAAGGTGTCAAGAGAAATTGATCATATGGTTTTGCTTAGTTTTGATCCTAGTTGATTTTTACTAAAATTTAGATCATGTGATGAAGAACGTCAAAAGATATGTTTGTTCAAAGTTTGCCTCCTAAGTAGGTTTTTGACATAGTTGGCTATATGAAAAGATTTTGAGAAGGCATTTTAATGGAATTATATCTCACACACATGAAGATTTTAGGAGTAGTTTGTTAGATGCTTGGATTTTTATTTGAAAGAAGAACATATGGTGCAATTATTGGGACATGAGATTGATTGAGGAAAAAGTCATGACTATGTAAAATTGGCCTTATAAGCATATTTCATGGTTCCCATACTCATTTCTACACAAGTTAAATCTCAAGCAAGATCGATGGAACACTTTACTCCAAAAAGTCAAGAAGTAGTGAGATGAGTATAGGTGAATGATGTTTAATGACTGAGCAAAGGTAAAGGATAAGAATCTGATGACAAGCAGGTGTTTTTACAAATTGATCAAATGGTGAGTGTTGATAGTTAAAGATCTATTTTATTCATAGAGACTAATGGAGTGCATTGAGTCAAAGTTTTTAGAGTGCATGAGATGAGGTCAAAGTGAAATATTTTTAGCATTTGGCTTTGGTGGATTTTACATTAAATTTTGGACAAGATCAATGATACAAGATTGATCTAACATTGAGAGGACACAAGATGTGAGCATGATGTTTGAAGTTTAATTGTGACCATTTGCATTTGAATACTTGAATTTGCAAAGAAAAAATTAGTGTCTAAGTTTTTGGATATAAATTTCAAACCATGCAAAATTTTCTTATGTTTAAAAAAAAAGTGGTAGAGGACTCCAAAGCACATTTGGAAATATGTATTTGAATATCTATATGTGTGTATAGACAAAGATATAGTTCTCTAAAGTTGACTATGTTTTTGTATATATTCTATAAGTGACCCGAGAAGGATATTAGAGCTTGTGTTGATGGTCTTTTGATAAATCTTAGTGAATTAGATATTGAGGAGTATTGTAGACTATATGAGGATTCTATGTATTCATTATGAAGGATTGATCAATCGTATGAAGTATGAAAAAAGGTTAAAAATTTAACTGTGTGTTTATTCATAATGTTCATATGCACTAGGTCAGTGTTTGAGTTGTATGAGCATACACAGAGGTGATAAAATATGACTATGATCATTTGAGTCTATCAAAGGGGACATAAGGAGTGGACCCATGTATTTTAAAGTGGTCCTATGTTCTTGTTTTGTTTGATGATGTGCTAAATGGGTGAATAGGTCTCCATGAGACCTATAAAATCTACAAGGGCCTTATTAAAAGGTGTAGTTGCTTAAGGGTGACCCATGGATGCTATGGCTGAAATATGAAGATTATATTGAGATATGTCTTCATGTGAGATATTACTTAAGGGTTAAGGCATGCCTAATGGCTGACCAAGGTAGTGATTATCATGATTGTTCTATAAATAGTGGAACCAAATGTGTTGGTTTCTAGAATTGTGAGTGAGAGACTTGGGAGAGATTTGAGAGAGGCTTGTGTATGTGAATTAAGGAGTGAAGGAGGGGTAGATTTCCCTATGGATGAGTTAAAGAGAATAATAGATTTAGGATTATTTATATGACTTATTGGTCATGTTTCTATTGGCAGAATAGTGTTCTTATTGTTTGAGTATGAGTGAAGGTGAAGAGTGATAAGTAGAGGTCCATCATCAGGTGTTGAAGACATCAGTTCAAAGGTGAATGTGTTCATAGGTTTTATTATGGTATCTCAACATCTAAGGTGGTTGTAGCCTCCTTGTAAGGTAAAACTTTCTAAGAGTCTGGTTGTTGTAGCTCAGCTAGACAGGTGTGGTAGCACCTTGTGGGATTGTAGTCTCACTAAATAGGGATTGTAGTTCCTTGATCATTTATAGATGGTATTAATTGGTTCTTGTTATTATAATATAATAGTCTAATTTTAGGTTCTAATGGGTTTTATTCCCCAAAATGGTTTCCCACATATGTCATGTGTTATGTGATTGATCTTGCATTATCTCTCTTGATCATTGCTATAAATGATATGTATGCTTCATGAATGCTTATGGTAAATGATTAAGTGTTTGTAAAGATCATAATTTAAGTTGGATTATTTGGACTCATTGATTCACCCCTTCTCTTAGTGATTATACCTTTAAAAATTGGTATCAGAGTAGGTTTTTTGGTAAAGGCTTAACAACTTAAAGGTGATCTAAGGTACAATATGGGTAGTCATCAAGGAGATTTATTTACTAAGAAAAAACCAATGTTTTATAGATCCAATTATGATTTTTGGAGTGCAAAGATGAGGACATACATTATGTCACTAGGGTTTGATGTATGGCAATCTATTCTAGATTGTTATGTTTCTCCTATTACTCCTCCATCTAGTGTTGTAGATAAGAAGTTATTTGAAAATAATTCCAAGGTGATGAATGTTATCACTTGTGGTCTTTCAGAGACTGAATACACCAAGGTAATCCATTATACATCTACTAAAGAGATATGGGACAAAATGTAGATAATTTTTTAAGAAGATTAAATGGTCAATCTTGCTAAGTTGTAAAGTCATAGAATGAAATTTGAGATTCTCAAGATGAAGGAAGAAGATTTTGTGGCATCTTTTCTGCAGAGAGTTTATGAGATTGTGAACATCATTAGAGGTCTTAGAGAGAATATTGAAGAGGAAACTATAGTCTAAAAGGTATTAAGGTATATATCTCTCAATTTTGATCCAAAAGTATATCTGCTATAGAAGACATTCATGATCTTACTTAGTTGAAGATGGATCAATTGCATGGAACCCTTATTGCATATGAGATGAGAATAAATGATGATATACCACCAAATAAGGAAGTTGAATTAAAGATAGAGATGAAGCCTAAGAAGAAGTTCCAAGGTAATAAATCCAAAGAGGATGACATATATAACATTGATGAAGATGAACTAATTTCTTTGATTACTAGGAAATTGAACACAGGCTCAAGGAAGTATAAGGGTAAAATACCCTTCAAATGTTTCAATTACAAAGAGATAGGACATATTACTTGTAAGTTCCCTGATAAGTATGAGAAAAAGATGATGAAGATCATGGTGAAGGCCAAGATGAAGATAAGAAGACATAAAAGAAGAAAGGATTCAGAAAGTATAACAACAAGAAGTAGTCCTTCAAAAACAAGAAGAGTCTTTACACCAAAGAAGATTGTATTTCATCAGATGAGAGTGAAGACAATGACTTAGAATATGATCATGAAAATGATGGTCCTATTTAAGATGAATCCCTATTCATGGTTGAGGAAGGAAGTTTCTCACATTAGAAGGAGTCTCCTTAGAATGATGAAGATGATGATGAAGATGAGGTGTATTGTGAGACTATTTTGATGAATGCTCTTAAAGAACTAAAGATTTAGAAGAAGATCAATAAGAAGATGAAATATAAACTCAAGGACTATGAGTAGCAATTTAGTGTGTATGAGTCAAGATTGAATGAAGACACCAAGGATCATGAAGATATGATCAAGCATCTCAGTTGTCAATTGAAAATTCTATCTACAAGCCTAAAATCTAAAGAAGATGAATATTCAAGGTATATTTCTAAAAATAAGTCTTTGAAATTTGAGCTAGACAAGACAACTAGTAAGGTGAAGACATTTATGATATCTAAAAAGATATCATGTGATCTAGACAATATTCTGAGTGGTCAAAAGCATGCTAGTAATAAACTGGTCTTGGATATGAAGAATAACAAAAGAATGTAACTCAAGAGGGTAAGTGCACAAAGTTGGGGGACAACAAGTGGCCTACCCGTGGACATGATTTTTATGAAATTTCAGATATTTGAATTTTTATAGATAATTTGAGATATCTACATTCCAAATCTGAAGATGGTGTAAAAACATGAAATGTAGCATTTTGAGTCTAGTTTCCAAAACAGTAAACTTTTTAAAAATAGTTTAGTATAACTAGGTCAAACATCTAAAATTTTAAGATGAACTTCATTTTTTTTAGAAAACATAGTAGATAGATGGCCATGATGCACACCAATTTTTAAGAAACATTTAATATTATTTAAAACCCTTTAGGGAAAATTTAGATAAAAACTTATAGCACGTCACCTATATTATTTTGTATTTTTTCAATGAATACTTTTTTTTAATAAATTTTACAAGTAAATAGATCCTAAAAACTGACAAACAAATGGATAGTCATCTGTGAGTTAGGCCTAACTACCTCAAAAAAAAAAGAAAATCATTTTTTTTAATGTGTGTAGAATTAAGCGTACTATGTCACCATATAATTTGTTTTTCACTTGGATCAATTAAACACAAATTACATGAACATGTATAGGCATATATGTTTGGGGCATGTAGTGGCCTAAAAAAGGCATAGTTAAAAATAAATATAATTTGAAACTTTAAGTTAGTCCAAAAAATATAAGAATCATATTTTTGGAAAGAGGATAGCATGCTCATCACGATGTTATCAATTTTTTGAATTTTCACATTGAAATTCTTAGTGTATTTGGAAATTATAATTGAAATTTGTTGTTTATTTTCATGCCTTTCAAAACTCAGTTGTACATTGATAGTCCAAGCCTTTGGCTTGGGAATCCAAACCATTCTCAAGCCAAAAGGCATGAGAATTAAATTCAAATTCAAATACCATGATCACGTTAATAACGTGATCATGTTAATAATTCAATCATATTATTAACTGTGTTATTAGTGTGATCATTTTATTTAATAACACAATCATGTTAATAACATGATCACATTACATATTCTCAACATCCTAAAACCTGAATAGGAGCCATTAAGCCTAATAGTCTTGAGATCAAATGTTAGTTTTAGATTAAGATTGTTGTCTAATATGACCTGTGCTATCAAATCTCTTATTGACATTTTATTAAAGGAAATCCTTGCACAAGGACCAATTACTCTTAATTGTAAATATTATACTGAAGAAAATACTTGATTGGTTAAATATGATGTGCAATTAGGGAAAAATATTCACAATGGATAAATTATATGGACATAATTCATTGCATGGGGTGAAAAATGCCTTGATTGATATTTAGGTATAAGTAGTTAATTACATAGGACTTAGTTGTCCTCAAATTTATATAGTATTGAAAAAAATATTAATTGATTTAACATGGTATAATTAAAGACCCAAATGACATTAGATAGATGCAACTATTTACTTGGGGATTGAATGGCCCCAATTTCATATCATATTGAACCTAAATACTCAATTGGTTCAATATGGTGTGCAATCAGGGCTGATGGAACCCAAATGGAAAATTATATGGACAAAATTACTTTCATGGGGCTTAGTTGGCCCCAATTATGTATATAAGATAAAAACAAATGCATGATTAGCTAGATATAGTTTACAATCAGGGATAACAAAGTTGTAATTGACATTATATGTATTTAGTTACTTACATGAGCCTTGGTTGGCCATAATACATATTTAATTGAGTTAAATACTTGGTTGATTCAATATGTTATGTATTTGGGACCAACAGAGCCCCCTGTTGATAGTAGAAGGATAAAATTTACACAAGGCTTGTTTGGACTAAATTTCATAGATCATATTAAACCAAATATTCTTTTAGTTGAATTTGTTGCATAATCAAAATCTTGATTATTATTAAAGATGGATGTATAATTCCTTATATAGGTTTTAATTGGTCATGATTTCATATCAGATTCATGATAACACTCAATTATTTGAATAAGTTGTGTAATTAGGGCCCTAATTAAAATTATGTTAACATAATTCCTTAGGTAAGCCTTGATTGGCCCCAATTATGTATAATCTAGAATTGAATACTTGATTGGTTTAATATGGTATGCAATCAGGGCCAAGTAAGTCCCAACTTCCATTAAATATGAATGTAATACCTTGCACATGGCTCCTTTGGACCAAATTGCATATCAAATTGAAAAAATACTTATTTTTTAATATGGTGAGCACTTGGATCCCAATTCATAACATATGGATGGAATTCCTTACATTGAGGCTTAATAGGCCCCTGGGATCAATTTAGCCCTAATTAAGATCGTTTATATATATTAATATATAGGTTCATAGGGATGAACTTAGTTAAAATTACATTAGTCATTACCATAATTGAATTTGTAGGCTCAATATGTGATGATGTGGGGGATAATTGATCTCGAATTCACATTCTTTGCTTATAGATCTATGTTCAAGGAGCTCAAATTTGCCCTAGTCACCATCATGATTATACCTTATTTACCCTATAACCTATACCCTAAGACCTAATACCTAAATTTCCTAATCCATAAACTCTATTTACTATAAATATAAACTTTTTAAACCTTAAACCAATCATTTAATCCCAAATTAACATCATTTAGACTAAGAATTAAGTTCACAAGGCTTAATTTGGCCTAAATCACATGACTAATTGACCCATTTGACTAATCCACTCAATTTGCATGATATGACATCTATAGTTATATAAAATGCAAAAAATGGTAATTTGATCATGGATAATGACACCTAATGCTTAGGTCCCTCTTGCTTACTCTCTAAACACTCTCAGGCTTGCTCTCACTAATTCCCAGTCATCTGTGGCCTTCCAAACTTAACCCCATCTGAGCTAGGACCCTCTCTTCATGACTAATATATCCCCCTAGGTCTTTCTACTCAAGACAATAGCACCAAATTTGAACTATAGCATTGGACCCTAGGTTGTCCCCTTTTCAGTGCTCCTATCCAATCATAATTTGAGACCAGATTACCATTTTTCTCTGGTTCTTCTTGTTCATTGTGTCCACCTAGTCCAATTTCATCTAACCCATGAATAATAGATCCCTATAAAATCCTATTCAAAGATCATTTGGAAAGGTTTGGAAAATATCATTCAAGCAAGCAAGAATACAAGAAATACCACTTGAGCAATCTTCCCTATTCTCTGCATATAACAAGTGTATACACTTTCATCAAGCTAATTCATGATCTTACACTAGTCCTTAGTCATGTCAAGCATACCTAATTTTGGAATTTATTTCATTTCATTCACTATTACACCAAGCACTCTTAAAATGAGAACTACATATAGCTTGATCCCTCTTCAGAGTATTAGTATGTAGGTAGCGTGCCCACACATGGAGTGGGAAGCACGTCCAATGCATTTTACACACACTAACCCCTTTTCCCTATTTGTCAAAGTTTCTTTAAATTGCATAGAAGATATAAGTATACAAATAATCAGCTCTATAGAGATATCTATTGACAATGAGGACATAAAAATTGGTACACAAGATCATACTGAGTAGGTGAACAAAACCCAAAAATCATAAATCCTCAAGACAATAGTGTTGGAAAAGGACTACAACACCAGAGCCTAGGGTGTCCAGTTCTAACACTCTTGTCTAGTAGAAAAACAAAGTCTAAGATCCTATTTGTGATAGTGTCCCAGTCCTGTACATAAATTTCTTGACCCTGTCTCAGTCAGAACAGTCTAGAATAAGCTAAGTCTGATTTTCTCTCTCACTGCTATTTTTAGAAAAGGTCTAATTGGAATTTAATTTCAAAAATTAGTAGCTTTAATTAGGAATATTATTTACTAATTTATCTTACTCATAATTATTTATTAAATAGGTATAAAACTCCATTATTCTTAAAAATAGAAACTCATTTGGTGAACCCAACTTACTTTGAATTTTGCATAAAAACCCTAGAAACCCTAGGGTAAATTCCTAGATAATTTTTCCCATTAATTTTTTATTTTTTTCTTGAATATTAAAATAAAAAATTCCTCTCAAATTTTAAAATTTTGTAGTAAATTTTTAAATAAATTTATTTCAAACCCTAGTTACATCAACTAGCTCTTAGTAATTTTCCAACATTAATCCAATAATTTCTTCATTTTTGACTTTGCACATATAAATCAAAAATTCAATTCAATTTTTCAAATTCAATATTAATTTCAAAAATAATTTTATTTCAAACCCTAGTTGCATCAACTAGCTCCCAGTAATTTTCTAATCATTTTTTGAATTTTTAATTACATATTAAAATAAAAAATTGATTTTCAATTTCAAAAATTCATAGTAATTTTCAAAATTTTATTTTTCTCAAAACCCTAGTTGCATCTACTAGGTCACATTAAATCAAGCACTTTACCATAAATATTTGAATTTTTTCTTGAATACATAACTCAAAAATTCAATTTTAATTTCTTAAACTCATAGTATTTTGAAAAAATATTATTGTCAAAATCCCTAATTGCATGTACTTGTTCCTATTTGATTCTTGAGGTATCCCTTTACATCCATAGTCAAATTACAAAAATGATGCTAATTTATTTACAAACTTTTCTTACATTTATTTC
Organism: Torreya grandis; assembly: GCA_037957365.1. Lineage (NCBI taxonomy): Eukaryota > Viridiplantae > Streptophyta > Pinopsida > Cupressales > Taxaceae > Torreya > Torreya grandis. Next base: position 1,497,872 of record JARHVA010001772.1, read on the forward strand.
AAATAATAAGGAAACCATAATGGGCCCTATCATGTACATGGATGATGAATTCTATCATATGTTAGTACAAAGCTTCATTATTTACATTTCATGCTTATTTTTCATTATATGGTATGATGTCAAGTAAGTTATTCTTAAACATGTCAATACATCTCTTACATCACCTCCCTTAGAGCCTCTAACCCATGTCGAGTCATGTTACATGGTTCATTTTAGTCTTCCCCAAGTCACTACCCATCGCCAAAGAGCCCAGTTGACACCCTTTATCCCTCCACCACCTCAACCCATCAATTAGCTTCACTCTCCTCTTGTATCTACTATTACTCATATATGAATAGTAGATAACATAGTTAGAATTATTACTTGACATGCTACTATGCCTCCTCCACCTAGCCAGGAACCCTATCACCCTTTTATTCCTACCTATCCTAGGCCCAACCCACCCATACAGGTAGATCTATACAAGGCATATGACATTATTGATCAAATGAGAAACACTCCATCTAAGATTTCCATGTTAGAACTATTTCAAAAAGATAATATATTCAAGGACATTATTTATCATGCACTCACTCAGACATCTATGCCTATTGATCCAAAACCTTCTTATTTTGCATAAGTGGTCAAAACTTTAAAAACTATAGAAGATGCAAATTTTTTGGATAGTGAGGACATGCCTTTTTAGATAGTTATTCATCAAAATTTTCCACTATTCATACAAGTTCAAATCAAAATTAGTGATATCAATATGGTTCTTATTGATAGTGGTTCTATACTTAATATATGTAATATCACATTCTTACAAGCCATGGGCATAAATATGGCATTAAAGAAAATATTAAATAATAACATTCAAGGATTCAATGATATACCATTATAGACATTAGGCATGATTACTTTGGATATCATGGTAGGACCCAAAACCCTTTCTACATAGTTTCAGGTCATGTCAGGTCCTCTCTACTATAATATTTTACCTAGATGACCCTAGATACATACTATGGGGGCCATTACTTCTACTCTCCATTCATGTATTAAGTTTATCCATGAGGGATATCTATACACATGTCTAATAGACAACCAATCATTCAAATATTTTCAAACTATAGAGTCATCTTCAACTATTTTACTAGATAGGACACCTTATCTCATAGTACATCCACCACCTCATTACATTTATTTTGATTAGATACATATATATGAGGTTGGAGAGACTATCACTTCTTGTACTCCTCCACTTATATTCATACCTTTAGCTCCAAATATTCTACCAGTCATAGCAGCTTTAGCCATTCCAGCTATTCCATCACTCATAATTGCAACACCTATTACACATCCACAATAATCGACAATAGTACTAGTAGTTTTAGTTGATTTTAAAGTTACTCCACCAGTTATAGATACTTTTGTAGTAGTACTATATTCTAATACAATAGATGATGAGACTCTTATATCACAGTTACCCCTTATCATAAATTTTGAGTTACCATATGTACATGATGTTGATATAGATTTATAGGCTTCTTTAGATGATGATACGGCACCCACAGTCATAGATGATTATTTGTGTGGATCGATATTTACACCAGTTAGTCCAAGAGATTACCAAGATGACTTTAGATCTCTCTTTCCACATCCTACATCAATTTTATCATCTTGCACTACACTCTCAAGATATACTCCACACTTATAACCACAGATAGATCACTTGGCACATATAGTTTACATGGTTACCAATATGGATATAGAGCCAGCTATTTAGATTCAGGTAGGCAAAACACAACATCATCCATAGTCTATGTTATAGATATTACTTGATCATAAATTGATCACATTACTTATAGTATGGAATAGATATATCAATATATTGTCAAAACAAGATGATCTCCCATCTTATAATTTTCATAGGATTACAAGCCATGTTACAAACTCATGTATAGATTTCCAATACAGATTAGATAAGCTATAGGATCAAGGTATTATTTATATTATAGCACCATCAACATCACCAATTCCACCACTTCCACTAAATTTGTCTACTAGTAAGGTTAAACATCCCAGAGTAGAGTCAACATCACCACCATCAGAGCAACCTTCAGTTCACCTTCAATGTGATGACACTATGAACATAAAATCTACAACATATGATGATACTTATGATGATGATCTTGAGGCATTTGATGATGGTTGTGACCCTTTCCTCCATCTCCATCCCCAGTAGGCTCCATCCTTGGATCCCTTCCCCCCTCTATCCTAGTCTTTTATATCTTTATTTACATATTTTTTAATTTACATGCTTATACATAGTCTCTTTCTAGCTTTGCTTGAATATAATCTCTTCTGCTTGATTTTATATAGTTTAAATATTCCAAAAATACAAAAACAATATAACATTTCAAAAATACAAAAACATTCAAATATAATAAAACACCAAAAAAATTGATTGTATGTATCATCCATGTTTTACATTGCTAATATCATGCTAGGACTTACATTTGATATTTCATGCTATTGTATGTTGATTTATCTACATTACCCTACTTTACTTGATCTTCTTTGAGTGTGTGTAGTGACATCTAACTACTTGATTGGTTCACTCTACCCATTGAGGGGGCATCCTACTTATACATCAAGACATACATCGATATACATACCTACTAGGGGCATATTCTACATGAATTCACCATTTATGTTGTGTCATTTTTACACCACACACTCCAAGTTATCATGTTGATGTACATTACTTGATAAATTACATAGATTACTATATCGATATTTCACTAGTATCTAACACTTATGTATCTCTTATCATATACCTAGTCTTGTACTAAACATGTCTGACATACGTTCACTCTTGCTTTGATTATTTAGATATGATTCTATGTTTCTAGTTATTACATGATTTATCTTCTTGTTTAGCGTAGCTTGTTGGATTGTATTTCCAATTCTTGCTTATCTCCTATATGTGCCTTAGGAAATTTGTCAATGTCCCTCACTTTTATTCATGTGTGTGCCTTAGGACATTTTCTAATGTCCTTTGCTTTTACTCTTCTACGAACCTATGGCCCTTGCACCAACATTGCTTGTTTTACTTATATGTGTATGTGGCATTTGAACATGCCTTATATGCTTACTTTCTAGTTTGAGTGACATATACCCATGTCCCTTATTTACATGGCCCCTTGGCCACCGTTGTATGCTTCTTACTTATTGATTTATGTGTTTGTTACTTGATTGCTTCTTGATTGTTGAAATGCCATGATCCATATCATGCATTTTCCTGTTCTCTTGGATGCCATGATGGACATCATGCTCCATCCCTCCAACTAAAAACTAACAAATAATGAACTGATAACTAACACTTTTAGTTAAAATTCATTACATTTCACATGTTATTACATTATTACATTTATCTAGGCATACCCCTATTGATCTAACAATCTATCAAATCAAACCATACTATATCTTGAGATATCTTATTGATTATCATTTCTATATCATGTATATTCCATCTTAACACACTTGTAGGGCATTTTCTTCTAAGGGTAATCATTAAAGAGTACCTACTCATACCCTCAAAAGAGGAATAAATAAATAAGGGTTTTCATACAGAGATTAAAGCTCCTATTAGTTGAAAAATCCAATTTTAGAATAACCAAAACAATAACCAGTCATCAAACCACTTAGAATAGACTAGGTAAACAATCAAGATTCTAGAATAGTGATCAATTTCAGCCCAAGATAATAGTGCCAAGGTTGGACTATAACATCAGACACCAAGGTGTCCATTTTTGGCAATCTTATCTAAACAACATAAAAACTAAGTTTTCTAGAAGTAGGTAGAAAGGTAGGTTCAACTATAATTTTTCATAATCAAACCAATTCAGATCAGAAGTTTTTAGTACAATTTTCTTAGAGAATCTAAACATAGGGGAATCATGCAAAATATGATTGTTTATCACTTCTAGTTTCAAATATGATAGTTGGTATAACTTCTAAATCAGAATCCATGTTTTAGACACCAATGCTTGGGGGTAGATTGCATAACACTTTTGCTTCTTTTCTTTCAATTTTTAGCATTACCTAGGCATTCTCAGTAGTTTCATGTCTTATTCCATCTCCAAGTGGTTGGTATCATTTTAGAGTGTATTTAATATAATCCTAACCTCCACATTATTGAGTACTTGAGTTCTCAAGTGGCTTCCACATAAGCCAAATTTTTAGTTTTGGAATGGATTTCATACAAGCTTAATCTCCATCTTTTATGAGTTGGACAACATTGGCTTAGTTTTCAGCACACATTCAGCTATCCATTCCAAATTTTTAGATTTATAAAAAATTCAAGGGCTTCATAAGACATCTCATATGACATACACATTCATACATACCAGTATAGTTATTAGCTTCACTTCACAAGGCAACGATGGATCCAAAGGGCTAGCCTTTGTATTATTGAGCAACCTATTCAGAGGGATTGGACACATAGTCCAAACACTGATTAACACACACATGATCATCTAGCTTCACTCAGTGGGTGATGATGGAGCCAAAAGGATAGCCTTTGCATTCTTGAGCTAATTTATAGGGAATTAAGCACTCAACTCCATTCATGATATATCTTTTGATTTAGCATCATCCAACACATCCAACATTACTCAACCTTATTCAGTATCACACTATGTTTTGTATCAATTTGCATACCCAGTGAGGTGTATTCATTCTTTTCTCTTCCTCTCTCTTACCCAGCTTTGGACATTCTTGTTTTATATTACATATAATAAGAATTAATCTACTTTTTGTTTTCCTTCCACATATTCACACTTACACAATGTGTTCTCTATGCATTATCCAACACTAAACATCATAAAATTCATGGGCTTCACCTTTGTAGGTAAGTTCAAGTATGTTTTCTATTTTCCTTTATCCTAGTATTTCACTTTGCTGCATCACTAGAATAAAGGGGGGGGGGGTAAATGTAGTCATATAAAATGAAAAAAATGGTAACTTGACCATGGATAATGACACCCAATCCTTAAGTCCCTATTACTTACTCTCTAAACCCTCTCAAGCTTGCTCTCAATAGTCCCCAATTATCTATGGCCTTCTAGACTTGACCCCAGGTGAGTTAAGACCCTCTCGTCATGACTAATCCACCCCCTAGGTCTTGTCTTCTCAGAATAATAGCACCAAATTTGGACTATAGCACTAGACCCTAGGGTATCCCATTTTCAATTATCTTGTTTAATCACAATTCAAGCCAAGATTACCATTTTCCCCTAATTCCTCTTGTTCATTATGTTAGCCTAGTTTAGTTTCATCTAACCCATGACCAATAAATCCTTATAAAAGCCCATTCAAAGATCATTTATAAAGGGTTTTCAAATATCATTCAAGCAAGCAAGAATACAAAAAATACCACTTAATAAATCTTCCTTATTCTTTATATACAACTAGCCTATACACTTTCAATCCAATTCAAGATCTTACACTAGTCCCTAGTCATCTCAAGCATACCTAGTTTTAGCATTTATTGCATTTAATCCACTATTTTACCAAGCACTCTTAAAGGGATAACTACATATAGCTTGATCCCTCTTTAGAGTATTGGTATATAGGCAATGTGCCCACATACAAGGTGTGGAACACGTCTAGTGAATCTTACACACACTAACCCCTTTTCCCCATTTGCAAAAGTTTCTTTCAATTTCATAGAAGATACAAGTATATGAATAATCAACTCTACATGGAGCTTTATTGATAATGATGACCTAAAAATTGGCACACAGGCTCACATTAAGCAAGAGAACAAAACCCAAAAAACTTAAATCTTTAGGAAAATAATGCCAAATAAGGACTATATCACTCTAGCCCATGGTGTCTAGTTCTGATGCTCCTATCCAATCAAAAGATGAAGTCTAATATCCTATTTATGATAGTATCCTAGTCTTGCACACAAATTTCTAGACCCTATCTCAATTAAAATAGTCCAAAATAAGCTAAGTTTGATTTTCTCTTTGATTTTTATTTTTAAAAAAGGTCTAATTGCAATTTAATTTCACAAATTAGTAGCTTTAATTAGGAATATTATTTATTGATTTCTCCTACTCAGACTTATTTATTAAATAGAAATAAAACTCCATTATTCCTAAAAATAACAAATCAACATCCATGGTATTATGACAACCCAAAAACACATTCTGTAGTCTCAAATGGGTCCAAGTGATTCAAATTATCCTTAATTAACTTTGTGATTGACCTTGTGTACCCTAAACCATGTATATAAATTAAAACCTAGAAGTTGTAAACATAAACCCTAAAACTATACCCTAAATTGTAAACCATTTACTTTTTAGGTATTTACCAACTTCAATTTAATCCTAATTAACATCCTTTGTAGTAAGAATATAGTTTGAACACATGGAATATCTAGTGATTAGAAATTAATATATAGGTCTTTAAACCTAAACCCTATGCCCTAATCCCTAATGATCCCTAAAACATTTAAATTGTAATCTCTATGCCCTAATCCCCACTACATGCCACAAACATACATTCCTTATGATATAACTAATTTTATCATGAGATGTCATAATTTATGCACTTTTTAAACCTATGGTTAAAGCCTTTGGAGTACCAATCTAGATATGCATTTGTTTAATAAATTAAGGCTATTTTGAGTCCCTTCAACCTAATTAACCAAAGAGGAGGAGAGATAGTTAATTCTTTTAATCAAGGAAGCATTTGAGACCAAATTGAGGGTCTTCAATAGCAAGATATGATTTGGGGAAAAATCAAAATATTGATCTTCTATCATGAATTGATCTAATTAGGACCAATTTGTATAATTCCCTACATGATCTTGGTAAAATTAGGCCCCTAAGCCAAATTTATGGCTTAATCGATTGTATAACATGTATGCAACATGTGCATGGCATAATTGACCCTAATTTTATTATAAATGCAAACATGAAGGTAATCAAGTCATAAATAGGTGTCATAAGTAACTAAAATGTTCTTCAATTGCCTTAGTGATCAAACCCTATATCTAATATATTAAACCCTAAGTTACCCTGTACCATTTAAATTTAACCCCAAACCCTGTACCACTTACATTAAACCCTAAGCCATAAGACCTAAACCCTAAACCCTAAACTAATAAATTTATCCCCAATTAACATCCTTTATATATATAGTAAGAATTAGGTTCAAAGGGATGAACTTGGTTAAAATTTCATCACTCATTACCATAATTGACTTCATAAGATCAATATGTGATGATGTGGGGGATAATTGATCCCAAATTCACATTCTATAATCACATATATAGGCTAAAGGCTCCTAAATTTTCCCCAATTGCCTACACAATTGTATAAATATACCCTAAAACCTATAACATAATCCCTAATCCTTAAAGTTCTTAATCCCTAAACTCTAAACCATAAATAAAAACTCTTTAAACCTTGAACTAATCATTCTAGCACAAATTAACATCATTTATAGACTAAGAATTAAGTTCACAGGGCTCAATTTGGCCTACATCACATGAATGATTATCCCATTTGACTAATTCACTCAATCTGCATGATGACATCCAGGGTATAATGATAACCCAAAAACACATTTTATTATTAATGACTTATTATTTTTGGGGGCTTTGATGTGCTCAGAGCTTCTTTCTCTAAGAATTAGGAGAAGAAAAAAAATGACTTAAGTAATACCATGGCATTTAACGCACTTTGGGAAACATATTAGTCAACCATGTAACAAATTTAAACTATAAGTGATATGGTATTTAATTCACTTTGGGAAACATCCCTGAAAATATTTTTGTGCCACGTATGTCATAAAATCATGCTACTTGTTGTTTTATTAAATGCACATGTTATTTCAATTTATGGGGAGCCATTTCCCTTCCATCACCATTTTAATTCAAAACTATGGGCTTTAATGTACAGATAAATGTGAGTATCCATAAATCCAAGCCCTTCTAAGGGAAAGGTCCTAGTAGCCATGCACTTTCACTTTAGACCTTAATTTTAATCCCTAATTCCTAAAACATAAATTGCAATCCCTAATCCCTAATCCATAAACCCTATGCACTAATTTGCATTAATCACCAATCCATAATCCCTTATCTACATTAAGTATAATTTGATCACATTATTCTTAACATAGGAAACACTCAGTCCTCATTTCCAATTGCCAACCCCATAACTTATATCAACAATAACATGATCATGCTATTCAATAACATGATTACATTATTGTCGATATCTAATTCTCAATGGGCTAGATGTGTTGGGACCTTGTAGAAAATATAACGTGATCACACTATATAATGTGATCACATTATTATAATTATTTTAGTGATAATCTCACTTATCAATGACTATATTTAGTCTAAATCGAGACTTCTATTCCCATAAACATTCTCTATGTACCTATGTACTTTACCCCATCTTTGAAAAGTTGTCAATTGTCCCTTCTGATGGGTTTTGGATCATGTTCGAAGAGGAAGAAGAAGTTGTTAAAGAATAAAACACTAGAGGAATTAGAATATTTTAAAGAGAAACACAATCTCCTAATGCAAAAAATTCATGGTAAACAAGGTACAAACCCTAATCTTGATGAACCAAATGCCATAGATAATGAGCCAATTGATGATAATGAATTAAGCAATGATGAAATTGACCATAATCAATTTAATAATATTTAAATTTATGATAATGAAATGAATAATAATGAAATTGACCATAATGAAATGAACAATAATGCAATTGAAAATAATGAATTAGTTAATGTTGGAAGTTCACATTCAAAGTTCCAAGTTTTTGATTTTATTTATGATGAGTCTATGTATGATGCTTCACCCCTCATAAATTAAGAAAATTTTATGGAAACAAATATTGATGAAGTTAACCATAAAAAAATTTCATGAAAACATATAATGAAGAAATTAACAATGAAGAATTTAATGTCATCCCACCTCTAAACAATGAAAGTAATAATGGTTTTGAAACACCCTCTCAACAAATTCCACCATTACCAACACCTCTAAGAATTATGCATATAAAAGATAAGTATTTAATTGAAGTTGATGAAAATATTTTAAAACCAATGCATAAAAAATGTTTGATCACCATTCAAGAAGACTGGGTCAACAAATTGGGGATATTTTATCACAATTTATAGTATGATAGTCAAAGATGTTAATTATTTATTTTATTGATAAAATTGATTAAGATGAGACCTATAATGTACACATTAGGACTAAGAACATCTAACATGGATGATGAAAATGATGAAATTATTCAAATCTACATGATGCATATCATACTATAGGCCCAAAATCATGCACCAAAGATTGTAATGATTCCAAGCGTATACTTAGAACTTGTATAGTAAGTGAAATAATAATGAAAAAATGAATGGTTTAAAAAACAAGATGAACACTTAATATAAATAGAAAAACAATAAGGAAAGCAACTGAAATACATGAAAGACTTAATGAACCTAATACCGATGAGCTCTGGGTATTCTCTAGTAGACTTCCAATAAAGGACAAGGCTCTATCCGATATTATCAAAGAGTTACTTGCTCAATTTTGGAAAGATAATACAAGAGTTTCACCCAATGCAAGAGATGTTGTGAAAATAAGAGTTGGTTCTCGTAATCGTGAACCACATCCAAAATATTTATTATATATCACTTAAACATAATTTTACCCTATATTTTTGGAAAAACATCCACAAATTTCTATTTGTCAAAGATATTTTGAGATGGAAAAATCTTTTTATGTTAAAATAAATCACACATACACCACTTATTGTTGTAGGCAACATGTTGAATTTTCAATGCACTATGATGTTTTTTTCCATATTCATTTTACTTTGCATGCTAACATTTTTTAGGAATGTGGCATTGAATTTCCACCAAAATAAGCCAGGGAATTTATTCCATCTATCTTCTACAAAAGACCGGATGGGAAATTATTTTACAAAAATTCATGTTTAAATGGAAATTGCAGTATTTGTGGTGTATTCCTAAATTTAAAAAAATGTATCCATGAGGAGATTACAAGTGCAATTGGACAAGAATTAGTTGGTTTAATTAAATATAAATTAGTGACTTGTCAAGTAAAAGATGGAAAATAATCTAAAAGGTGTGATCTTGTTATAAAAAAGATACATGTTTTAGAATTTTTGGTCAAATTTAGGGAGAAGATTATTTATGACTATGCAAGGCACACACATAGGGTTACATGGTTGGATGAACATTTCAAAATATGTAAGGATACATTCCCACTTGGTTCCATTGTTTCAATATTTGATTTTGTAGAGAACAAACCCCAAATGGAAGTTCAATCACAGTATTACAACTCATCACAAGTTGCCATATTTGTGCATATAACATTCATGCATGCACCTGATAGTACAGAGAAATAATTAAAAATATTAAGGGGGTACCATTTATATATCAACTATTATAGATCACATTGTTCAAAGTATGTGCAAGATTATTTTTAGAAGTTATATGAACAATTGAGTCAAAGGAACATTACTTTTAATCAACATTACATTTAGTCAAACAATTGCACATCATAATTCAAAAATGCACAAATGTTTTATTGGTTGAGCAAGATCCATGTTACCACAGGTGTAGAGCACATTAGAAGTTTCACCACGGTTAACCATGGAAAATGGGAGAATGATGGTGCTAGAGCATGTGTAAAAAGATCTATTTCAAGGGAGGAGTTGAAATTTGAATAAGGTGTTCATTTAACATATGCAAAAACTGTGGCTGAATAGTGTAATGAGAACGTGTTTCATGGTGATCAACCAAATTCTTCTATTTGTATACATTTTTGGTTAATGGAGGAAGAAAACTTGGTAAATTATGAATATTGTATGACTCTAATAATTTCAAGTGACCTCCACTAATTTCTTAGCTCAAATACAAGTTTTTGGACTGCTCATATGAAACACTTGGCATGTTTCTATTCTGCATGTATGGAATCTATTTAGAATGAGTGTGAGTCACAAGAGTGGGTGGATGATTATATTTCCAAACCTATAATTCCAATCAACACATATCAGGTTCCAAAAACATTAAAACTTATAGATATTACATCATCAAATGACTTTGACCATGTATCTAATCTAGTGTAGCCAGGTAGAATATTTTTCATTATGCATAATTTATTCTCATTATTTATATATCTTCATATTGTCATTAAAAATGATTTTTTATGATGTAAAAGGCATGTTTTCATAGTTATTTTAGATGAGTATAACAAATAAGGCACTAATTAATACTTGTGTCAGTGTGTAGAGAGAGAAAAAATTGACTTCCCTAGTTACAGATGGAGAAAACATTGACTATCCCACTGTGTCATTGGTAGTCACTAGAACTTGGTTTCGATGATATCCTATAAAAAATTTAGATCAATGGTTATTTTAAGAGTTTGAAATTTATAAGAAGATACCACACTATTCAAATTTGATTCTTGCAATGAATATTCAATTACAAAAATATCATGTGAGGCCATTAAATAGGAAACTATGGAAAGTTGGGGAGTTAGATCATGAAGCTATTATTGATACTATCAAGGTTAGAGTAAATCCTAGTGGTTCATTGGATTGAAATATAGAGGTATGTTGAATTTTAAAATGTATATGTAATCAATTTTACCAAATGTTTTTTATTTTCTAGGTAGTACATATATAAATTTCATTTTTAATTGCTTACTAACAATTTTTTGTAGGTTAGTGGTGCTAGATAAGCTTCCACCTTCACGTGGTTGGCACTATTAGTAAATAATTTTATATTATTGAAGCCAAGAGAAGCTCAAGTTTTATGCATTTTTGATTTGGGGTGAAATTCGAGAGATTAAATATGTATGTGAGGGATCTAACGGTTTGTGGAAATGACTTACATTTTTTGTTTTGTGTATTTGAACTTCATCTAAAAATTGCATTTTTATTGTATTGGGAAGGGTGTTCTTGAGGCCAGAATGGGTCGTGGGTTTATTGATCGAGCTTGATAGGAGGCCAAGAACCTAGTATTAGATTTTATCATCCCCCTCAAACTTATTGGCAGTGTCATTTTTCACCTAGGAAGCATCAAAACTAGAGTTTTACAACCATAAGTTGAACTTTGACAACATTTGTTATTAGTGTTTCTGCTCTCTAGAATGGTAGTGAAAATGCACTTCTAGGTGGAATAAAACATCATGGTGGAAAAAAAAACATGTAATTTACATATTTGGACGTGATCAAAGTAATATATTCATAGGTGGAGGTCCCAGAGGTAGAAATGCCAGCTGGAGCTTGAGAAGTTGCTTGTTCACTGATAAAAACTTGCATTTTTAGATTTGTCACTATAACTTGTCTAACAAATTGATCTCAAAGATTCAACCTAATTACTATGGGTTGTGATTAGAGGGATTATGAAGGTATGTAATGGATCTGATATTTCACATAAATGACTTAATTTTTTCATTTTATGCATGTTTGAACTTAGGCTAAAAAATTACATTTTTCTTGTATTGTGAAGGGTGTTCTTGAGGCTAGAATGGGTGTGTGTTTGTCAATCAAGCCTAAAGAGAGGAAAATTACCTATTATTAGACTTTATCCACCCCCTAGATGTGTTGGTGATGTCATTTTTCACCCATGAAGCATCAAAACGAGAGTTTTGCTACCACGACTTGAACATTAACAATATTTGTTGTCAGTGCTTCCTCTCTCCAGAATGATAATGAAAATGTACTTCCAAGTGGATTCAAATGTCATGGTGGAAAAATAACATGTAATTTGCCTATCTATATGTGATTAAAGTAATATATTTATAGGTGGAGGTCTCAAAAGTAGAAATTCCAGTTGGAGCTCGAGAAGTTGCTTGTTGATTGACAAAAGCTTGCGTTTTTGGATCCATCACTGTAACTTATCTAACAAATTGATCTCAAAGATTCCATACAAGTGTTCCAAGGTGTGAATAGAGGGATTAAGTAGGTATGTGAGGGATTGATGGTTCATATAAATGACTTACAGTTTTTATTTTATGCATGTTGGAACTTAGGCTAAAAAATTGCATTTTTCTTATATTGGGAAGGGTGTTCTTGAGGCCAAAATGGGTGGTGGCTTTGTCGATCAGACCTAATGGGAGGCCAAGAAATTGGAACTAGATGTTATCCTCCCCCTTGAACATGTTGGTGGTTTTATTTTTCACCCAAGAAGTATCATAACTAGAGTTTTATAACCACAACTTGAACTTTGACAACTTTGACAAATTAAACTAGAGATCTAAAAAATTGATGAGTAATTGATCTATTGACCTATTGACAACTTTGAAAACTTTGACAAATTTGATAATTTTGAAAAATTTTAAAAATTTAAATTTTTTGAAAACTTTGACAACTTTGATAATTATGACAACTTTGACAACTTAAACTAGAGACCTATAAACTTAATGAGTAATTTATCTATTGACCTATTGAAAAATTTGACAACTTTGACAACTTTAATAATTTTGACAATTTTGACAACTTTGACTATTTCAAAAACTTTGAAAATTTTGAAAGTGTTTATAACTTTGACCTATTGACCTATTAGGTGGCATTTATTAATTGAACTATTGACCTATTGACCTATAGAACAAAGAAGCCTTATTTATACCCTATTTTGGGTTAACAATAAATTTTGGTTTTTTAACCTCAAATTCCATTTGAGGTAGATGGTGAAGAGTATGAGTATTCAATATTTCCTTCTCTTGAGTTCTATAGAGAATGTGGAGATGAAATATGTATGAAGAGTTATATTAATATTTTTATAACATATAGATGGACAAGATTTTTTAAGTTTCACTTTGATCATAGTTCTTTCCCATTGAAAGTCCACAGTCCTAAACTTAGAATTTTGTATACTGTAATCTTTGTATTTAATCTTGTATTTGATTCAAAAATTGATAGATAATGGTTTATAATGGTTATATAAGGTGGTGATAAACTTATTATAAGTTATAGAGTCCTTTGATGTTGAAAAACCTAAAGACCTTGAATACCCTATTTCTAACATATAGAATACAATGTTGAATGACTGAGATTTCTTGTTTGCAAATGCCTTGAGGGTTGTGAGAACTTTATTATTGAAGGAAAAAGTTTTAAGAATGTTATATAGATCTAATATAATCATTATATCATCTTTAAATTCATATTTAGAGATTATATGCAATCATTTTTAGTCTCAACTTGTAAAGTAGCTACAAACCCTAACTTTTAGGGTTTTGACCATAGAAAGAGATTCAACACTTAAAAATTCCTAAAAATTTGTAATATAGTGTGTCTTGGGGTATATTAAAATAATAAAGTTATTTTATACTTGTAACTTATATATTTCATACTTTACTACCCTATAGGTAGTCAATTAGCCTAAGATACCTAGTGAAAAAGAGGCTAAAGAAGAAAGTTAAACTTAGGTGAAGAGTTGAGGAAAAAAATTGATTGAAAAGTAGGATTAGAAAAAAAGGTGTTAAAATATAGTTTTATTTTGGTAAAATTGTCTCCATAATGGTCAAACCTTGGAGTTTGTGCATTTGGAGGGGTACTTAGAGTGTCAAGTAAGCCTAAAGGTACAAGATTTTACAAAGGAACCTAACTTAAGATTTTGTGTGAGGTAATAGAATAGAAGAGGGTTGAAAAAAACCTAATTAGTTTTCCTTGAAGAGTCTGTATATGGAAAAAAATAGGAGGTTTTCCCTAAAATAGGGATACAAGCCAAGACAAAGGCTAAGGAGATAAATCTAAGAAAAGATAAAAGAGAGAGGAGTTCAAAAGTTAAAATTATGTTTTATGAGTAGGATAAGGAAACTTGAGGTAGTAGATAAGTGAATACATAATATTAGATAAAATAACCTTTGATCAAGATCATGAACACTTGTAAGCTATTGAGAAAGCTCTACATCAAAAGTGTACAAGAAGTGGGTACAAAGAGAAGAAGGCCATTAAGCCTAAGTGATAAGAGTGTCATTAGCCATTTCCACTACACACAATGAAATAAAAAATTTAATTTAAAAAAATATGTAAGATTTGATATTTATATCATTAAAAATAATAATTTTTAATCCTCATTTGTGCATGTACAACATTAAATATGAGATCTGATATAGATAATAATTTATAAGATAAAAAAAACATTATACAATAACACATAATGAAATAAAAATTGAATATAAATTAGATAGATCAAGCCATGATAGGCATACAATATAGGCACATACATGTCCAATGTCAATAATACATATATTGGGTCATGATAGCCATAAAAAAATTACATCTACCAACATAATATCTAATGTTGGCTGAATGTCATATGCGCATATACAATACCAAAAATGCATCAATTGCCATATAGGCATACAAAAAAGTACATCTGATATATAAGACATCCTATTCATCAAATAACCTCCCTCTCTTTGCCTTCCTCTAAGAAGACTCTCCCTAGGATGCCTTGCTAGTAGATGGAGATCCATATAATGCCTTAGATTACTCCAAGATCTGACTGCAAGTCCAACACTCATAGCTAGCTTGCAGTTGAGCCTATTCAAATACAAGAATTATTATGAAATTAAAATAAAATACATTTAAATTATATACAATCAGAAATGCATTATGTCTATAAATTAATCCTAGATCAGATAATATAGATCACACATATACTTCTAATTAGGGATACACTTATTAAGTAGGAGCATAACCAATATGGGGATCCATTAGACTCAATTAGAGGATCAATTATCATAACATATCATGCTAGGAAGGGTTATAAAGCCTACAGTCTAACACAATTACACAACCCTAATGGAGTCCTAAGGTTTAAAATGTTCACTTTATTCTAATAACAAGAAAGTAAAATCTAATCTAGTACACACCAAAGCTTGTGACACAAAGTGGGGGTTAGAATCAATAAAACAAATATATATAGGGAACTTTAATTAAAATAAGTATGAGTAACACCCTAATACATAAAATATGAAAGATAGTATTATTTGATTCAACACTTATGCTACTTCGATCTACTAAAAGAGAGGAGAATAAATTTATAATATACTTACCTGAATGTGAACCCATTAAGACTCATTCTCTCCCTTGGCCAATGGGGCTTTACAAGAGGTTATTATGGTTTGTAAGGATCACTAAGAAAGGCCAAAACATCTTAGACTTATCCACAAGACTAGATTCTCCAAAATAAGAAACCTAAGCTAACTCTCCTCAAGTAGAATGGTAGAAGAACATATTGTGAAGAAGCGTGAATGAATAATAACTCTTGATTGCACATATGAATAATGATCAAAATGATCTTATATATAGGTGGATCTTGCCCTATATCCTTTTGAGAACATCAATTGTATAGGATCAACTCAGTGTGTTTTTATGGACAATTTACTAGGTTTGTGATAGGTTATCTAAAAGGTTAACAAACCAATAAAGTATATTGGGTCAACCTAGTCAACCTCATACAATTGATAGTCAAAAGTAGTTTAAGACAATAAAGGAGGGATGGAAAGAGGAAAATACTGGTGGAATACTCAAGGGAGGAGAAATAGCTTAGGTAATGGTTTTGGGAGCTAGTTGGATTGGTAATAATGTAGCCAAAAGGGATAACAATATTTTGAATCACTAAAGATATACCCACCCCTTTCTCAATGCACCCCTTAGGTTATGCACTTAGAGAAATTGAGTCTTGATGGGTTCCTGCAAGATGTAAATCATTAGTATTTGATAAAATTTGAAAATATCATGTGTTTATATATGCCCCACTTAAATTTCATCACATGTCACTAAGGTGTAATAGGGGATGGTGCTTCGAGAAAGAACATAGTAACACATAACACTGATGTTAAAAAAAAAAAGTTGTAGTATTTTAAAGCAAAAATAACTAAAAGTAAATGACTGAAAGGGAAAATAATCTAAAAATTAAATGATTGAAATGTAAATAACTAAAAAGTAAATTTAAAGCATACCTTGACTTACCTTTATCAAGTATGGTTATCTATTGTGTTTTTATTTTTTATTATGTAGGGTACAAAGATTGCTTTTGACAAACCCAAGATTATAAAACTAAAGAGAAAAAAACAAACAAACATAGGAAAGCCAAGATAATTGGTGCTATGAGGATATGACAAACTTGGGAAATTTGACAAGATGGGGTGATAGGTGCTATGTTAGACCAAATGACCAAGTCAAAAAAAAAAAGAGTAAATCAGGTAACTGAAAAATCTAAGGCTACTAAAGACTAAAAAAATCAAACAAGCTATCCTTAAGTAAGAAAGGCAAACTCACCAAGTCAAACAAAGGATACATGTCAAATAAGATGGTAAAAAAAAATTGTAAAAAGAAGAAACAAAATGGTAAAACAACATTGAGGAGTGAGCAGTAATAATCCATATCTCAATAATGGAAAAAGGTGCATAAGATGGAAAAAAACATTGATGAGTGAGAAGTAACAAGCCAACCTCACTTAACAATGAAAAAGGGTATAAACTCAGGTGTCCATAACAATAAGACAATAAAATTATGAAAAATTGTACAATGAAGTAAAGTAAGTCTAGTAAATGTAAAGTGATGGTGTAAAGAAAGTAATCCATAGTTACTCAAACATGTTTTGATCTAAGGAAAGATAAAAAATAAAACAAAGTAGTGATAGCATGTTTTTAAGAGATGAAAAAGAAGGATTTAGATAAGAAAGGAAAATAGATTTGGAATCACAATTTGTCTATCAAGGGGGGAAATGAAATGGTGGAGGGGAGAATGAAGGAAAAATTGAGGTAGAAGAACTCTTTATTTAAGTCAAGAAACTCAAATTAGGTTTGTTAAAAAAAGAGGAATTTTGACCTTAAGGACTAATAATAACTTCTATTATCCACACAAGTCTTGGTTCAATAAATGGAGTATATAGATCATCCCATGAAGGCTAAATGCATGAAAAGTAAAATGGACCTAACTCCCCATGATGTGTTCCTCGTTGTTCAGGACCCCTTATAGAGTCATCAATATAATATAAATATTGGGTACTTGCAAGAGAAATTAGGTAGCACCATAGAGTTTTTTAAAAATCCCCTATTCCAATCTACTAGCCTATCATAACCCAAAGGACTTCAGCTCTATGTGAAGCTGACTATGGAGTTTGAGCTTTGATTAGAGATAAGAGATGTGTTTGAAATCATGTATTTTGGTGTGAATTTAAATTTTTAAATTTTTATGTTGCCTTTTATATATCATTTCATTTTATTTCAAATGATTTGGATTTTAAATTTTTTGATGGTTTTTTTAAGATTCCTCCTCCATACAGATTTGGAAAACCAAACATGGGTGCTAAAGATGACTTTCATTTGAAAACTTGGGACATGATTGCTAAGATAGAGAAATTCAAAGAGCATGGGGTTTAAGAGTCTCATAAATCTAGGTGAAATAAAAGTTCTATCTTGACTTCAACCTTGTTTTATCCAATGCAGAGTGAAAAGAAGGGGTAATCAAGAGGAATGAAACATGGAAAAATTTAAATTACTTCAAATAACAAAAAATGTGAAAAAAGGGAAAAAGAGGGATATAACGATATTAAAGTGTGATT
The DNA here is from genome assembly GCA_037957365.1 of Torreya grandis. NCBI lineage: Eukaryota > Viridiplantae > Streptophyta > Pinopsida > Cupressales > Taxaceae > Torreya > Torreya grandis. The sequence goes on from JARHVA010001772.1 coordinate 1,516,496, forward strand.
CTTGATCATGAGAATGAGGGAAATGGAGGAAAACATGATAAAATATATTGTTGTGCAAGTTCCATCTAGCAAAAGAAGCAAAAGCTAAAGTTTGAGAACAAGGATGAAAAACATGAAAAGATGGTATTTTTATGAGGAGGGACAGGTCCTATCCACGTTCTTAAAAAGTAACTCATAAAATATAAACCCACGAGGGTACCAAAAATAAAGTGAAAGATAAATTGAGGTAAGCAAAGAGATGGTAGTATTGTGAGGGATGCTAGATCCTATCCATAGTCTTACAAAGCAACTCACAAAAGAAAAACCCAAAGAATGCCAAAATAGCATTGGTAAGTAGAAACAAGAGAAGAAGATATGATTTAAACGATGGTGGTTTTGTGAGGAATATCGGGTCTTATCTTCATTCTTACAAATCAACTCATAAAAGGAAGACCCAAGGGGTGTGAAAAACAAGAGAAAATGTAAGAAGATAAAGAAGACTATGGTACATCAAGAAACCAAAAGACCAAAAGGGAGGACTTAAATTTTGTGAAAAGGAGGGCAATAATTTAGAGGGAGAGACCCATGCTTAAGTAACCTACACAAAATGTTAGATACATATAGATATAAAGCATGAAAAGAATGAAATGTTTAGGCAAAGTTCTTTTTGAGGAATTATGCATTGGTGGGATCTTTGAAAACATGGCCTTCATTAGTTTGAAGATGGTAAGTGTTTGGACCAAGAATATGTTTAGCTAAATATGGTCCCCACCATTTTTGGGTGTATTTACCTTATTTATAATGAGTGTAGTCTAATTTAAGGACAAGATTTCCAACATTAAAAATGTAGACTTTAACATGTTTTTATGTTTTTGGGTAATACGAGCCTTGCATTAGTGGTTATGTTACAAGGTAGAAAGATAATGTTCATCAAGAAGATCAAGGGCATGAAGGCAAGCTTCAAACAATTCTTCATTGGAAATAATACCATGAAGAGATATACAAAGAGAGGGAATATCAACTTTCAAAGGAAGAACTAACTCAAAACCATAGACTAGTGAGAATGGAGTTGTCCCAATGGAAGTATGTATGCTAATTTGATAGGCCCAAAGTATAGGGTAAAGATGAATATGCCAATTTTTGTAGGTTTCATGAATTGTCTTTTGAATAATTTTTTTGAAATTTTTTTTAGTGGCCTCAACTTGACCATTGCATTATGGATGATAAGGCATAAAAAACTTGTGATTGATCTTGAATTGAGTGAAAAGTTGTTTGACATGTTTATTTTTGAAATTACCACCATTGTCTAAAATGATGGTATAGGGAATACTAAAGCAATAAATAATTTGGTTAAGAATTAATTTGGAAATGGTAGGGCCATGACATTAACAAGGGGCATAACTTCTACCCACTTGGTAAAATATTTGATAGTGGTGATGATAAAGACATGCCCATCTTGGGGGTGAGGAATTTTACCAACAAGATTGAACCCCCATGTGGAAAATGGCCAAAGAGATTTGATAGTTTGAAGCTTGAAAGGAGGTGAATGGATAAGATCATTATGAAACTAAAAAGGAGTACACTTTTTAACATATTTGATTACATATTTTTCAATAGTAGGATAAAATTAACCCATACATATGCATTTGCATGTTGTATCATGTCCACTATAGTGTTCACCAAAAATGCCCCCATGTACTTGTTCAAAAAGAGGGGGGACTCATCTTGCATAATAAAACAGAGTAAGGTACCTTCAACATTGTGATAGTAAAAAATGTTGTGTCAAAATACATATTTAAAATCTTGCTTATGAATGTGTGTCTTTTCATGAGTCTAAATTAGGAGGATAAGTTTAATGTTCTAAAACTGAATGATATCTTGATACCAATGTCTCTATCGAATGGTGACAACCTCAATATGATAGATAAGTAAATCTGGTGGTTGAATTGAAGATGGATATTTTCTTATTTGAATAAGGAAAGAAGGATCATAAATAACTTGATGTGGATGAAAGAGAGAAGCTGAAGAGGCAAGAGAATCAATAATGGAATTTTGATCTCTAAGAATAGTCTCAATAGTGAAAGAGATATAATTCTTAGTGAGAGTGGTTTTAATTTGATGATATGTAATAATTTTTTCACTTTTACATTGATAATCACCACTAAATTGAAAATCACCTAAAGCATCAAGATATTGAATATCTAAATCAAAAGCATCTCTCATGACTAAGATAAGAGCTTCTTACTTCGCTATATTATTGGTGACATCAAAGGTGAAGTGAAAAGATAAAAGAATGATCTTACTGAGAGAACTAGTGAGAATGCAACCTACCCCAACTCCTTGAAGGCATTTAGCACCATCAAAGTGAAGGCTCCAAGTATCCTCAAGCAAGTCAAAATTAATTCTGAGGATCTCCTTGATAACTAATTTTAGTTTAGTAGTATCAGAAGGAGCAAGTGATTCTTCAAGATTATTGGCTTTAAGATTAGTGATAAAGCTATGAAAGTAATCTTTAAGAGAGATAACTTGATTAAGACCTTCAATGCAAATAATATTGACATCTAGAAGGTCATCTAGGGAAGAAGACATTGGAATGGGAGCTATAACAAGTTGGTCAGATATGACTTGTCCTTTAACATATTTTTGTGTTATGATGTGAAGATCAACTTCCACAAGTAAGACCATCCATTTTATAATGTTGTATCTAGGAAGAAAGGCATTAGAGAAAAAATGATGAAGGGGGTCAGAATGAATGATGACATAAGTAGTTTGGTAAAGCATATAGTGGTGAAGCTTTTAAGCTGTAAAATAGATAGTGAGACAATCATGCTCAATTTTGGTATAACATGTTTCATAATCGATGAAGCCTTAGCTAATTTAATAGATATCATACTCTCTTCTTATATCATCTTGTTGGGAAAACATTACCCCAACTAAAATAGGTGTAGAAGAAGTATATAGATTCAAAGGTTTATTGTTAGAAGGAGGACAAAGTGTGGGTGGGTGAAATAAAGACTCTTTCATGTTATCAAAGGCTTTTTGACATGGATCTATCCATTCTAAAGCAGTACCTTTCTTGAGAAGGGAATTGATGGAGTGAATTTGATATGACATTTTAGGAACAAATCATCTGATTGCCCCAAGTTTACTTAAATAAGTATGATTGTCAAGAATAGAATGAGGAATAGGCATGTTAATGATAACACTAATTTTAGTAGGATCAACATCAATACTGAAAATAGAGATTAAGAATCCTAACAATTTTCCAGGTGTGACTCCAAAGACACATTTATAAGGATTAAGTCTAATTTTATATTTAAGGAGATGATCAAAGATGATAGAGAGATCAAAAATATGATTATTATGATATTTAGATTTAACAATAAGATCATCCACATAGTTTTAAGCAATTTTATGAATGAGATCATGAAAGATGTGAGTCATTACACATTGATAAGTGGCTCCAATGTTTTTGAGGTTGAAAGGTATTTTGACATAGAAATAGGTGCCCCATTCCATGGTGAAAGTAGTCTTATGTTAGTCCTTGAGAGTGATATGAATCTCATTATATCCTAATAAACCATCCATAAGAGATAACATTTTGTAACCAGCTATGGAATCAAAGATGACATCTATTAAAGGTAAAGGAAAATTATCCTTGGGATAAGAAAGATTAAGATTATGGAAATAAATACAAATGTGAATGACCATAGTGACTTTGTTTTTGATGGGAACAATGTTCAAAACCCATTAAAAATAATCTATTGGTTTAATATATTTAGAATCAAGTAATTTGATGATTTCCTTATGGCATATATTTAAAACTTTAGGTGGAAATTTCCATTATTTTTTATGCATAAGATTGGCATCAGGATAAGTAACAATGTTATGCACCATAATTCTAGGGTCAATGCCAAGTATGTCCTCATAGGACTAATCAAAAGCCTCATGATATTTGTCAAATAATAAGCTAAAGTTATCATGTTCAGTAGGTGAAAGGTCTCATGAGACTATAATTGGTCAAGGACAAGATGAAGTACCATATTTGATGTGAGCAGTTTATTTGATAAGCATGGCATTACCATCTTGAAAATGGTATGGTACATTAGGTAAGGTTGATATTAGATTTGTTTGAGGATCAATGCTAGTAATGAAGTTGTTAAATCAAGGAGTTTTATTCTTGAAATTTACAAGTTTATGATGTTTCTAAGGAATTTTAGGTTCTTGGGCATGAAGTAACTCAATAATATTTTCGTCACTAGGCAAGGTAGGAAGAGGACCATAATATTCGACATCTACTTCAAGATATATAATTTTATTGCCATGGTTATCATATTCAGAATGAATCTGATGGACATCAATTGTGTTGGCATCAAGAAGGATTTTAGGAGTAGATAAAGTAGAAGAAATAGAAGAGTTTGGAATATCAATGGATTTAATGATAGGAGAAGGATTTGATGGAATGATAGAATCCAAATGTGTAGGAAATTATAAAGGTTTAGAAGGCATAATTTGTTCTACCACCCAAGGAGTATCGGTAAGAGGAGGATTGATAGAAGGCACATGACCTTCAATATCTAAGGTATAATCCATATAAATAGTATGTAGATCCCAATTAAAATCATGAATTTGGGTTAAAGTTTTCTAGTAATGCTGGACATCCAAGTCTCAAGATTGGGCTTGGGCCATGATATAATTGTCATTGTATGTTGGAGAAATCATACATGCTTAAGAATCAGGGGGAGTGTCAGAAGGTTAAATCTCAATGTTGTTGAATGTATGAGGAGACATGATGAGAGGATATTGAAATAATTTAGCCACTCCAAAATCATTGTAAGTGAAGGCATCTTCTATAAAGAAGGTTCTTAAACATTACATGGAGGGGGAAACTTTATAATCTCATCCATCAGAGGAATGGTACGGTCCCTTGGTAATAGAGAAGGAGGAAGCCATTGTGAAATATATGGAGGTAACTTGGTAGTATTGTAAGTATGTTGCAACTCATTGGGCTCGTCATCATTATAATCTATAAGAGTAACTTGTAAATTAGGACTCATGTTGATGAACTCAGGTAAAGGAGAATTATTAATTTTAGGATTCATGGGAATACGATATTGAGGTTTAGGATTAGGAAACTAAATGTTCCATGGATTGGGATTGAATTTATGCTTATAATGTTTCCAACAATGTAAGAATTTAATACATTGACTCCCAAAAGAATTAATGGCCCTCATTTGATGATTCCATGGATGACCAAGAAGAATATTGTAAGATAAAGGGAGATCAAAGACCATAAAATTGGTTTGAATGGTCTTAGGTCCTATGGTTAATGGAATCCAGATACATCGAAATGGTTTTTGATTATTTTTGTCAAAACCATGGAAAATGAGATAGGTTTGTTTGAGATGACCCTTGTTATAACTAAGTTGTTGAATAAATCATATGGATGTTACATTAATACCAAAGCCTTCATCAACTAAGACTTTTGGATAAGAGTGGTATTGATCAATATTTTAATAAAGAGTGGCAAATCATCCACATGGAAAAGAATTTCATCATTGATCATGTCTTCTTCAAGAAATTCAATGGAAGTTTTGGAAGGACACGAACTTTCAATGGTATTAACATTAGTAGGTTAAGAATCAATAAAAGGTGGTTCTTCATATATGGAGGATGGATCTTCAATTTATTGAAGTTATTTCATAAGGAATTTATGATGATAGGATGAAGTATGAACCAACTCCATAAGAGGAATCTTGCAAGGCATAGAGTTGAGTTATTCAAGAAAGTTTTAATGAGATTTAGAAGAACCAGCATGAGGTTTAGGAGGTAAATTAGTTTTGGAAGGCATGGATGTGGTTGGAGGATCGGAAGGAGGAAGTTGTTCCTCAAGTGATTCCAAATAAACATTAGAGGTGGTAGTATCTTTAAGAATTTATTTTTCTAAAGATGGAATTTTAATCTTGGTAATGGGATATTTGTGAGCTAGTTTATGATGATAATTGACCTTATTAGTATTGATATATTGAGAGTTTTTATAGTATTGGTCATAATCAACATCGATGTCACAAACATCCTTGACATTTTCTTGATTATTTGAAGAATATTTTTGGTTATTAGAGGTAAAATATTGAAAAGTTTATCATTTTTGAGAAGTAACAGTGTATTCTTAATGATGAATATTGATAATAGCTTTGTGATTAAATAAATCACCAAGCATATAGGAGACATTAAATTTATTAAGCCCTCTAGAAGATTCATAAGAATGCCTAATGTTGGCATGAAACCAACAAAATAGATTAGGGTCATACCACTTAAGTAGATCATTGGGATAGATGAAAGGTTTCAAGGGTAGTAAAAATCATTTCATTTACTGAATCGAAAGAGGTGTATGACAAAGTCAAGGAATATCAGTCTTGGCAACACCTTGTTTGGTTTATGAATTATTACTAGTAATAGTATTAGATGTTTTGAAATATCCCTTAAAAATTTTATGATTAGGTTCAAATTGCTTCATGATAAAGTCTTGACACTTAGCTTAATCAAGATCTTCATTAAGTGTTTGAGGAGTAAAGGTTCGAACCTTATATTGAAGATTGGGAGTTAAAGTCATGATAAAGAGTTTGAATGAGCTATCATAAGTCATGTTATGGTTGGATTTATGATCTAAATATTTCCATATTTTAATGAATTCATAGACTGATTCCGTTGGAGATTGTTTAGCATTGATGAAATGGCTAAGACAATTTTTGATAAGATCATTGTGTTGAAAATCTTTAACCAAAGGATTCACCAAATCTTCAAGTTACTAAATATAATGTTGGGGAAGTTTATTATACCATTTTAATATATCATTAGTGAAATTTTTGACTAAGAGTTTAGTAGTGGTGAAGGTATTAGTTTGAATCCACTCTTTATAAAGGTTGCCAAAAGCTTTAAGAAATAAGGTGGGATTTTTAGTCCCATCATATTTAATAGTTGGAGATATGTTACCAATATCAATGGAAACAATGAAAGGATCTAAAGGATTATTTTGAATATTTTGAATCATCTTGTTATTCATTATGGGTTAAGGAATAACATTACCTTAGGCATCTCAAAGAGGTGGATGAATGAAATTAGGATTAGCTTGAATATGAATAGTTGGAGGTTGATTAGCCATATTGATTAAGTGTTGTTGAAGTTGTATCATTTGGTTGGTGTTAGAATTTTGCATAATGTTCATTTATTGAATAACTTGGGATAATAGTTGAGTTGTATCAGGTGGTGGGTTGGTGTTGGTAGGAGCACTCCCAAATTGGTATTAAGGAGAGGATTAGAAGAAGACAAATTACTAGTGGGATTGTTAAGTAAACTTGTATCAATCACTCCCACATTGGTTTGAATGTTTTGAAGATGAGAAATTTATTAGTAGGTAGAGAAAGGATCAAATCCATCAACTTCATCTTGATGTGTTATTTGCACCATCTTATAGTTCATAGATGAAGGAGAAGAAGAGGTGCCCCAAGAGTGATGGTTCTCTTGGGAGGAAAAGAGAGGAAGAAATGAACATCCCATATAATACCTAAATGGATTTAGACTATCCAAAATATTTTGATAGGAGACTTCATTTTAACTAAAGATAGATGAATAAAATGAAAAATTAGAGAGATAGGAAGTTAGATTGAACAAGGAATAAAATACTATAGGGTTGACTAAGTTGATCTAGTATTAAAAATAGGGCTTGAAATTAGTATAGGGTCGATTAGGTTGATCTAGTACAGTAAATAAAGGTAGGTAAAAGAGGCAAAAAGATCTACAAACTATATAGGGTTGATTGGGTCAATCTAGTATAGTTCATAGGGGGCTAAAAGAGGTATAGGGTCAACTGGGTTGATCCAGTGCAATATATAGAAAGATGATAACAAGTTATGAAAAAAAAAAGAGATAATGTTTACAGATAATCTAGGAAAATAAGCACTGAAGGGAAAAAAAATCAATTACATCAATGTTGGCCAATCTAATTAAGGCACACAAAACAAAACCCTGCACTAATGCTAACTAATTCAAGTTTTTATACACACAATTGAGAAAATTGAAAGAAATAAATTTGAAAAGTAAAGCTAACTAATTGGTCAACCTAATTGTTTATTAAGATTATTAAGATGTGATTTTTAATGTAATTGGAAGTTTGGCTATAAGCAAGGTACTAGATAATAATTTAAGGATGGTTTCAAGTAGTTTGAGTTGAAAGGGACTATAGTGGAAATGATACAAGCTTGGTAATAGGGCCTACCATCTCACTTCACACACCATAGTGATAAGGGTATCGGGTGCTTATCCAAAATATACAATTAACGATGCGTTATACTTGACCAAAACATCAAGTCAGCTTCCCCCTTGGTGATGAAATCCAAGTAGGTTGGCCTAGGGTAGAAAAAAGTTAAATGCTTATTTATGTTATGTGATTTGGCCATGTGTACATAAAATATAAATAGTGAAACTAAGTGATTAATTGAAAATCCACTAATTAAACTATGTGAACTATTATAAGCATGCAAACAATAATAAAATAAATGTGTGAGCTAATTACTAAAAGATATGAGGTTAATTCCAACTTTGAAAAAGGTATCATGTCGACACTATATGCATAAAATATAGAATAAGGTCAACAAGGTTAAACTTATAATACATAAATAAAGTCTGAAAATGAATTGGGTTGGTAGTGTCGATTCAATTATTTTAGATAACACACATAACATAGAACTGGGTTGGTAATGTCAATCTAGTTTATTATGCAAGGGTAGTTTTAAAGAATACAAACTATAAAAGGAAAGATAGAAAGAGAAAGGAAGAAATAGAGAATTATAAAGGAACCCTGATGGATTAGAGATGTAATGAATAATATTGCTAGCCTAGAACTTAGAAATATGCTTGAGAAACCTACAAACTAGGTTGATAGTATTGATCAAGATTTACAAGAACCTATTGAAACTATAAGGGGTCAACTAAGTCAACCTCATAGGTTTAATAAAATGTCTAAAAGGCTAGAAAATTATACTAGGTCAACTAGGTTGATCCAATTGCATGTTCTTAAGTGCATAAAGATAAAAATATGGGTTGACATAATTGATCAAGAATGCCAAAAAATATATGATAAAAATGATGATAAAATGAATGAAATAAATGAAGTAAAAGTGAAAAAATCCTAAAAGGGTTAGCTCATGTTGGGTTTACTAGAATTTATGCAATCATAAATACATGTCTATGAATTAATCTAAGATCAGATAAGATAGATCACACCTAAACTTCCAATTAGGGATACACTTGTTAAGTGGGAGCATGACCAATATGGGGATCTACTAGACCTGATTAAAGGATCACTTGTCACAACATATGATGCTAGGAAGGGTTTCAAATCCTACAGTCTAACACAATTACACAATAACCTTAATGGATTCCTAAAGTTTAAAATGTTCACTTTATTCTAATAACAAGAAATCAAAATCTAATCTAGTGCACACCAAATCTTGTCACACAAAGTGGGGGTTAGAAGCAATAAAACAAATATGTATTGGGAAATTCAATTAAAATAAGTACAAGTAACATCTTAATACATGAATTATGAAAGATAGTATTATTCAAGCCAACACTTATGCTACTTCTATATACTAAAAGAGAGGAGAAAAAAGTTAGAATATACTTACTTAAATGTGAACCCATCGAGACTCAATTTTTCCCTTGGCCAATCGGGATTCATAAAAGATTGTGGTTTTTAAGGATCAATAAGAAAGTCCAAAGCATCCAAGACTTATCCACAAGACTAGATTCTCTAAAATAAGAAACCTAAATTAAGTCTCCTCAAGTAGAATGGTGGAAGAATAGATTGTGAAGAAGTATGAGTGAATAATAACCCTTGATTTCATATATTAAATAATGACTAAAATGATCTTGTATATATAGGTAGATCTTGCCCTAAATTCTTTAAAAAAATGTCAACTATACATGGTTGACCTAGTCAACCTAGTGTGATTTTAGGGACAATTTACTAAGTTTGTGTTAGGTCAGCTGAAAGGATAACAAACTAAATAAGTAAAGCATGCCCCTAAACTATATTGGGTCGACCTAGTCAACCCAATACAATTTATAATCAAAAAGGATTTTAAAACAAGAAAGGAGGGATGGAAAGATGAAAAGATGGAAGAATACTCAAGGGAGGATAAATAGCTTAGGTAATGGTTTTGGGAGTTGTTTAGATTATTAATAATGTGGAAAAAAGGGACAAAACTCATAAAAAGCACCAAAGGTCTTCCCACCCCTTTCCCAGTGTACTTAGACGGATTGAGTCTTGACAGGTTCCTACAAGATGTAAAACATCAATATTTGATAAAAGTTGAAAATATCATGTGTATACACAAATAATTGTTAAGAAATTAATTTTAAACTACAATAAAAAAATCATTTAAACATGTGCACTTATTGCAAGCTCACGATCCTAATCAATCTATTTTTCATGCTCAATCAAGTCAATGGAAACCTCAGTTATCCAAATAGGTGTCTCAAATATGGGAAGAACATGAAAATTTGCACCAATCACCATCTGATTGGGATTATCATCTGTCAGAGGACAACCCTACATACATAATACATAAACATAAGTTATATTTTCCTTGAGTACACATGTACTAAAATTATTAAAACAAGTATAATTTTAAAATTAAAAATTATAAGAACCAATATATACCTCTATCAGCACCTATGTAGATGGCATTGCAATAACAATGCCTATGTTTACCTCAACTCATAGAGAGGGAGAAGTGTCAGTACTAGCCATCAACTATTCATGTAAACATGGTCTCACGTAGTTTTATATAATTACATCAAATCTTATATATGGAAATCAAAATGATCAATTAAAGCACTTATACATATTAAATATTTGTCTATATAAATACATGAATACAATGACACATTATAGGAAAGAATAAGATAAGCATGCACATGAAAATACACTTATATCTAAATTGATAAGCCATCTATTAAAGTGTTGGAGCAAAGACTTTGTACCAAAACCAAAATTAGAGGATTAAAATTTTGAAAATGAATATATAATATACTAGTTTATTTTTTTTCAAATTGATAAATATAAATATACTTGCATCAAGATCTTCAATTTGTGATATATTACATGTTGGATTATTTTGGTTGTTGATTTATTACTTGTCTAAAAATAGGGGTTTGACTTAGGTCTAGACCCTCGTAACTAATTATTTTTGGAAGAATTTTCAAGATTAACTTATAGTATTTATGGATATTTTAAATTTTTTTTTAAAGGTGGGCCTACATTTGATGGAGTAGAGTGATGAAGTATGATTAGCTTCCTAGGATTATAGAGAAATTAATGACTAATGATTTGGCCACACTATATATAATAGGGATATTTTAGATTGTGTAGGTGGGAATTGTTTTCCCATCAAGTAGATTCCTTTGCTTGACCTATTCACCAACTAGGGTGTTCCATGTAAAATAGTTTAATTCTCTCATAAGTCCCTTGAGAGTGGACTATCACTTTCAAGGTTGTGATTAAGATACTAGGCTTGTCAGTTAAAGGTAGGGTTGTGGATTTGATAGAGGATTATGATAGAGGTAAGGTTTTTAATTAGGTGTAATACTTTGGTGTATGAGCACATGACCCATACACTCATCATAGGATAGGTGTACAAGAACATGACCCCTTACCAGTGAGGGTTAGAGATTAGGATAGTGGGGGACATGAGGGCTTCTAGTTGGATAGGTATGCCACCATTGAGAGATTTTACATGAGTGGTGGATACACTTATGATGATATATTTGGTATCTCTACTATATTAGGGTATTTTAGGATAGTTTATGAATGAGGTGGACACTTTACTACCATCATGAGTAAAATTGGGAGAGTACTAATTGGAGGAGTACATTTAGAAAAATATCTTATGTCTCAGTTACAATTATGGTAGGATGCCACCATTAAGTACAACCACCACCATAATATGTAGATATTTAGATGTAGAAACATGCATAGGATAGAAGGTGAAGAGATGAAGTTTAGGGGGAAATAAGGATGAGCATACACTAGTTAGAGAGTAACCAATAGGATAGGATGAGAATTCTAAGATGAGGTCCAATTAGGAATTATACCTAGACTAACATAAAGTTAAAGTAGTGAGTTGGTTTATTTTTAGTTACTTTCTATGTTACTTTGTAATTTATTACTCAGTTATTATTTCTTTATGTGATTGGAGATCTAATGTCTTCTCTTGTTATATGGTTTTAGAGTGAATCACTTAGTGGTGGAACATGATCAGAGAAACTTTGGTTAGGATTTTTCAAGTGAGGATTATTTGAGCCTTGATAATATTTTAGTTTATGCATGTGTGAATAAGTAAGCATACATATGTTTTTCTCCCTACTTATAATACATATGTGGAGTTCCATCATAATAAGAGAAAGAAAGTTGGCCTAGAGGAAAATGTGGTTATTTTGGAGTCTCAGGTGAAGACTCTCAATGAGATTATTAGGGCTATGGGATGTTAGGCTCCATATAGCCAAAAAAATAGTGGGAGGTACATCACCAATGTAGGTATAAGAAATAGACACAAAAGTAGAGAAATCATATCCCACATCATTCATCAACATGTATATGTAAACAACTATAGTCATAATAAATGAAAAGAGAAAAACATATATGTAAACAATTTTTACCTTTGTATAGGTAAATGTGTCATCCTAACAGAGGTAGATATAGTCATGGATGGACCAATAGCTAGATCCAAATATGAAAACAATGGTTGTGATAAATCAAATGCTGTAAATGTTGGCTATGATGATGAAGGAACCATCACCTCCTATGACATAAAAATGACATATATATTATATTAAAATTTTATATAAATTAATTATTATCTTAAAAATTAAATTTGAAAATATAATGTAAATTTAACATGACATTTATATAAAATATACCTACATTTATGTGCTGACTAATGTCTACACACCAAATATGCATACCTAAACTCATCACTCATAAGAATATGATCTAATCCATTTGAACCATCGATGCCATCATCATCAAAAGGTCCCATGAAAATAGCTCCACATGAACTATAAGGGTGGGCTTGGGGTCCGGTAGCCTATGGCATATATGTATCATCACTTTTTGAAAGCTTACTCATATGTTGAATGAGTGTATGGGTGAGTGAACTAAGAGCATGGAGAGTGTCTCTCTCCATGACATGTTGAACCATAGGGGGATATCAAGATCAAAAGGCTCTTAGATACAAATATATGTAGGCTGATTAGGCACATGATGTGCACTTAGTTGATCTTTCATAGAGCCTTTTCCTCGGCCCTAAAACTCACTAAAACTAAAATAATTGGGAATTTGGTTGAGGATAAACTCATAGTAAAGTTTCCTCAAAAAATATAATGGGACCTCATGGTTTTTACATGGTGGATATTCAAATACCATCCACCATCGATCCCAAAAAATGGCCATGATTAAGTTATGTACACAATGATGGATAGGAAAATGTTTAGCAGTTATGGGAAAGGGGGCATTGGTGGTTGGGTTGATGAATAGGGTGCAAATGTTGGATTTTGAAATTTACAAATTCTTGACCTAAAGGGATGACAACTTGTCAGCATAATATGACCTATAAGTATCCCTATATGAGGTCCATTGATTAATTTGACTTGTTATTGAGTCAATTTAACCTAATAAGGTTTGTAAGGAATTGGCTAGATGGGTGTGATGGGGGTTGGTTGAACTAGGATCTACCAGTCTATCAATTAGGTCTTCAATTTCAAGTTTTTTTCCCATAATGTTATCAATCAAAAACTCTTGACGGTAAGGGGTATTTTTTAGAATTATAGGAGGGTTAGGTAGAGGGATAGGAAGAACAATAGGGTTTTATAGAGGGTTAGGAGGAGGAATAACTAGAGGATTTTGTGGAGGGTTCATAGGATGGGATATTAGAAAAAAAAATTATAATTAAAAACATGGGTTAAACAATGAAAATTATGAAAAATTAGGGTTAAATAGAGAAGATTTTGATGACTTACCTCTCCAACATGATGATATTGTCGATCAACAAGCTTGTGGGATGAATCTATCAGCTTCCTGGCACTTTTTAGCATTCTTTTGAGCAAAAAACAATCGTGTAACAAGGCAAGAATAAGAAATGTGAATGCAAAATGAATAATTTTGTACTCTAGTTTCCCTATATTTCTTTTGACACAAGGAACATGATTATGTTATTAATGCAATCATATTATTGACTAATAATGTGATCATGTTTATTTTCAATATAACACAATTACATTATAGATCGTAATCCCAAGCCTAGACTTAAGTAACGTGATCACGTTAATTAAATAATGTGATCATGTTATTAATTAACATGATCACATTATGATAAATGTCCATGGGATTATACCCCAACTCTGTGCACTTACCCAAGACAAGATGAAGACTAATATGAACTAAGACAATCATACTTTGAAGATAAATCATTAGATAAGGAATGAAGGTGTTGATAGAGTAAAGACAAATCAGATCAGATAACCAAATGCCATGAAGTATGCAAGGTTCAATGGTTATTTTTATACATGTAATCAATATGGTCATAAGGCTAGAGAGTGCAAGAAACCTATTAGAAATGAATTTGCATGTGACTATGACGGGGGACATCAGTCAAAAGGTGTGAACAAAATTAAGTGCTTCAACTATCTTGAAGTGGGACACTTTGCAAACCATTATCCACATAATATTATATAAGGTGATTCCTCTTCAAAAAAGGGAGGTTATTTTATTTATCATGAAAAAGGACACATGGTAAGTTTCTGTCCAAAAATGGTAAGATAAACTATATTTCCATAAAGGAGTATGGTGTGCTACAATTGTGAATAGAGAGGTCACATTTTTAGATTCTACAAACAAAGGCCATCAAGTCAAAATGAGTTCAATCAGGCTCCTAGAGTATAATAAATAAAGAATGTTAACACATAAAAGCTAAAGGTGACAATTGTGAGTCATGATGAGACTATAGTTCTAAGTAATCTATTTGCTATGGTGGAGAATGCTTCAGAAGTTGAAGATTGCCAAGGGATCTCATTGTCTGCTCATGTTGAGAATGAAGAGATCAAGATCAAAAAGAAGACCAAGGTGCCGGTTAAAGCTAGTCCTAAGGTATGTATGGATTGAATTTGAACCTCTTGATATTATTGAACATGTATCATGTAAAGAACATCAATTTTCTATGACTAATAATGATGTTTCAAATTTCAAGGTGGATCATTTAGATGAAAAGGTATGTAATGAATCTATTTTATCTCCATGTATTGTCAATCTAATCATAGAAGAAAAAGAGAATGTTGTAGTGGATGAGGAAGTTATTTATCCTAATTTGAAGAAGAAGAAGATATATAAGTATTAGATGACTAAGGAGGATAAGGAATATGAGGAGTTGTGGGCAACTCCTAATTTCACACCATGGTAAAACATTATGGTGTAGAGGAGGTATTTATCTATGCTTCTTAAGAGACTTCTTTTAGTGGAGAAGCATGTTGGTATGCTCAAGATGATAATGCCAATTAGATAAGGTCATTGGTTAAGGGGGAGTAACAAGTTCATGAGCTTGTTTTCAAAGGTTTATGAAGGAGCTGTAATACAGAGTCAGAATGGGTGGTTCTAAGTGGCTTAATGAGATTGATGAAAATGTCAAGAAGAGGTTGATTCTAAAAAAGGTCTATACACTTCCTTGTGATGTGCTTCATGTTTTTTTTGGTTTGAAGGTATGTTTGTGACAAATTGAAGATTTTTGAGTGCTCTCAGTTTTCTTAGTTTTTGGTTTAAGGGTAAGCAGGCCTAAAATGGGTTATAACAAGTCAAGGATCCCAAAGGTGTGAAGGCTCAATTTTTGGTCTAGAAGTCTATGATGAGTGTCTCCATGTGTGAAATAAGTTTCAAATGTGTGAATTGACCATAAGGAGGTTTGTTGATCCTATTTATTTTGAGATTCAAGGGTTTTGGGATATGCTAGAAAATTAGTTTACCTTATGAGTCAAGGTCTAAGGGTTCTTAATAGGATTAATAGGCCAAATGGGTTGTCAAAACAAGCTTCATATATATTTGAAGGTTTATGGATCTCAAGTTATTTAAGTTTTTATCAATATGGAAGGCTAATTGGCTAGTAGGTTTATGAAAGAAGTATGTTTTGGAGGATGATATTGATGATGCAAATTGGTGTTCATTAGGGGTTATATGAGAGTGATACAGATATGAAGTTTTAGGTCCTAAATATGTATCTACTAAAAATTGTGGGATCTACAAGTTTTAGGTAGAGCTATAAGGACACTAGAGAGGCCTAATTTGAAGAAGAGTGTTTTTTTCTCAGTTTCTCCAAAAAACCAAGTTATGTTAGTTTCAAGGAAATTTATCAAGTTGGTTTAGATCATGTTTAATATTTAGTGAGTGGCATGAAGTTCTGTTGATGGTCCTTGTGGTAGCTTGAGAGAAAAGGTTAGTAAGCATATGTGGTGGTTTTTCGGTGTATGGAGATCTAAATATGCTCAAGATGTGCAGTGGCTCAAAAATTCTTAGGGGGAGTCCCTCTTAGATGTGTCTTGATGAGTTCCATCAGATTTCATTAGTTTTTGTGTGTTATTTATTCATTGGTTGTAGTGCTTGGTTGAAGAGAGTGTTGGCATGGAGCAAGAGGAAGTTTTCAAAGTAAGAAGAGTTAAGCTCAAGGTAAGGGGGAGTTTTTATCATCTTTATAATATGTTCCTTTATTATTTATAATATTTTTAGGTCCTTATGATCAGTTGGTGCCCACTTTGTCATTATTTCAAAGGGGGAGAAAGTTCCTATTATGGGAGTACTTGAAGAAAGAGAAGGTGAGGTGTATATTATTATATATGATGGTTGTTGACATCAATGACAAAGGGGGATATTGTTGGAAATTTTTTAGTGATGTCATGAAGGTGTCCTGGTGAGTGGATGAAGAGCCTTGATAGTCTATGTGACAATGACAAAGTGTGCAATGTGCTTGTCCTAGTATGCTTGAAGTATGATTGGTTGATCTTCAACTTTGGCATGGTTACAGATGTTTAGGGATGAATATGGTGATATGAGGATGTACAAGAGGTCCCTCAAAAAAAATTTAAGCTTTAAATGTTTTTGTGCATGAGTGGATTTCATTTAGTTGATCATTGTTGTCATCTAGAGATTTTGGGTTTAGTGGTAGAAAATCTAAGTAGATAGTTTGATGATGTCACCATTGCCACATGGGAATGAGTCAAGGGGAATTGGTCATATGGTTGTGATCACATTTTTGCCTAGTTTATAAGCACTAAATCTCAAGTCATACATATAAGTGTAGTCAAAGATATGAGGGTGTAAAGTTGGCTTCTCAATCAAAATTCATTATTTTCTCATACTTAGCCAAATTTGCATGTGGCTAGAAAGAGCCAAGTAAGCATGTTGATCAGGTCAAAATTCACATGCATGGAGGTTTTAGGATAAAATTATCATATGGATTTGTTTAATTTTATGGCTAATTTATTTGTGCTAAATTTTAGATCATGCAATGAAGTGCGTCAAAAGATATGCATATGCAAAGTTGGGTTACCAGGTAGTTTGACTATGTTTTTTCATACAACCAAATTTGCATATGACAAGAAAAGCTAAGTAGGCATTTTGATGATGTTATATCTTGCACATGTGAATGTGTCAAGAGAAACTAACCATATGGGTTTGTTTATTTTTTATATTAATTGATTTTTGCTAAAATTTAGATCATGCAATGAAGCACATAAAAAGATATGCTTGTTCAAAGTTAGCCTCCTAGGTAGGTTTTTGACATAGTTGGCTTTGTGACAAAAGATTTTGAGAAGACATTTTAATGGCATTATATCTTGTACACATGAAGGTTTCAAGAGTAGTTTGTTACATGGTTGGATTCCTCTTTGAAAGGATAACATATGGTGTAATTTATAGGACATGAGATTGATTGAGGTAAAATTTATGACTGTGAAAAGTTGACCTTTCAGGCGTATTTTAGTGGTTCTCATACTTTGTCATTTTTTCACAAGTTAAAGCTCGAGAAATATCAATGGTTTAGGTTGCTCCAAAAATTAAATAAGTAGTGATATAAGGGTAGGTTCATGATGTTTAATGAATGAGAAAAGGTAAAGGATAAGGATCTAATAGTGAGTGGATATTTGTATAGATTGATCTAATAGTGAGCATTGATAGTTAAGGATCTAATTGATCTATAGAGATAGACAGAGCACATTGAGTCAAAGTTTCCAAATTACATGAGATGAGGTCAAAGTGATAGATGTTTAACATTTGGCTTTGGAAAAATATGCATTAAAATTTAGACAAGATCAATGATGCGAGATTGATCTAAAGTTGAGAGGAAATGAGATGCGAGCATGATGTTTAAAGTTTATCTATGATCGTTTGCATTTGAATATTTGAATTGGCAAAGGAAAAAATAATGTCTAGTTTTTTTGATATAAATTTTGATCCAAGTAAAATTTTATCATGTAGTAAAAAATAGTGGTAGAGGACTCCAAGGTACATCTGGAAATATAGATTTGAAGATTTGAAAGTGTGTACAGATAATGATATGATGCTCCAAAGTTGATTTTATTTTTTAATATGTTCTACAAGTAACCCAAGAAGGATATTCAAGCTTGTTTTGATGTTGTTTCAATATATCTTGGTGAATTAACTATTGGGGAATGTTTTAGACTCCATGAGAATTCTTTGTATGCATTATGAAAGATTGATCGATTATATGAAGTATGCACAAAGGTTAATAAGTTGACTGTGTTTGTTCATAATGTCCCTGTGTACTAGGTCAATGTTTGAGTTGTTTGAACATACACAGAGGTGAGAAAATATGATTGTGATAATTTGAAGATGTCATAGGGGACATAAAGAGTGGATCCATGTATTTTAAAGTGGTCCTATGTTCTTGTTTTGCTTGATGATGTGTTAAATGGGTGAATAGGTTTCCATGAGACCTATAAGAGCTACAAGGGCCTTATTAAAAGGTATAGTTTCTTAAATGTGACCCATAGATGATATGGATGACCTATGAAGATTGTATTGATTCGTGTCTTCATGTAAGAGATGACTTAAGGGTTAAGGCATGCCTAATAGACAACCAAGGTAGTGATTATCATGATTACCCTATAAATAGTGGAACCAAATGTGTTAGTTTCTATAATCATGAGTGAGAGACTTGGGAGAGATTTGAGAAAGGATTGTATGTGTGAATTATGGGGAAAAGGAGGGGTAGAGTACCCTATGGATGAGTTGAAGATTATAATAGATTGATGACTATTTATATGACCTATTAGTCATGTTTATGTTATCATAATAGTGATCTTGTTGTTTAAGTATAAACAAAGGTGAATAGTGATAAATAGAGGTCCAACATTAGGTGTTGAAGACATAAATTCAAAGGTGGATGTGTTCATAGGTGTTGTGGTAACTCAACATCTAAGGTGGATGCAACTTCTTTGCAAGGTAAAACTTGCTAAAATTCTGGTTATTATTGTAGCTTAGCTAGACAAGTATGACAACACCTTGTGGGATTATAGTCTCACTAAATAGGGATTGTAGTTCCTTGATCATTTTTAGATGGTCTAAATTAGTTATTTTTATTATGAGATAATAGTCCAATTGCAGGTTCCAGTGGGTTTTATTCCCTAAGAGGGTTGCACATGTATGTCATGTTCTATGTGATTGATCTTGCATTGTCTCTCTTGTTCATTACTATGAATGATGTGTATGCTTCATGAATGCTTGTGGTAACTGATTAAATGTTTGTAAAGATTAGAATTGAAGTTGGATTATATGGTCTCACTGATTCACCCTCCCTCTTAGTGATTGTACCTCTAAAAATATGGGTTAAATTGAGAAGATTTAAAATTTTATTATGGCATTATCTATCACTTTTAAGTACAAATGGATTAAATTTAGGGATTTAATGTTGTTCATGCAAAAAAAATTATAATTTATATATTAAATATTGATGAAGAATGATGGTATTATATAATAATTTTAGGTCTAAAATATATCTATACTGGTTAATTCACCATTCTAATTTATGTATGACCATATTTTAGCATTCCACCTTATATACAAACTTATTTTGTGGTTCTAGAAAAGGGTTAAGATATTTAAGTGGCAAATTTTAGGTTTATATGATGATAAAAATATAACACTTATCCTTCTCCAATGGTGTTTTAAACACTAAAAATCCTCAATACATGATTTTAATAGTTTGAATTTTCATAGGGCATAATCACAACATGACATTCTCCAAATGAGTTCAATAAATAATAGTTTTGTTTACATACCATAAAGTGTATTTTTTCCTTAAGTTTTAACTTTAAAATAAGTATCTAGATCAAAAAAGTTTTCACTTTCAAATATATATATATATATATATCACGAAATGGCATTGATCTATACACGTTTCCTTGTAATCTTTACATGAATAAAGTGGGAGATTTAAGGCATATTTTTCAAAACCAGTGTGGTTAATCAAAGGTACCAAATTTATTATTTTATCCTTTCAATCTACAATTTTAAATACTAGACTAGATGGAGGCATTTATAGACAACTAAATTTGGTCTTAGACACATGGAAAAACCAACTATGGCACACTCTAATATATTTGGACTTTACATACATATTTTAATCTTGTTCACACTTTCGCTTATTTGTCTACCCACATATTATCTTGGATAACCTAGTTTATCGGCTACACATATTTAGAAACAACCTAGTTTGTAAAATAACACTCCATAGTGCTAAATAGAATAACACCATATCTCAAATCATTAAGTTTTATGCCCAAGACACTACTAAAGACAATCATACAATTATGGTTTTATCGTAGTTGTCTATATCTACTGATAATGTTTATGTGTTAAGCATGAAATATACTAAGAGGGGGGGTGAATCAATATATTATATATCTATTACTTAATCTAATTTTTTTTTTAACCACTTAATCACACATTCAAGATATGTAATAAAATTGAAACAATAATATGCACCACACGAGAGAGAGAGAGAGAGAGAGAGAGAGAGAGAGAGAGAGAGAGAGAGAGAGAGAGAGAGAGAGAGAGAGAGAGAGAGTAGATTTTACGTGGAAACCCAAAGTAGGAAAAACTATAGAGAATAATCTCAAGTATATGAATGAGCACCACCTCAAATTAAAAAGTTCACAAGCACCAACTTGTAGGAGCACCAACCCATTGAAAATATTTGTGAGCACCAACCCACAGGAGCACCAACCCCTCTTGTGTATAAAAAACAACTATCTCTCAATGTTGCTTACTCAAAAAATGATATGACTCTACAATATCTCTTGATTTTCTCTTTTCAAAAACAAATACAAACCATGCACACTCTTACATATTACAAATGACTTCTCAAGCTTTTATTTATAGCTTTCAAAATGACCTTTGGAATTCACCCTTTGTGACCATTTAATCTTCATGGAAAATAGTGCCAAATTTTCATGACCCTTCATATAATTGTATTTGAAAAGTCATAGGGTGACCCTTCATAAGCAAAAGTGTCCTTTCCTCTTTTGTCTTTATCTTAGTGACTTATAGTATTCTTTAGAGTGTACCTTCATGGAAAAATGTGCCATGCCCTCTTTTGTATTCATATGGTGACTCTTAAAATTCCTCAAGATGACTCTCCATGAGAAAATACGTCCCATTCCTCTTTTGTCTTTTACCTCATGACTCTTTGACTTCTCCATGGGCCCTCTTTTGACTTATATTCAAACAAAAATATATTCATTAATATTAAATAAATATTAACACACATTAGCTAAGATATGAATATTAAAAACACCATTAAATGCAATGGGGCCTTTATCACCAATAATGTTAGACTTTTGACATCAATGACAATATTTCTAACAATCTCCCCCTTTGTCATTTATGGCAACCTCAAACTAAACTGCCACATCTTGAAAATTGCACATACTATCATCTAAAAAATATACAGTAACTCTCCCTTACTATAGCAATATGTACATGTTCCCTATACATATTTATACACCTATAACTATATTTGTACCTATTATTCTCCCCCTTTGACATCAATGGCAAAGGGCCTACCTAGAGCTAACACTTAGCTCCCCCTCAACTGATGTTGAACCTCAATAGAAAGAAGTAAAATAAATTACTCCCAACTTCTCTCATAGATACTCAAATGTATCTTTTGGTAGTGCCTTTGTGAAAATATCTACAATCTACTCTGTAGTATTGATATACTTCATATTAACCTATTGATCTACAACCTGCTCTCTCAAGAAGTGATATCTAATGGGAATATGTTTTATTCTTGAATGTATCACTAGATTCTTTGAAATATTAATAGCACTTGTGTTGTCACAAAAAATATAAATAATTTCATCATATTTTACCTTAATATCTTGAAAATTTTGCTTCATCCAAAGCACTTGAGTATAACACAATACTACTGTAATATATTCTACTTCAGTTGTATAAAGTGATACTCAATTTTGCTTCTTGTTTAGCCATGATACTAAGCTATCACCAAGGAAGAAAGCTTCTCCACTTGTACTCTTTCTATCATCCAAGCACACTACCCAATTTAAATTTGTATAAGCAATTAAAGTGAAATTTTTGCTTGTAGGATACCACAATCTATAATCCAATGTCCCTTTGATATATCTGAATATTTTCTTCACCAAATGAATATGACTATCTTTTAGAGTTGACTGATAGCTTGCAACTATACCTACTGCATGCATGATGTCTAGATTTGATGCTATGAAATATAAAAGACTACCAATCATAGATGTATACAAATATTGATCTATAATAGGTGAATTTTCATCCTTTCTCACCATATTTCTTGTACACATTAGTGTGACAACTGGTGCACAATCCTCAAAACCAATTTTTTTTAATATTTTCTTGGCATATTTACTTTGAGATATGAAAATTCTTTTATCTGACTAAAATATTTGCAATCCTACAAAAAATGACAATTCTCAAAGCATAGACATCTCAAATTATTTTTGCATATTATCAAAAAAAAATTTTGTCATCTTTTCAATATTTCCTCCAAAAATGATGTCATCAACATATACCATAACAATTAATTGATGCTCACCTTCTATTTTGATGTAGAGATTACTGTAAGCAAATCCTCTCTTGAAACCTTGATCTTGTAGGTACTTATCAAGTCTTGCATACCAAGCTCTGGGAGCTTGTTTTAATCCATATAATGCTTTTCTTCAATCTGTATACATGGCTACTAATATTTGAGAGAATAAATCTCTTAGGCTACTCAATGTAGACCTCTTCTTCTAGATTCCTATTTAGGAAGGTAGATTTGGCATCTATTTGAAATACTTTGAAATTTTTAAACAATGCATATGCAAGAAATATTCTAATAGCCTCTAGCCTTGCCACTGGTGCAATTTTTTTTTCAAAATCTATTCCCTCAATCTGAGCATATCTTTTACAAACTAATCATGCTTCATTCTTGGTCACTTCTCTATTTCCATTTAACTTATTTTTATAAACTTATTTTGTTCGTATCACATTGTGATCTTTTGGTCTAGGAACTAATTCCCAAGTATCATTCTTTTTTATCTGATTTAATTCTTCATCCATAGTCTTAACTCAATGCTTATCATGTTTAGCTTCTAAAAAAGTTATAGGCTGGATTTTGGATAACAAAGAGAAATTAACTTGTTCAGATTTACTTACCATCATTTTTCTAGTACAAATTCCTTCATTTATGTCCCTGATGATGTCACTTTCATTATGATTTCTCTAAACATATTTGGATGGAGTTTTGGTGTCCTTTTTCTCCTTCTCATCTTCATATGATTTTTCAAAATCTTCCTCTTCAATGATTTCAAGAATGTCTACTGGATCACTGATTTTTTGTGTTTCATCTTCATTTGTCCTCACACTTGCACTTTCAACAATTTTCTTATTTTTTTTGCTATAACATTTATAAGATTTACTTTTACAAGAATAACCAAGGAATATACCTTCATCTGCTCTGGATTCAAACTTCTCAATTTTTTTGTCAGCTCTTTTATGAAGCATCTTCTATCAAACACTTTGAAATAATTAACTATTGCTAGTTTGTCTTTTCATAAGTCATAAGGAGTCTTATCACTATTGACTCTCAATAATGCTCTATTCTAAATATGTACTACTATAGCAATAACCTCTCTCTAATATTTATTTGGTATCTTAGATTCATTTAGCATTATCCTTACCATCTCCTAAACTATTTTATTTCTTTGTTCATCTACTCTATTTTATTGTGGAGTTCTAGCTACTGAATAATGTCTCTTTATTCCAAGGTCTTCACAAAATTCAATAAACTGATCTAACATTTTCCTCCTTGATCTGATCTTAGACATTTAATCTTCAAACTAGTTTCACTCTCAACTAATGCTTTGAATACTTTGAAATGTCTAAAAGCTTCTAATTTTTTCTTTAAAAATATTACCCAAGTCATACATAAAAAAATATCAATAATCAACATGAAATATTTCTCACCTTGAGTACTTTGAGTTCTCATAGGTCCACACAGATCAATGTAAACAAGCTCTAGCATCTGAGTGGTTGAGTACTCTTTTATTTTGAACCATTTTTTGGCCTGCTTCCCATGCTGACAAGGTTAACAAAGTGTGTCAGATGGCTTTGTAATCTTTGGAAGATTTTTAACTGCTTGCTTTTTATTGATGTTGACAAGATTGTCAAAATTTATGTGTCCCATTATCCTATGCCATAGCCAACTTTATTCAATTACTCAAAAAATATCTTTGACCTTTGATGTCTGATAACATATACAAATTATTATCTGTTTTCTGAGCATCTGTAATCAACATATCTAAATATTTTCTCCTAATTTCATGACCTTCTACATAAAACTTTAGTATATGCTCTTGATCACACATTTGACTTACACTCAAAATATTATGCTTAAGACCTTATACATATAAAACATTTTCAATTTTAATTCTACCATTATCCAAACTTAGTGTACCTTTTTAAACAATTTTGGTAGTACTATTATCTTTGAATTTCACTATGCCATAATTGATTTTCTTCAAGGTTATGAATTTTTTTAATATCTCATCATGTGCCTCAAACATCCACTATCAATAAACTATGGGTTTTCTTCATTTCCTACATGCAAAGCTATTTGTACCAACATAGTTTTTTTAAGTTGTTTCTTCTGCCATGAACCTATTTGAACTTTCTTCTTGATGAATGGAGCCTTAAAACTCTAGTCCTTCTTGACTAACTCGAACACACTTCTATAGTATTGGGCTATGTGTCTAAAGTTGTTGCACTTGTATCATATTATGGCCTCTTCATTAAATCCTGATAGAGGAGCAAAAGAGTTGTGGCTTTTGCTTGACTTTGCATGAATTTACTTCTCCTTATTTCTAGAATTATTAGCCCTTTTTCAACATTCTATTTTTTTATGACCATATCCATTACAATAAAAATAGTAACCATAAAAATAGGACTTGTTTGTGTATCTCTGACCTGATTGCCTTTTATAGCTTTGTTCCTTCCATCCTTCTTTGTTTGAGATGTCCTTTGTATTCTTAACTTCTTCTCTTTTTATTTTTTCTTTTATAAGAGCTTCATCATAGCTCTTTCCTTTTTCCTTGTCTATGAAAGTAGTGGCCTCCCCTTTCTCGTTTTTAAATCCAATACTTATCTTATCTAATATTGATCTTTAATTTTCTAATATTTTATTCAACATATTAGTGTTATTATCCAATTTTAAATCATTAGCTTCTCTATCGTTGATTGATTTTTTTTTCTAAAGATCTACTTTTAAAGAAGCAATTTCAATAACATACCTTTCACATTCTTTACTTACTATTTACAACTGTGTCGTTAGATTTTTTTCATTTTTTTTAGCTTCTTCAAATTGTGCTTGTATATCTTCAATTTTTTTTGACTCCTCTTCATTTTTCTTGATCTAAAGCTTTAATATTTGATTCTTCTTTTCAAGAGATTTTAACTCTTCTAAGGCATAAGCAAGTTCTCCTTTCATATTTACTTTGGCTTCATCTTATTCTTCTTCTTGATCAAATGTACTCTTACTCGAAGAGCCATCTTCATGTATGGCCATGAATAAAATCTCTTCTTCTAAATTAATGACTCCACTATCTTCAACTGAGCTAGGATTTTTTAGAATATAGACTCTTCTTCTCGAATCCTTTCTTGAATTTTCTTTTGAAATTCTTGTATGTAGACTTTCCTTCTTCATTTTAACCATTACCCTTATCTAGGTACTTAGCAAAAAAATGTCCAATCTTTTCAAAATTAAAATATTTAAAAGGTAATTTTTATTGATATTTACTTATGCCCTTTTTCAACTGAAGAATGAATAGAGCTCCATTATCATCTTCATCATCTCCAAAACTATCACTTGATTCTTGAATCTTAGCCTTCTCTTTCTTTGATGTCTTGAAAGTATCTTCTCTTTTTTAGGGTTTTTCTTATTCTATTTGCATCTCATATTCTATAATAATACCATGTAGCTCATCCATCTTTAACTTGGCTAAATTATTCATCTCTTCAATTGTCAAAACTTTTGCATCATATCTCAATGATAGAGATCTCAAAACTTTTTGAACCAAAATTGATTCTTCTAACTTTTCTCTAAGACCTTGAATCTAATTAACTATTTGATCAATTTGAAAAATATAACTTGCTATATTTTTTTCCTCTTCCATATTCAAACTCTCAAACTATCTTTTGAAAGTCTGAAGCTTAGCTTGTTGAACCTTTCGATCACCTTTGTAAATATTCTTAAGTTTTACTCAAGTTTCATGAGTAGATTTACATTGCATAACTTAACAAATTCTGATTCACATAAACCACATAAAATAGCATTTAAGGTTTTAACATTATTTTTACTTGCCTTCTTTTCTACTAAAGTAGTTGCAAGTGTTTGTGGCTCTTCATATTCCTCCACCACTGCTTCCCAAATGTCAAATTCAAGGGCCATCAAATAAGTTTTCATCCTTATGATCCAAAAAGCATAATTTGTCCCATCAAATAAAAGTGCTTTACTTATAGAAAAAACTTCATGTCATCTAGCCATCGTGTTTTCTTGATCTACCTTCAAGCTGGAAAACTATTTCAAAAGTAACCTACTCTGATAACAATTGTTAAGCACAAAATATAATGAGAGGGGGTGAATCAGTATATTATATATCTTTTACTTAATCTAATTTCTTTTTTTTAACCACTTAATCACACATTTAAGATATGCAATAAAATTGAAACAATAATATGCACCACACAAGAGAGACAAACACCAAATTTTATGTGGAAATCCAAAGTGATAAAAACCATGAAAAATAATCTTAAGTATATGAATGAGCACCAACTCAAATTATAAAATTTTCAAGCACTAATTTATAGGAGCACCAACCCCTTTGCTAAGAACCAACACAATAACTATTTTTGAGCACCAACCCCTTACAAATATTTGTGAGCACCAACTCACAGGAGTACCAACCCCTCTTGTGTATAAAATACAACTATCTCTCAATGTTGCTTACTCAACAAATGATAGAACTCTAAAATATCTCCTACTTTTCTCTCTTCAAAAATAAATACAAACTATGCACATTTTTACATATTATAAATGGCTTTTCAAGCTTTTATTTATATCTTTTTAAATGACCTTTGGCATTCACCCTTTGTGACCCTTCAATCCTCATAGAAAATAGCACCAAAGTTGCATGACCCTTCGTATCCTTGCATTTGAAAAGTCATATGGTGAACCTTCATAAGCAGAAGTGTCATTTCCTCTTTTATATTTATTTTGGTGACTTTTGGTATTCCTCAAAATGTCCTTTCAAGGAAAAATGCACCATACCCTCTTTTGTCTTCACATGATGACTCTAGGAATTCCTCAAGATGACTCTTTATGATAAAATGCATCCCATTTCTCTTTGGTATTTTACCTCATGACTCTTTGACTTCTCCATGGGCCCTCTTTTGAGTTATATGCAACTAAAAATATATTCATTAATATTAGATAAATATTAACACTCATTAGTCAAGATATAAATATTAAAAACACCATTAAATGTAATGGGGCCTTTATCACCAATAATGCTAGACCTTTGACATCAATGATAATATTTACAACAATATCCCCCTTTGTCATTGATGGCAACCTCAAACTGAAACTTTTACATCTTTAAATTTTTACATACTATCATCTAAAAAACATACAGTAACTCCCTCTTACTATAACAACTTATACCTATTCCTTGTACCTATTTCTACACCTGTATCTATAATTTTACCTGTTATTCTCTTCCTTTGACATTAATAACAAAGGGACTACTTGGAGCTAACACGTATCTCCTCCTCAACTGATATTGAACCTTAATGGTAGGAAGTAGAATAAATTACACTCAACTTCTCCCACAGATACTCAAATGTGTCTTTTGGT
This sequence comes from Torreya grandis, assembly GCA_037957365.1. Taxonomy (NCBI): domain Eukaryota; kingdom Viridiplantae; phylum Streptophyta; class Pinopsida; order Cupressales; family Taxaceae; genus Torreya; species Torreya grandis. The sequence continues at coordinate 1,545,037 of JARHVA010001772.1, forward strand.
AGTGTCTTTGTGAAAATATTTGTAATTTGCTCTATAGTAATGATATACTCCATCTTAACTTGTTGATATATGACTTGCTCTCTCAATAAGTGATATCTAATGGGAATATGTTTTATTCTTGAATACATCATTGGATTTTTTAAAATATTAATAGAGTTTGTGTTGTCACAAAAAATAGAAATAGGTTCATCATATTTTACCTTGATATCTTCTAAAGTTTGATTCATCCAAAGCATTTGAGTACAACACAATACCATCATAATATATTCTTTTTTAGCTGTAGAAAGTGATAATTCTACTTCTTACTTAGCCATGATACTAAGCTATCACTAAAGAAGAAAGCTCCTCCACTTGTACTCTATCATCCAAGCACCTTACCCAATCTAAATCTGTATAAGCAATCAAAGTGAAATCTTTGCCTATGAGATACCATAATCCATAATCCAATATCCCCTTAATATATTTGAATATTATTTTCATCAAATAAACATGACTATCTTTTGGAGCTGACTGATATCTTGCAACCATATCTATTACATTCATGATATTTGGCCTTGATGCTATCAAATCTAAAAGACTACCAATCATAGATCTATACAAAGATTTATCTGTAATAGGTGAATATTCATCCTTGCTCACCTTATTTCTTATACACATTAGTGTGTCAACTGGTGTACAATCCTTAAAACTAAATTTCTTCAACATTTCCTTGGCATATTTACTTTGAGATATGAAAATTATTTTATTTGACTGAAATATTTGCAATCCTAGGAAAAATAATAATTCTCTAAGTATAGACATCTCAAATTCTATTTGCATATTATCAAAAAAAATCTTTTGTTATTTTTTCAAATTTTCCTCCAAAAATGATGTCATCAACATATACAACAACAATCAATTGATGCTCACCTTATATTTTGATGTAGAAATTACTATCAATAAATCCTCTCTTAAAACCTTGATCTTGTAGATACTTATCAAGTCTTGCATACCAAGTTCTGGGAGCTTGTTTCAATCCATACAATGCTTTCTTCAATTTGCATACATGGATACTAATATTTGAGAGAATAAATCCCTCAGGATGCTCAATATAGACCTCTTTTTATAGATTCCTATTTAGAAAGGTAGATTTGACATCCATCTGAAATATTTTAAAAATTTTAAATACTACATATGCAAGAAACATTATAATAGCCTCTAGCCTTGCCACTCGTGCAAAAGTTTTTTCAAAATCCATTTCCTCAATCTGAGCATATTTTTTACAAATTAATCATGCTTTATTTTTGGTCACTTCTTCATTTCTCTTTAACTTATGTTTATAAACCTATTTTGTTCTTATCACATTATGATCTTTTGGTCTAGCCACTAATTCCCAAGTATATTTCTTTTCTATTTGATTTAATTCTTCATCCATAGCCTTAACCCAATGCTTATCATGTCTAGCTTATGAAAAAGTTTTACGCTGAATTTTGGATAGCATAAAGAAATTAACTTGCTCAAATTCACTTACCATCATTATTCTAGTGTGAATTCCTTTATTTATGTCCTCAATGATGTCACTTTCATTATGATTTATCTGAACATATTTAGATGGAGTTTTGGTATACTTTTTCTCCTTCTTCTCATCTTTATCTAATTCTTTAATCTCTTCCTCTTCAATGATTTCAAGAATGTCTACTGAATCACTAATTCTTTATGTTCCATCTTCTTATATCTTGACACTTACACTTTCAACAATTTTCTTGGTTCTTTTGTTATAACATTTATAAGATTTAATTTTACAAGAATAACCATGAAATATACCTTCATCTACTTTAGATTCAAACTTTTTAATTTTTTTATTAGTTCTCTTTATGAAGTATCTGCTACCAAGAACTCTAAAATAATCAACTATTATTAGTTTGTATTTCCATAGCTTATAAGGAGTCTTATCACTATTGAATCTTAATAATTCTCTATTCTAAATATGAATTTTTGTAGTAACTACCTCTCTTGAATATTTATTTGGTATCTTAGATTCATTTAGCATTATCCTTACCATCTCTTGAACTATTTTGTTTCTCCGTTTAACTACTCTATTTTACTGTGGAGTTTTAGATTCTAAATAATATCTCTTATTCCATAGTCTTCAAAAAATTTAATAATTTGATCTAACATAAATTCTCCTCCTCGATCTGATCTTAGATACTTAATCTTCAATTTGGTTTCATTCTCAACTAATGCTTTGAATGTTTTGAAATATCTGAAAACTTCTATTTTTTTCTTTAAAAATATTACCCAAGTCATATGTGAAAAATCATCAATAAATAACATAAAATATTTCTCACCTTGAGTACTTTGAGTTCTCATAGGTCCACATAGATAAGTGTGAACAAGATCTAGCATCTGAGTGGTTGATTACTCTTTTGTTTTCAGCCATCTTCTAGCCTGCTTCCCATGCTGACAAGGTTCACAAAGTGTGTCAAATAGATTTATAATCTTTGGAAATTTTTTGACTGTTTGATTTTTATTGATGTTGAAAAGATTGTCAGAATTTATGTGTCTCATTATTTTTTATCATAGCCAACTTTCTTTAGTTTGACTCAAATAATATTTTTAACCTCTGATGTCTGATAACATATACAAATTATTGTCTATTCTCTTAGCATCTACAATCAACACATCTGAATCTTTTCTTCCAATTTCATGACCTTTTACAGAAAACATTAGTGTGTGCCCATGATCACACTTACACTCAAAAAATTATGCTTAAGACCTTCTACGTACAAAACATTTTCAGTTTCAGTTCTACCATTATCCAAATTTAGTGTACTTTTTCTAGTAATTTTGGCAGTAATTATATCTAAATTTTATTGTGCTAACATTGATCTTGTTCAAGGTTATGAACTTAATTTTTCTCATGTCATGTGCTTCAAATATCCATTGTCAATGAACCATGGATTTTATTCATTTTTTGCATGCAAAGTTGTTTGTACCAACATAGATTTTTTAGGTTGTTTTTTCTACCATGAACCTATCTAAACTTTCTTCTTGATGAATTGAGCCCTGAAACTGTGGTCCTTCTTGATTGACTCGAACACACTTTTTCAATACCAAGCTATGTGTCCAAAGTTGTTTAACTTTTAAAATATTATGGCCTCTTCATTAAAGCCTAATAGAGGAGCAAAAGAGTTATGGCTTCTGCTTGACTCTGCATGACTTTTCTTCTCCTTATTTTTGAGATTTTTAGCCCTTTTTTGACATTCTATATTTTTATGACCATATCAATTACAATAAAAAAGTAACCATAAAAATAGGATCTATTGGTATATCTCTAGCTTGATTACCTTTTGTAGATCTATTCCCTTCAGTCTTCTTTAGTTGAGATGTACTCTATATTTTTAACTTTTTTCCTTTTTATTTATTCTTTTGTAAGAGCTTTGGCCTAGCTCTTTCTTTTTTTCTTATCTATAAAAGTAGTGGCTTTCCATTTCTCTTTTTCAATTTTAATACCTATTTTATCTAACATTGATCTTTGATTTTCTAATATCATATTCAACATATTAGTTTTAATTTTAAAATTTTGATTCATTCACTACTCTATTATTGATTACTTTATTTGTTTTCTCAAGATCTGCTTTTAAAGAATAAATTTCAATAACATACTTTTCACATTCTTTACTTACTATTTGCAACTATATCATTAGATCTTCTTCATTTTTTTTGGCTTCTTCAAAGTGTGCTTGTAGATATTCAATTATTTATTTTGATTCATTTTTATTTTTCTTGATCTGGAGCTTTAATCTTCGATTCTTATTTTCAAGAGCTTTTAACTCTTCTAAGGCAAAAACTAGTTCCCATTCCAGATTTATTTAGGCTTCATCTTATTTTTATTCTTGATCAACTGTACTTTTACTTATGGAGGTATCTTTATGTATGGCCATGAATATAATCTCTTCTTTTGAATCATTGACGCCACTATCTTCAACTGAGCTAAGATCTTTATAATATAGACTCTTCTTCTCAAATCCTTTCTTGAATTTTTCTTTAAATTTTTTTTTGTATGTAGACTTTCCTTCATTTTCACCATGACCATTACTTGGGCACTTAGCTTCAAAATATTCAATCTTTTCATAATTAAAATATTTAAAAAATAATTTTCTTTGATATTTACTTTTGCCTTTTTTTGGCTTATAAATGAATAGAGCTCCATTGTCATCTTCATCATCGCTAGAACTGTCACTTGATTCCTGAATCTTAGCCTTCTCTTTCTTTAATGTCTTGAAAATAGCTTCTATTTTTTAGGGTTTCTCTTATTCGGTCCACATCTCATATGCTGTAAGAATACCATGTAGCTCATCCATCTTTAGCTTGGCTAAATTCTTCATCTCTTCAATTGTCAAAACTTTTGCATCATATCTCAATGAAAGAGATCTCAAAACTTTTTGAACCACAAATGATTCTTCTAACTTTTCTCTAAGACCTTGAATCTAATTAATTATTTGATCAATCTGTAAAAGATAACTTACTATATTTTCTTTCTCTTCCATCTTCAAACTCTCAAACTATCTTCTAAAAGTTTGAAGCTTAGTTTACTGAACCTTTCCATCACCTTTGTAAATATCCTCAAGTTTTACCCAAGTTTCATAAGCATATTTACATTGCATAACTTTAACAAATTTTGATTCACATAAACCATATAAAATAGCATTTAAATCTTTAACAATATTTTCACTTGTCTTCTTTTTTACTAGAGTAGTTACAAGTGTATGTGGCTCTTCATATTCCTCCACCATTGCTTCCCAAATGTCAAATCTAAGGGCCATCAAAAAAGTCTTCATCCTTATACTTCAAAAGTAATAATGTGTCACATCAAACAAAGGTGATTTATTTATAGAAAAACCTTCATATGATCCAGCCATCATGCTTTCCCGATCTACCTTTAAATTGTAAAAAAAATTCAAACAAAACTTACTTTGATACTAATTATTAAGGATGAAATATACTGAGATAAGGGGTGAATCAATATATTAAATATCTTTTACTTAATCTAATTTCTTTTCTTTAACCACTTAATCACACATTCAAGATATGCAATAAAATTGAAACAATAATATGAACCACACAAGAGAGAGAGAGAGAGAGAGAGAGAGAGAGAGAGAGAGAGAGAGAGAGAGAGAGAGATTTTATGTGGAAACTCAAAGTAGGAAAAATCATAGAAAATAATCTCAAGTATATGAATGAGCACCAACTCAAATTATAAAGTTCGTAAACACCAACTTTCAAGAGCACCAACCCCTTTACCGAGCACTAACACAAAAAATATTTGTGAGGACCAATCCATAGGAGCACCAACCCCTTGCAAATATTTGTGAGCACCAACTCATAGGAGCACCAACCCCTCTTATGTATAAAACACAACTATCTCTCAATTTTGCTTACTCAACAAATGATAGAACTCTACAATATCTCTTATTTTTCTCTCTTCAAAAAAAAATACAAAACATGCACAATATTACATATTATAAACAACTTCTCAAGCCTTTATTTATGTCTTTTTAAATGACCTTTGGCATTCACCCTTTGTACCCTTCATATCTTTGCATTTGAAAAATTATATGATGACCCTTCATAAGCAAAAACATCCTTTCCTCTTTTATCTTTATCTTGATGACTTTTGTTATTCTTGAAAGTGTCCCTTCATGAAAAAATGCACCATACCCTCTTTTGTTTTCACATGGTGACTCTTAGAATTCCTCAAGATGACTCTTCATGAGAAAATACGTCCCATTCTTCTTCTGTATTTTACCTCATGACTCTTTGACTTCTCCATGGGCCCTCTTTTGACTTATATGAAACCAAAAATATATTTATTAATATTAAATAAATATTAACACACATTAGCCAAGATATGAATATTAAAAACACCATTAAATGTAATGGGGCTTTTAGCACCAATAATGCTAGACCTTTGACATCAATGACAATATTTCTAACAATCTTCCCCTTTGTCATTAATGGTAACCTTAAATTAAAACTACCACATCATGAAACCTACACATACTATCATCTAAAAAATATATAACAACTCCCCTTTACTATAGCAACATGTACCTATTCCTTGTCCCTATTCCTTGTACCTATTTTTGCACTTGTACTTGTACTTGTACCTATTATTCTCTCCCTTTGACATTAATGGTGAAAGACCTATCTAGAGATAACACTTAGCTCCCCCTAAACTAATGCTGAACTTAAATGGTAGAAAGTAAAATAAATTACTTCCAAATTCTCTCGTAGATATTCAAATGTGTCTTTTAGTAGTGCCTTTGTAAAAATATCTATAGTACTGATATATTCTATCTTAACCTATTGATCTGTAACCTTCTCTCTCAAGACATGATATTTAATGAGAATATATTTTATTCTTGAATGCATCACTAGATTCTTTAAAATATTAATAGCACTTATGTTGTCACAAAAAATAAAAATAAGTTCATCATATTTTACCTTGATATATTCTAAAGTTTGCTTCATCTAAAGCACTTGAGTACAACACAATATCATCACAATATATTTTGATTCAGCTATAGAAAGTGATACTCAATTTTGCTTCTTACTTAGTCATGATATTAAGCTATCACCAAAGAGAAAAGCTCATCTACTTGTACTCTTTCTATCATCTAAGCACCCTACCTAATCTAAATCTGTATAAACAACTAAAGTGAAATATTTTCTTATGGAATACCACAATCCACAATCTAATGTCTCCTTGATATATCTAAATATTCTCTTCACCAACTGAATATAACTATTTTTTAGAGCTGCTGATATCTTGCAACCATACCTACTACATGCATGATAGCTGGCCTTGATGCTATTAAATATAAAAGACTACCAAGTATATATATATATATATATATATATATATATATATATATATATATATATATATATATATATATATATATATATATATATAAAGATTAATCTATAATAGGTGAATCTTCATCTTTACTCACCTTATTTATTATACACATTAGTGTGCCAACTGGTGCATAATCTTCAAAACCAAATTTCATCAACATTTCCTTGGCATATTTACTTTGAGATATGAAAATTCTTTTATTTGACTGAAATATTTGCAATCTTAAAAAAAATGACAATTATCCAAGCATAGACATCTCAAATTCTTTTTGCATATTATCAAAAAATTATTTTGTCATTTTTAAAGTATTTTCTCCAAAAATGATGTCATCAACATCTACCACAACAATCAATTGATGCTCACCTTCTATTTTGATGTAGAGATTATTGTCAGCAAATCTTCTCTTAAAAATTTGATCTTATAGGTACTTATCAAGTCTTGCATACCAAGTTCTAGGAGCTTCTTTCAATTTATACAATTATTTATTTAATCTACATACATGGCTGCTAATATTTGAGAGAATAAATCCCTTACGCTGCTCAATGTAGACCTCTTTTTCTAGATTCCTATTTAGGAAGGCAAATTTGACATCTATCTAAAACACTTTGAAATTTTTAAAAACTGCATATGTAAAAAACATTCTAATAGCCTCTAGCTTTGCCACTAGTGTAAAAGTTTCTTCAAAATCTATTCCTTCAATCTGAGCATATCTTTTACAAACTAATCATGCTTTATTCCTAGTCACTTCTCCATTTTCATTTAATTTATTTTTATAAACCCATTTTGTTTCTATCATATTATGATCTTTTATTCTAGGCACTAATTCTCAAGTATCATTCTTTTCTATCTTATTTAATTCTTCATCTATAGCCTTAACCCAATGCTTATTATGTCTAGCTTCTTAAAAAGTTCTAGGCTAAATTTTGGATAACAAAGAGAAATTAACTTACTCAGATTCACTTACCATCATTCTTCTGGTGTGAATTATTTCATTCATGCCCTTGATGATGCCAATTTCATTATGATTTCTCTAAACATATTTAGATGGAGTTTTGGTATCCTTTTTCTCCTTCTCATCTTTATCTGATTCTTCAAAATCTTCCTCTTAAATAATTTTAAGAATGTCTATTGGATCACTAATTCTTTGTGTTCCATCTTTTTCTATCATGAAACTTGCACTTTTAACAATTTTCTTGATTCTTTTGCTATAACATTTATAAGGTTTACTTTTACAAGAATAACCAAATACACCTTCATCTACTCTAGATTCAAACTTTCTAGTTTTTTGGTCAGTTCTCTTTATGAAACAATTGCTACCAAAAACTCTGAAATAATCAAATATTACTAGTTTATCTTTCCATAGTTCATAAGGATTCTTGTCACTATTGACTTGGAATAATTCTCTATTCTAGATATTCATTATTATATCAACTACCTCTCTCTAATATTTATCTAGTATCTTGGATTTATTTAGCATTATCCTCACCATCTCCTAAACTATTTTGTTTCTCTGTTTAATTACTCCATTTTGTTGTAGAGTTTTAGTTGTTGAATAATATCTATTTATTACATGGTCTTCAAAAATTTCAATAAACTGATCTAACATGAATTCTCCTCTTTGATCTGATCTTAGACACTTAATCTTTGAATTGGTTTCACTCTCAACTAATTCTTTGAAATGTCTGAAATCTTCTAATTTTGTCTTTAAAAATATTACCCAAGTCATACGTGAAAAATTATCAATAAAAAATATAAAATATTTCTCACTTTGAGTAATTTGAGTTCTCATAGGTCCACACAGATCAGTGTGAACAAGCTCTAGCATCTGAGTGGTCAAGTCTTCTTTTGTTTTGAACCATGTTTTGGCCTGCTTCCCATGCTGACAAGGTTCACAAAGTGTGTTGAATGGCTTTGTAATCTTTGGAAGATTTTTGACTGCTTACTTTTTGCTAATGCTAACAAGATTGTAAAAATTATGTCCCATTCTCCTGAGCCATAGCCAATTTTATTCAATCTGACTCAAAAAATATCTTTGACCTTTGATGTTTAATAACATATACAAATTATTGCCTATTCTTTGAGCATCTACAATCAACACATCCAAATCTTTTCTCCTAGTTTCACAACCTTCTGCATAAAATTTTAGTGTATGCCGCTAATCACACATTTGACTTACACCCAAAAGATTATGCTTAAGACCTTCTACATACAAAACATTTTTAGTTTTAGTTCTACCATTATCCAAACTTAGTGTACCTTTTTTGGTAATTTTGGTAGTAGTGTTATCTCTAAATTTAACTATGCTACCATTGATTTTCTTCAAGGTTATGAACTTGATTTTGTCTTCTATCATGTTTCTCAAACATTCACTGTCAATGAACCATGGTTTTTCTTCATTTTTTGCATGCAAAATTGTCTGTACCAACATAGATTTTTCAAGTTGTTTCCTCTACCATGAACCTATCTAAACTTTCTTCTTGATGAATGGAGCCTTAAAACTCTGGTCCTTCTTGATTGACTCGAATACACTTTTACAATACTGGGCTATGTGTCCAAAGTTGTTGCACTTGTAACATATTATGGCCTCTTCATTAAAGCTTGATAGAGGAACAAAAGAGTTGTGGCTTCTAATTGACTCTGCATTACTTTATGTTTTCTTATTTCTAAAATTATTAGCCCTTATGACCATATCTATTACAATAAAAATAGTAACCATAAAAATAGGACATGTTTATGTATCTCTAACCTGATTGCCTTTTGTAGCTCTGTTCCCTCCAACCTTCTTTGTTTGAGATGTCCTTTGTATTCTTACCTTCTTTCCTTTTTATTTTCTCTTTTGTAAGAGCTTCAACATAGCTCTTTTCTTTTTCTTTATCTTTAAAAATAGTGGCCTCCCCTTTCTCTTTTTCAAATCCAATACCTATTTTATCTGATATTGATCTTTGATTTTCTAATATCTTATTTAACATATTAGTGCTATTCTCAAATTTTTAATCATTAGCTAATCTATCATTGATTAATTTATTTGTTTTCTCAAGATCTATTTAAAAAAAATCAATTTCAATAACATACCTTTCACATTCTTTACTTATTATTTGTAACTATGTCATTAGATCTTTTTCATTCTTTTTGGCTTATTCAAAGTGTACTTGTAGATCTTCAAAAAAATTCTTTGACTCCTTTTCATTTTTCTCAATCGATAGCTTTAATCTTTGATTCTTCTTTTCAAGAGATTTTAATTCTTCTAAAGCACAAATGAGTTCTTCCAGATTTACTTCAGCTTCATCCTATTCTTCTTCTTGATCAATTGTACTTTTGTTTGTGGAGGCATCTTCATGTATGGCCATGAATATAATTTTTTATTCTAAATCACTGACTCCACTATCTTCAACTGAGCTAGGATCTTCAGAATATAGACTCTTCTTCTCAAATCCCTTCTTGAATTTTTCTTTGAAAATTTTCTTGTATGTAGACTTTTCTTCTTTATTTTCACCATTGCCCTTATCTGGGCACTTAGCTACAAAATGTCCAATATTTAAAAGATAATTTTCCTTGATATTTACATATGCCATTTTTTGGCTTCTTACCTAAATTTCTTTGGTCAAATTTTCTTTTCTAGCTTAGCCTTTACTCATAGCTTTGATACTAGGTTTCATGACGTGCACACAGCTTCTTACCACCTCTAACGCCTATCCATCAGCTTACATGAGGTCTTACTCAGCTTGCCTTCATCCTACTTTTAAATTTTACACATGCCACTATGATGCACAACCAAGTGTTGCTTTGACACTTTGAACAAAGATATGCAAACAAGAATTGTAGACAAACAATCACTCTTTGTATTAATATAAAAAAAATACAAACTTACGAAAAAAAATTCTTCTCCAAAGATCTTACAAGAAATCCTTTAAGAATTTTTCTTGGAAAACATTTGAGGCCCTTACTACTCAGTGGGCATCCAATTTATAGGAAAGATTGGAATCTTTCTGGATGACTGGTTACAAACAAATGCCATAAAAAACAACTGAATCTTAAAAAGTTATGTTGACATACTTAAAAGTAGAGACATGTATGTAATAAAGACAAACCTAGTGGGACACATATTAGATTCCATGGTTTATTTTATTTATGGGGTATAATGAAATAGTGATTAGTAACATATGCTTACATCACTACCATGGGCTATAGGGTTCATGGTCTGACGGTGAGTTGTATCCACTGTTGGGGCTGTGGGGCTCACTTGAGTCATATTCAGGCAGTAGTGCAGTACTATCATCATGACTCATATAGATGTCTTTATTATTACTAACAACTTGAGATGTGTCTATGCCATATCTATCATGAATGTTAGCATATGGATGGTTATTGGAGGATGCTACATCATGTGGTTCATCATCTTGGTATCATTGAGAATATTCCCATTCAAGTTGGTGAATGTGTGCAAGAACATGATCTGGAGAATAGTCAGGACATGAGTTAGGATAGTCATATATTTTTGTGTAGGCTTCAAGCAAACTAGGCCACTCAGTTAGATTATTGTTGATTACCAACTAAAGTGTGAGTGATAGGTGCACAGGTAAGTATGAGATTACATCATGATGAGGAAAATACTTGAGAAGCCATTTTTGAACTACATCATATGTCTCAATTTCTTTGTCCACAAAGACCCATTCGGATAATGTTTCACTGGTGAACATTATATCCAAGATTTCCATTTGCTATCTGGTCCAATGTCCGTTGATCATTTGGATAGTAATGCCATCTTGAGGATTAACCCATGAACTACATTGTCTATTGATAATTTTTGACCATTGAGGTGGTGGGTTAATAAATGCATCATTAACATGTTAGCACACCAAATTTCTAGTTAGCAAACTACCATGTTTGAATACACTGAGTTGAGTCCAGTACCATTGTCAAGTAACATCATCTAATGGTTAAGAGAAGGATGGGTAATGGGCCATTATTAATTTTACAAAGGTGCCCACTACAGTTTCCACAAATAACTTTATACAAATATACAAATTTATAGAGAATGAATGTCATTCATTCAAACATTGATTTTTGGGTTTATAAGAAAAAACCACGTAAGACTAAAATTCTTCAAGAAAGATTATAAGAGCTTCAAACCACAGGAGGAGGTACACTGGTCTGAGTGACTGCATCAGTCACCTCTCATCAGGGTGTCTAGAAGTCTTGAAAGTAGCAAATCTATCTTCTTTCCCTGGGTTCAATCGATGTTGTCAACACACCCATTCAGTGTCATGTGATTTTGTGAATCATAATTAGAGAACTCTATGCATTCCAGTCGGCTATACCTACACATAAGAAAAACAAATATATACAAATAATATAAATTAGTTTACAAATGAATCATATATCTAGTCAGTGAATCTGCCAGACTATTTTGTGAGCCTTTTATTCATTTGATGGTGAAATCAAAATTGCTCAGCCATAAGTGCCATCTTGCTATTCTTCCTTGAGCAAGATATTTATCAGATCATTTATGCATGAGAGTAACCATGGCCTAACTTTTGGTTTGGATCAAAAACTTGATAGTTTTTAGAAAGATTTTGAATCTTTTAATTCCATTAACTACAGCCAAAATTTCCTTTTCATAGATATGGTATCTCTGTTCTGTGTCTGAAAATGTACCAGATCTATATCCACAAATTTGAACTTGTTTATCTAGAAATTGCTGAGTTAAAACTACTGCCCAAGTTTTTCCACTAGCATCAGTATTTAAAATCAAAAGATAATTCTCAATTGGTAAATACAATGGAGGGAGATGATTACATCATTCTTTAATTTTCTACACGGCTCGGGTGTTGTCTTCACTCCATGGTACTACATCTTTATTCAAGTGGCATTTGAGAACTAAACACCATGATGCGAGGTCTTAAAATAAATGTGAACAATAGTTTAGGCATGCCAAAAATCTTTGTAATTGCTTTTTGTCAGTAAGCTTATTAGGGAAGCTTTTTATCTTCTGCAAGATATGGTCTTGAAGTATTACTTTACCTTGGGAAAGATGCAACCCAAGGAACTTAATTTCTATCATCCATATTTCCATTTTACTGGGAGATAAACATATGCCATGTTCTATAATTTTATTATATAAAAGATGAAGATGTTGTAAATGCATGTCTACATATTTACTGAATATCAGAATATCATCTATGTAGACTATACAAAATTCATGCAAATCTTTGAGTGCATTATACATCTTTTGCTGGAAGTAAGCTGGTGCTATTTTCAACTTGAATGGCATGACCTTCCATTCATACAATACTTGAGGGACTGTAAAATCTATTTTATGCATATCTACAGTGCTTACTTTAACCTGCTAGAATCCTGATTTGCAGTCAAACTTAGAAAATATAGTAGCATTGTAGGCTCTTTTAATAAGATAAAAAGTAAGAGGTAAAGGATAATTAAATGATTGAATTTAATGGTTTGTAATTAATACAAAACCTCTTTTTTCCATGAACTTGTTCTGATCACTTATTAACATAAAATCCTACACATGCATAGCTTGACTGAAAAGGCTAGATAAACCACCTTTGAGGAGTTCAGCTGATTCTGCATCAAGCTCTTTTCTTTTTGATGGGTTGAATTGATATGGTTTTTCTTTAGGGATCTTATTTTCACATCCTTCCTTGAGTAGGATTTTGCATTCCTCCAACTCAGGTTTCTAAAACTATAATGGATTCAAACTACTACAATTAGTAACAAATTTCTGTTTAATGTCTAAAAACATGTGTACCTGGTTGTTGTGCTCATACTAAACTATGCACTGATGCTTTTGTTGGAGCTATTGTTCAAAATGTCTTTTGACCTAATGGATCCAGTCTTCAGAGAGATTTATCTTTGCAAATATATTAGATGCTTCCTTTAAGATTAGAATTCTTACTTTTGATTCTCCTTTATTAATTTGAAAAAAATTAGGTGTTTAAACAAATGGAGAATGATTTAGCAGAAATATATTACCTAGTAATATATCTACATCTGAGGTGAAGAATTCTATGAATGTAATAGCAAAGAGAACATTGTGAATATATAATGGTACATCTTTTGCTATTATGCCAAAGCATAGAATTTCACCTGATATGGTAGTCCCTGAATATCCCTTTTCATGGTTTTGTCATTACTCAGAAGGTAAAGCCTAAGTTTTTGCAAAACTCCTTGGACTTCCTATATCTACAAAATCATGTAAGATGTAACTCTTATATCCAAGAAACTTGAAAGTAATTGGGATATAGATACTATATTTTGGGGACTTGATGGCCATGATCTGTGCTTCCTCAGGTTCATCTATATTTGTCTTAACAAACTCTTTAATGTTTTACTTAAATTTTTACTTCTTTTAATGTTTTAGCCATTTCAAAGATGATAGTTGTGATAGAGTTTACCTATGCCTTTAGTTTTACAACTATCTCCAGTGTTTGACTGAGATCTAAAGAATCAACCCTGGTTAATCCTTGTCTGTATATTCCTTCTGTAGGAATATCTATACTGCAATGTTCTTCATGAGCTTCTTCAGAATATGGCCTTTGGGGAAGAAGTCAGGCATCCCATTTGGGCATGATGTATCCATGGCTAGCATTGAAACTTTACCTTTTCTTTTTTGTGCATGAATACTGGTTAAAGTTGTAGATGCTTTAACATACTTGTCTGAACTTATAGCATGTCTATTCTAGTAATCAGAAGGCTTTGGTTTAGTAGTTTTGAGGGCTTGCTTCAATTATTTTTTTTATTTTTTAAGCTTAGCTTCTTCTCTCTTATGTTTATACATAGTTGTATTGATTTCTGCTTGTGAATAAGCTTCTCTAAAAATATCTCTTGTAGATAAATTCAAGAGCTTTGTCTCAGTAGTGGCTAGTTCTTTTTTGAGAAGAACTTGAGCTAAACTGTCAAATGCTTAGGCATCGTCATATTCTAAAGTAGATGGTACTGAAGTAGTCTTCTTGAAGTATTTAGCACGTGACATCTTATCTTGATAGGCTTGAAGCATGCCTATATGACCAAGGTGTTCATCAAAGTCTAAATTAGAATTTGTGACAACAATATAGTAATCGATGTGGTCATTAGAAGGTATATCATGTATATTTACCAAATCCCACCCCACTTCTGCATAATAGAAATCAAAAAGAGCATGCACTGGGAACTTTTTGTTTTTGTCGAGACAATCCATAGCATAATGAGGTCCATTGAAAATATAGCATTTAATAGTAGGAGGGACTGTCTGAGGAGTGCTTCAGCGTCAAAGGACATGGCATGCTTTCCCAAATTATTTCCAATGGGAAAACCACTTTTTATTAATCCTATAAGGTTTAAACCTTTTTTTTCTATGGTTAGATGTATGTGAGGGGAATAAATGTTTTCTATATTTATAATTCTTATGTGATCTCTATCATCTATGGGATGGGGAAGATCTACACTGGTAGTCTTTTTTAGGATGACATCCCCATGACTTAGCAGGTAACTCTAAATTGTAATAAGAAGATAAATTACAACTGGTATTATAAGACTCTAAATGACTAGTGACCAACTTTTGTTGGCATTGCTTTGTAAGCTTTGTCTTTACCAAGCTAGCTAATTCTGCTAAAGTCACGTTCTGTGGAGTAAAAGAATGTTTACTCAAATAATGTCTTACCCATTATCCTAACATACAAGGTAAAGAATTTAAATATGTTTCTTTGACCCAAGCCAAATTGGCTTCACCAGTTTCATAGGCAAGAATCTGAAACTGTAAAGAATAGGAAGTTAATTTATCTAAACTACATAGTTTCATATTATATAACTTAGACTTAGTTGTTAGTAAATGTCTGGTTCTATTGGTGGTGAATTCTAAAAGAATTTCAACTTGGAGGGCAAGCAATCCACCTTCACATATCTAAATTTTTCTTAACCACACAATAGGTATCTTCATCTGTCTAGGAGGGGCAACACCATTTTCTTCATTTTTTTGGGTCCACCAATTCTTCAATTTACCTGCCATGAGACTGGTCACATGGAGGACTCACTAAGCATCTATGACTCCACTTGGAAACCTAATATTCTTCAAGGTTTCTATCCATAAGACAATATGGTCATAGGGATCAAGAATATTATCAATTATAAGGATAAAGCCATTGGGAGGATTTACCTTAAGAGGACCTTCTTCCAGAATATCATCTAATACAAAAGGAAAATATTTACCTTTATTTTTTTATCTTCTGTAAAATGTACAGGTGTTGGAGAAATCTAAGACACAATTTATTCTAACAAGTCCAACTTTTCAAGTTGGCATCGAAGGTTAGACACAACACTATCTTCATGCATTCCTATCTCTTGATCACTACTTGATCTAGAACTAGGGAGAGACTGATGAGGGGAGACAATTTCCATTTCGTCACTACTTGAGTTGTAATCAATTGTTGCTACTATCATCTTTACATTTTGTTTTTGCAACTTTTCTATCTAATCTATGTTTGAATCAGAGGATTCAGGTATATTAACAACATTTATATGGAGTAAATCAAAATCTATAACAAGATGTTTCATGCTTAAAATAGATTCTAATTATTGTTGTTCACTAGTTTTTTGTGTGATTAGAAACTTTTTGGGATGTGCAAACTAAATTATTGATGTAGAAGTCGATGCTTCAGGTTCACCTATTAAGGATTCTACCTGGAGCTTTTATTTTGTGTACACTAATCCAGCTAGTGTATCTTTAGTAGCTCCAGTGTGAATAGTTAAATCATCATGAATTAAATTAGATTTATCATGCAGTTGATTAACTTTTGAATGAACTGTGTCTACTAATGCTTCTACCAATTCAATCAAATGATCTATATGAGTTAGATGCTTTGAAATATCTACAGTATTATGTGCTATCTATTATATTATTTCCTTTTGTTTATCACATTACTTTTAAAGAGATGAATGTGATGATACCATTGTATCTAAAATAGAAATAGATTTTGTGAAGAAGAATGAATGCTATCTAAATTTTTATCTGATACAGATCTATGGACAGTAGTTTCTTCATTCATGTTATCTAATATTCTATTAGTTTTGGCTAGTAGCTCTTTTGTTAGGTTGTGGAGCTAAAAGCTTCACTGATGCAGACATGGAGGAGGTTGCTAGAGAAGGTTGCTGAGTGTCAATCGTCGATGTCGGTTAGGCCAACTGAAGTCAACAGAGAAGAGACAAAAGGCAACCAATGTCAGTCAAAAGTCGGCCAGCGTCGGCACCCCCAAGCAGACGGGACCGACGTCGGTCACCTATGTGGTTCGAGCTGCAAGTGTTACAGGTAGTTAGTTAATGAACCAAGTGTTTGCATGTTGAGAGCCAATTTTAGACTCAAAGTTGCAGATCAAATTATTATAATTAGATGTCTAATTATTATTTGGATGAGATTTATATAATAGATTCATGGATTGTATTATAAGTTGTTCTAGTTTGAGTTGAGCAAAGTTTGTTTCTTCTGTGTGTGAGGTGAGCAAGGGTGTTCCTCCTAGTTCCACATCAGTACCAAGGTGGGTACTAGTTTGGAGAATCAGCAGGGTTCTTCATGTATGTATGATCTTGGTCATTAGGTGAGCATGGATACTTTAGGAGATCTACATGGTAAGTAAGATCATTGATCTATAGGTGTATGTGTGTGCAAGGTCAAGGTTCACAGTTGTGTAGAACCAGATTGATTTTTAGGTGTGCAAGATCAGATAGGACAACAACACAATAGGGAGTAGGATCAGGCAGGATCTACTTAGAGTACATGTGTGTACTCAGAGCAAAGAGGAAGGCAAAGTAGTTCTTTCCATAAGTAAGGTCTGTTGGGTTGCAGGTTGTTGCAGTTCAGGGGAGATCTACTTGAAGTATGTTGAGTACTTGTGGAGTGCATGGAGCACTGGTGTACTGGCAGTAGTGGATACTGGCTGGTTGGAGGTGAACACCAACTCTGTGTTTGAGTTGTGTGTTGGGACCTAAGAGAGAGCTTTGAGGGAAGATTTATTGTTTATGCCCTAGAGGTGTGGGAGCCCTAGAGGTGTGTAAGGAAGAAGAACTGTGGCAGCCTTCTTTGTTGTATTTCCTTCTGAAAGAGTTTTAATACAAGTTGTGTATTGTCTCTCATATTCTATGTTATTTTTGAATTCTAGTTACTTGTGTATTTTGGTTAATTTTTGCATGTAAGTTGCTTGGTAATCAATTTTGTGCTTCCATTATTTATCCCAACAAGTGGTATCAGAGCCTGGTTGTAGGTTCTTGAGCTTGATACCAACAAGTGGTATCAGAGCTAAGGTTGCAGGGAGCAGGTTTTGTGTTTGGTTATAGGTCACTCTCAGGGGTTTCTGATTGAGTGGGAGTAGAGCAATGGCAAATCAAAGTAAGCTAAGAATGGAGGAGTTGAAAAGCACAGATGATCACTTATGGTCCTATGGAAAGAAAGAGTAGGTAAAAGAAAATTGTTGGTTTGTGGAAGATCAGCATGAAGGAACTAAAGAAGCAGATGTTGCAAGTGATGTGGCATAGGATGCTCTGGGAGGTTTCTTGGATAAAGTAGAATCTTGTTTCATAGATTTTGTTGCCTCTTTCCATGCAGCCCCAAGGAGAGGAGCTAGTGAGCCTTGCCAAAGAATTGGCAAAGGGGAAGTGAAGCTAAAATTGCAGGTGGCCAACACATGGGTGTTGAAAGAGGTCATGCAGGTCCCAGGTTTGGAGATGTGGCTAATTTCTTTAGGTAGGTTGGGTGATGAGAGATGCATAAGAACTCTCATAGCAGATGCACTTGAATTAGCTGGTGGTAAGAAAGCAAGTACTCTTTATCTACTTGCTTATATTATTGATTCTTCTTCTGTTGCGAAGACGTGGCTTTGTAGGCTTGGTCACATGAGCAAGGAGATGCATGTTATTAAGAGGAAGAATGATATATTTGATAGGCTTAAGAACTGGAAAGACTTGGTGTTTATGGAGGAGATGGCAGACAGAGACCAGTGGATGGGGTTGGATACTTCTGAGCAGGGCAGTTTGGACATGGGTTTTGATTTAAAAGAGCTCGTGGGTAAAAAGTCATCACTCACAGGTGAACACAGGTACCAGCATTAGTAGGAGGACTGACGTTGGCAATAGGTAAGACCAATGTCGGTCATGAGGATTGATGTCTGCAATAGGGACACCGATGTCAGCAGAGTCGATAGTCAGGGACAGGCACATGGGAACCGACGTCGGTCGGATGCAGACTGTGTAGTAACTGAGGTCGGTCACTGTAACAAATTTTGGGTGGACAGCAAGCTATCAAGGAGTCTCAAATGCCCATATGGAGGACTGAAGGTGGTAAGTAAGCCTCAAATTCATTATTCCTCTTCTTTATACTAGTTGCTGACTGCAGAGCAGGAAGGATCCAAGAAATAGTAGGAGCTTGGCAGGAATATGATGCAAAACCAAATGGGAGATTTGGTAGGGTTGCCAGCTGGTATGAAAGCACAGAGATGAATGGATACCTTAGTTGAAGAATAGAGATAATGGACATGTGAGATGGAAGACCAGGTCATATAGTCTTGAAGAGCTGCAGGATAGTGGCACAGGTTTTGACAGGTGGATGACAAAGCAGGGCTTTAGTCAATGTCAGGGTAACTACTGTGGTTTGTCTTACCAGGGGATGGTGATTATAACATCATTATATTGCTATATGTGGATGGTATACTAGCTAGTAGGTTTGTACATACAGGGTTTTGTTGAGCTAAGGGTAAGATTAGTTCAGTGGCATGTCATGAGGAATTTAGAGCAGTGAAATTCTTTGGCATGGGAGACATGGAAGATCACAGGTTGATTTTGTCTCGAGTGGGAACTAATGTGAATCAGGTGTTGGTGAGGTTTAGGATGCAGAGCTAGAGTGCACTAATGGCTGGATAGTTCAGTGTCTGAAATTACATGAGGTCTGGCATAGACCTGAGTTTTCCCAGCAGTGGGAGCTATCAGAGAGTTAGGAGCCAATTCGGGGAAGTGGATTCTTAGGGATTTGAGAGGGACCAGCAATAGGTATTCATGTTATGTAGGGTCAGGACTTCACTACATGGGTTTTTAGGTTTAGATGTGGCAGGGTACTCAGATGACAGGTGGTGCACCACAGGTTGTGGGGTGGGTTGTCTTCAGGATTGATCTTGAAGAGGGATACAAGCCCAAAAATAGATTAGATGGGGTACAGGTACAGGTATAGTTCAGCTATTTATCTCCAAGTGGGAGATTGTTAGGTTGTGGAGCTAAAAGCTTCATTGATGCAGACATGGAGGAGGTTACTGTAGAAGGTTGCTGAGTGTCAGTTACCGGCATCGGTCAGGCCAATCGACATCGGCAGGGAAGAGACAAAAGGCAACTGACGTCGGTTAAAAGTCGGCTGGTGTCGACACCCCCCAGGCAGACAGGGACTGACGTCAGTCACCTATGTGGTTCGAGCTGCAAGTGTTATGGGTAGTTAGTTAATGAACCAAGTGTTTGCATGTTGAGAGCCAATTTTAGACTCAAAGTTGTGGATCTAATTATTGTAATTAGATGTCTAATTATTGTTTGGATGATATCTATATAATAGACTCATGGATTGTATTGTAAGTTGTTCTAGTTTGAGTTGAGAAAAGTTTGCTTCTTCTGTGTGTGAGGTGAGTAAGGTTGTTCCTCCTAGTTCCACAGCAGTACCAAGGTGGGTGCTAGTTTGGAGAATCAGCAGAGTTCTTCATGTATGTATGATCTTGGTCATCAGGTGAGCATGGCTACTTTAGGAGATCTACATGGTAAGTAAGATCATTGATCTACAAGTGTATGTGTGTGCAAGGTCAAGGTTCATAGTTGTGTAGAACCAGATTGATTTGTAGGTGTGCAAGATCAGATAGGATAGCAACACAACAGGGAGCAAGATCAGGCAGGATCTACTTAGAGTTTAGGTGTGTACTCAAAGCAAAGAGAAAGGTAAGGTAGTTCCTTCCATAAGTAAGGTCTGTTGGGTTGTAGGTTGTTACAGTTTAGGGGAGATCTACTTGAAGTACGTTGAGTACTTGTGGAGTGCGTGGAGCACTGGTGTACTGGCAGTAGTGGATGCTGGTTGGTTGGAGGTGAACACCAACTCTATGTTTGAGTTGTGTGTTGGGACCTAAGAGAGAGAGATTTGAGGGAATATTTAATGTTTATGCCTTAGAGGTGTGGGAGCCCTAGAGGTGTGTAAGGAAGAAGAACTGTGGCAGCCTTCTTTGTTGTATTTGCTTCTGAAAGAGTTTTAATACAAGTTGTGTATTGTCTCTCATATTTTGTGTTATTTCTGAATTCTAGTTACTTGTGTATTCTGGTTAATTTCCACATGTAAGTTGCTTGGTAATCAATTGTGTGCTTCCGTTATTTATCCCAACATCTTTTGTGCTCATTGCATCCATTACCAAATCATCCATATTGGCCTGTGCAGTTCTCTACCATGAGGCAAGCTAATTTCTTTGTCTAATCCCTACTTTCTACTTAGTACCAATAGGGGCTTTTATGACTGCTTGATGGTGACTCCATTATTTTGTGTGAACATCATATATAGAGTGTTCGTCATTCAGCCACCTTCTTGGGGTGTAATGCTCGAACTTGAATTCTTCATTATCCACCTTCCCATGAACTTTTACTATCTTTTCACTAGAATAGCAGGGAAGTTTATGCTTTAAAGAAGATATCATGCCAATATGTTCGCATGTGAAACTCTTGGTCTTTGGGGGAACATTATGCTCAAGAGTTTCTGCTTCTTTGAGGATGTGCTCTCTGGTAACTTTGTTACTCAAGAAATCCATAAAGCTTGGACATTAGGCAATCTTCTGAAGGAACTCTATACTCAAAGGTTTAGCTGAGGTAGAGGCAAAAGATAGTCTAGCAGACTCAGATGTTCGTAGAGGCTCATTGGCTCTTTGGTTGACTCTGCTAAAAGATTTGACTAGAGGGTGTTTGTTAGATGTCTTTACACTAAATTGAATTATAGGTTGTCCTGAGGGAGTCATGGTAGGGATGAATTTTTTTAAAGGAAATGGTGTTACTACTACAATTAAATTGTTATGGGTGTCCACCACGCTTGCTGGGTTAAACTTTGTAACTAGGGAGATAGTGCCTTGACATTGAGCATGGAATTTTGGAAAGGTCATATTTAAAAATTAGTTATAGGGAAGTAACTGCCGAGGAACATATACATCAGTAATAGTGAGGTCAAGGATGGAATATGAAGAAATTAGGGGCCAACCCATAGAAAAACTATGACTATCAATGTGACGGCCAAAATCAACAAGGTTTGATGCTTGCAAAGGAAAGGCAGTGGCAACTAGTATATCTTCTACTTCAAACAAAGTTTATAGGAGAGTAAAGGTACAATAGGCTGAGACTGTACAATAAGTACTACCAGGCATAAGATGGATGCCATGCAATTGTAAAAGGAAAACTAAGGCATGAGCCAAGTTTACATCAGATAGTCTAAGAATAAAATTTAGTTGTATCAAAAAATAAGCATTGTGGGATAAAACACCATAGTAGTTACTAATCACACCATGTAAATAGGATGGGTTGTAACCATCAATCAAAGATCCAAAATATTTAGCTTGGATATCATAATTAAAATGGGGCATAATTTTTAGTTCTACCAGACTAAGATGGACATGGGTGTATCCTTGGGATAACCATTTCTACTAATTAGAAGGGGTAATGAAAGGGAGACACATAGGTCATTGTCCATATCCTTGTATGGCCAAGATGAATTCAGACTATTTGATGGTATGTCCGTGCTTAGGCTTAAAATTGGCCTAAGAAAATACATCCTTAATGGTGAGGGTAGGAAACTCAAATCGTCTAGAGGTGTTGACTTCAAGGGTTTGATCTACCAGAAAGTTATTTACATGAATAAAAGAAGTTGATGGGAGATTAGCCATTGGAATAAAAAAAATTTATTCAAGTAAAGGTTAATACAATTAGGGTTACTATATTAGCTTCTGTAACTAGGTTTTTCCAAACTTAATCCTGATACAAGTCAATAGGTGTCGTGTTTAAACTGAAATAGTGGTTATTAAGAACATGAATCATAAACCAACTGATCTAATACAAATTAGGCATAACTATCCAAATTTAGCCTCCTCTTTCTTTGATGTCTTGAAATCAACTTTTCTTTTTGAGGGTTTCTCTTATTTAGTCTACATGTCATATTCCATGAGAATACTATGTAGCTCATCCATCTTTAGCTTGGCTAAATTCTTCATCTCTTCAATTACTGAAACTTTTGCATCATATCTCAATGATAGAGATATCAAAACTTTTTGAACCATAATTGATTCTTCTAACTTTTCTCCAAGACCTTGAATCTAATTAACTATTTGATTAATCTACAAAAGATAACTTGCTATATTTTCTTCCTCTTCCATATTCAAACTCTCAAACTATCTTCTGAAAGTCTGAAGCTTAGCTTTTTGAAACTTTCTATCACCTTTATAAATATTATCAAGTTTTACCCAAATTTTATGAGTAGATTTACATTGCATAACTTTAACAAATTCTAATTCACATAAACAACATAAAATATCATTTAAAGTTGTAGCAATACTTTCACTTGCCTTCTTTTCTACCAGAGTAGTTACAAGTGTTTGTGGCTCTTCATATTCCTCCACCACTACTTGCCAAATGTTGAATCCAAGATCCATCAAATAAGTCTTCATCCTTATTCTCCAAAAAGCATAATTTGTCTCATAAAAAAAAGGTGACTTATTTGTATAAAAACCTTCATATGATCTAGTCATCATGCTTTCTCAATCTACCTTCAAGTTGGAAACCTTTTTCAAAAGTAACCTACTCTGATACTGATTGTTAAGCATGAAATATACTGAGAAGGTGGGGAATCAGTATATTATATATCTTTTACTTAATCTGATTTCTTTTTTTAACCACTTAATCACACATTCAAGATATATAATAAAACTGAAACAATAATATGCACCGCACGAGAGAGAGAGAGAGAGAGAGAGAGAGAGAGAGAGAGAGAGAGAGAGAGAGAGAGAGAGAGAGAGAGAGAGAGAGAGAGAGAGAGAGAGAGAGAGAGAGAGAGAGAGAGAGAGAGAGCAACTTTTACATGGAAACCCAAAGTGGGAAAAACCACAAAGAATAATCTCAAGTATATGAATGAGTACCAACTCATATTACAAATTTCATAAGCACCAACTTGCAGGAGCACTAACCCCCTTACCATGCACCAACATAACAAATATTTGTGAGCACCAACCCATAGGAGTACCAACCCCTCTTGTGTATAAAACACAACTATCTCTCAATATTGCTTATTCAATAAATGATATAACTCTACAATATCTCCTACTTTTCTCTCTTCAAAAACAAATACAAACCATGCACACTCTTACATATTACAAATAGCTTCTCAAGTCTTTATTTATAGCTTTCCAAATAACCTTTGGCATTCACTCTTTGTGACCCTTCAATCCTCATGGAAAATGGTGCCAAAATTGCATGACCCTTCATATCCTTACATTTAAAAAGTCATATGGTGACCCTTCATAAGCAAAAGCATCCTTTCCTCTTTTGTCTTTATCTTGGTGACTTTTGGTATTCATCAAAGTGTCCCTTCATAAAAAAATGTGCCATACCCTCTTTTGTCTTCACATGGTGACTCTTAGAATTCCTCAAAATGACTCTTTATGAGAAAATGCATCCCATTCCTCTTATGTCTTTTCCTTATGACTCTTTGACTTCTCCATGGGCCCTCGTTTGACTTATATGCAACTAAAGATATATTCATTAATATTAAATAAATATTATCACACATTATCCAAGATATGAATATTAAAAACACCATTAAATGAAATGGGGCCTTTATCACCAATAATGCTAGACCTTTGATACCAATGACAATATTTCCAACACTGTGAGCACTAAACAACTATTTTACAAATTAATAAGTCTCCATTGGGTTGACCAAGACACATTTAATGGTTCATTCATAGTGGGAAATATTAGAGCCATCTACAAACTAAAAGTAATTCAAGGTCATAGAAAAGTATTCTTGTGTCCTAATCTGAGTAGTTATAGAGTATATACAAAGTATTTTAAAGGACTAAAATGGATATAGTGAACAACAAAAAATAGAAATAATCTAAGTGTATCTATATTCCATTATTAGGTCAATTCTAAATTTAGTATTTGAAATATCAATCTACCCTTTTACATTTAAATTTATATGATTATTTATCTATTTTATAGATTTTAAATATTCATAGTTTTATTTTAATTAGATCACTTTAATCACAAAATAGTAAAACAATACCACACCAATTAATGAATTTAATACTTTCTATGAAAATTCCCCATTGGATGGTGATAAAAGGCCTACATATATCTTCATCATTGCATTGGGTTTAAAATAAATTACAAAAATAACTAATTAAAAAAATCCCCACAAAATGGTTATATATGGTCTCAATCTAGCTCAACTACTACATTAGATTCAAAAAACTCTTTCAAGAAAAAAAAAATGGCTATGTAATCCAATATATGCCTAATATATCATGATTTTTATATTACCTTCTATAATTAATAAAACAAATCTCATACTATGGTCAAATAAACATCAAATTTAAGTTCTAAACCATCCTATGGAAAACAAATTAAGCATTTACACTTAGTTACTTGGAATTTCTTTCTGCTAGTTGGTGTCACTTTTCACCCATAATGGATAAAACTTTAGTGGATGCTCCTCTACCCAATAAAAATACTAAATCACTCCATGTAGGGATATCTATCATAGTATACATCCTCTATTGTAGGGAGGGGAAATCCAAGAACAAACACACCTATTCTGATTCCTCCTGTTAGGATCTTGCTCCTCAGAAAGAGCACAGTATGATTACCAAATATAAGCAATTAAATATGCAAAAATAACCAGAAACACAAGTAACTAGAATTCACCAATAGCACAGAATATGAGAGACAATACACTATATTTTATTAACACTTTACAGAAAAGAATACTACAAAGAGCCGCCACACTCTTCCACCTTACAGAGGTTTCCCACACCTCAAGTGTACAGTGATTATTCTACACAACACTCTCCTACACAAAAAAGGTCCCAACAACCAACTCACACACAGAATTGGTGTTCACCTCTCCAACCAGTCAGTAATAACCCTACCGGTACACCAAGCACTCTATAGCACTTCAAGTTGATCTCCCATGAACCTGCAACCTGCAATTCAATAGACCAAACTTACATGTAAATCCCCTATGAGCTTGCAACAACCTACAACTCAATGATCTTACAACTAGAAGGAACTCTTCCTTTCTATCTCATACTTATACAATACATGCCAATGGGTCTATAAATAGATCCCTAACTTAAACAATAACTTAGACTCTTAATTTAGACAATTATCCTCGCAGCTCAAGACTCTAATTGGTCTTAACATGCAAACACTTCGTTCACTTAACTAACTGTCCATGCAACGAACAGTTCTGGAACACACAGGCAACTGACGCCGGTCCCTGCTTGCCTAGTTTTGCCGACGTTGGCCAACTCCCTGTCGTCACTGGTGGCCTTCTGTACTGGTCACGACTGGCATCGGTCCTGCTACCGATGCCGGTGCTCCTAGATCTCAGCAACCTTTTGTTCCTACTGTTTTCAAAGAGTTGAAGCTTTTAGCTCCATAACCTAACAATCTCCCACTTGGAGATAAACAGCTGCAACCTATACCTATATCTGTACCCCATCTAGTTTATTCCCTTGGCTTTGTATCCCTCCTCAAGATCACTCTTGAAGACCAACCACCACAAATCTTGTAGTGCAAAACCTGTCATCCAAATTACCTGCCACATCCGCATCTACAACCATGTAGATAAGAACTTGAACCTGCATAGCATGTGCACCTGCTGCTGGTCCCACTGAATTGCCCTTCAGTATTACTCTCCCAGATTGACTCCAAACTTGTGACAACTCCCACTGCTTGGGAAAACTTAGGTTTAGTACATGCCATGCACTTAACCTCATTATGTGAATCAAGACACCTGTTCTGTGAACTGTCCAACCATCGGTGTGCTAACCGGTCTCACACAATCATCCTGAAACAAAGTTAACAAGACCTCCATGTCTCTAGAACACATTCATGCCAAAGAATCTTGTTGCTCCCAGATTCTCCATGACACACCCCTGAACTAGCTTTACCTTTAGTTCAACAATACCTGTATATGTAACCCTGCAACAAGCACATCATATAGAAATAGGATAATGTAGCTAATATTATCCAACCTGGTAAAGAGAAACACAATCATCAAACCTCCATTATCCTACAGCTAATACAAGACCATATACCCTGATCTTCCGTCTCACGTATCCATTTCCGCTCTTCTTCATCCTAAACATCCATTCATCTCTCAGTGCTTACTTCCAGCTGGTAACTCTACCCAAAACACCTGTTTGGTTCTCCTCCAAGGAATCACATCCTTATCCATGCCAAGCTCCCACTGTTTCCTGGATCTACCTATTTTGCTTCTTTAACAACTTCCTGGTTCTATACCATAAGTGAGCAACAAGTAGTGTAAAGAAGGGAAATGACAAATTTAAGAACTTACTTACGCCTTCAATCCTCCATATGGGCGCTTGAGACTCCATGACAACTAGCTATCCACCCAAAATTCGTCTCAGTGACTGATGTCGGTCACATCTCAGTCTGCAGCCAACCGATGTCGATTCCCTACGACTACCACCTTACCGACGTCGGTTTCCCCTGGCTAATGCCAGTCTTTATCTGCCTCGAGTCACCGACGTCGAGCTGCACATAGCCAACATCGGTCCCTGTCTGGATGTCGACGTCGGTTTTCCTGCCGATGTTGGTCTCTATGTTTTTCTAGTGAGACCTGACTTTTTCCCACGAGCTCCTTTTAGATCAAACCCTTGTCCAAATCACCCTTGCTCTACTCAGAATTCCTCTGCACCTTGTGCTGAACTCTATCCGTCACCTTCTCCTTGAAAACCAAGGCTTTCTTGTTCTTGTCACTAACATCAGATTCCTCAAGAAACGTCACCTTCTTCTTCTACATATAGAAACCACGATCCATGCCTTCCAAATCTAAAAGCATACTCTTTGACTCAAGAACAAGCATCTCCTTCTTATCTATGTGACCAAGCCTATTAAGCCACATCTCTGAATCTACAGCTGAAGTAGATAACCCAGAAAGAGAATCAGTAATACAAGTAGATAGATAAAGTGTACCTACTTTCTTACCTCTAGCTATAACAAGTGTACCCTTGGTAACCTTCCAAGAGTCCACTGTGAGAGTTACTGTGCAACCCTCATCACCCAAACTTCTAACAGAAATCAAATTCTGCTCCAAAACTGGGACATACATGACCTCCTTTAACACCCATGTGTCACCTATCTACAATTTCAGCTTCACTTTTCCTTTGCCAACAATCTGACAAGACTTTCCATCCCCTACACAAATTTCTCCAAAGTCTCCCTGGACATACTCATGAAAAAATTCCCTATGTGGGGATGCATGAAAAGAGGCACCAGAATCTAAAACCCAAGATTCTACTTTATCCAAAGAACATACCAGAGCATCCTGTGTAATATAATCCACAACATCTGCTTCTTCTCCATGTCCTTCATGCTGATCTTCACCTGATCTATAATCTCTCTTTAAGTGCCCTTGCTTTCCACATTTCCAGCAGGTTATTCTGCCATACTTGGACTTGGATCTTCTGCCTATCTTTGACCTTGATCTCCCACGCTCTATCTTCTCTCTTGGCCTTCCTCTGCCTTCAACACTCAAAGCATCTCCTGATGATTCACCTATGATTTTCCTATGTATCTCTTCATTCAAGATCACACTCACAACATCATCCACTTTTAAGACTTTTGAAGGAGACACAGTATTAGAAACTGCCATTACCAAACCTTCCCAACTTTCAGGTAATGAACACAAGATTAAGAGAGCTCTAATTTCATCATCAAATACAATATTGACTGAACTTAACTGGTTTACCAAACCGTGGAAATCACTAAGATGGCTATGAATAGATCCACCTTCCAACATTTGCAAATTAAATAAACGCTTCATAAGAAATACCTTATTAGAAGCTGAGGGTTTTTCACACAAATTTGCCAAAGATTCCATCAACTCCACCATTGTCTTACACTGTGATAAGCTAGAAATCAAAGATGATGCAAGACTCAATCTAATAGATCCCAAAGCCTTCCGATCAAGAGCCTCCCATTCTTCATCCTTCATATTCGAGGGTTTGCTATTAACCCCACCCAACGGTAAGTACAAATCTTTCTGATACAGATAGTCCTCAATCTGCATCCTTCATAATTGGTAGTTCTTGCCATTAAACTTTTCCATTCGTAGCTTACTGTCTTCTGCCATTGCTCAACTCCCACTCAAACAAAAACCCTGTGAGTAACCTGTAATCAAAACACACTACCCAGATCTAAACCGATCTGTTAGTATCCCAACCAAAAGCTCTGATACCAGTTGTAGGGAGGGGAAATACAAGAACAAACACACCTGTTCTGATTCCTCCTATTAGGATCTTGCTCCTCAAAAAGAGCATAGTATGATTACCAAATATAAGCAATTAAATATGCGGAAATAACCAGAAACACAAGTAACTAGAATTCACCAATAGCACAGAATATGAGAGACAATACACTATATTGTATTAACACTTTACAGAAAAGAATACTACAAAGAGCCGCCACACTCTTCCACCTTACAGAGGTTTCCCACACCTCAAGTGTATAGTAATTCTTCTACACAACACTCTCCTACACAAAAAATGGTCCCAACAACCAACTCACACACAGAATTGGTGTTCACCTCTCCAACTAGTCAGTAATAACCCTGCCGGTACACCAAGCACTCTATAACACTTCAAGTTGATCTCCCATGAACCTGCAACCTGCAATTCAACAGACCAAACTTACATGTAGATCCCCATGAGCTTGCAACAACCTGTAACTCAATGATCTTACAACTAGAAGGAACTCTTCCTTTTTATCTCATACTTATACAATACATGCCAATGGGTCTATAAATAGATCCCTAACTTAAACAATAACTTAGACTCTTAATTTAGACAATTATCCTCATAGCTCAAGACTCTAACTGGTCTTAACATGCAAACACTTCGTTCACTTAACTAACTATCCATGCAACAAACAATTCTGGAACACACAGGCAACCGACGCCGGTCCCTGCTTGCCTGGTTCTGCCGATGTCGGCCGACTCTCTGCCGTCGCCGGTGGCCTTCTGCACTGGTCACGACCGACGTTGGTCCTGCTGCCAATGCTGGTGCTCCTGGATCTCAGCAACCTTCTGTTCCTACTGTGCAAAGAGTTGAAGCTTTTAGCTCCACAACCTAACATCCTCAAGCTCATGGCCTTTTAATTTTATGGATCGTTTTGTTGTCCATATTCCTCATGTCTTGCATATTGAGGTGGAATTAGTTGTATGGTATGGACCTCAAACCACTATATATTATAGATGACTACATATAAATCATCATGAATCACTTAGTGTGGATTATCCTCATCCTTTTCCTCATCATTAGTTTGATTTAACTCTTGAATATGAGGTTTCCCTCTCTCTAATTTCATATGAGGGCATCTTCATGTCCACTAAAATATGGTGAAGGTTGTGTAAACATAATTTAACCTACCATACTATCTTTGTACCCACTCATACTAGAAATGTTTTATGATATCACCATAATTATGTTTATAAAACTATCTCACCATAATCTAATATGTTTAGATGTCATATTTAACCCAACCTAGTTGGCCTTTGTATTGACACCAAGTGATTTTTCTCTTAGATGAAATATATATTTCTCCTCTATTGAGTGGTTTCCTCATCCCTCTATCTATTGGGTTAAAATACAATCCATATCTATGCATATAGGATCTCTCTATCCTCTGAGGAAAGTAGTATGATGTTAGGCATCACCATTACCAAGTTCTCATATGACCAAACATGTAAAAATATGCTAGCTTCTAGTCTCCTACCTCATGTATTATATATATATAATACATGAGGTAGGAGACTAGAAGCTAGGATCTCTCTATCCTCTGAGGAAAGTAGTATGATGTTAGGCATCACCATTACCAAGTTCTCATATGACCAAACATGTAAAAATATGCTAGCTTCTAGTCTCTTACCTCATGTATTATATATATATATATAATACATGAGGTAGGAGACTAGAAGCTAGCATATTTTTACATGTTTGGTCATATGAGAACTTGGCAATGGTGATGCCTAACATCATACTACTTCCCTCAGAGGATAGAGAGATCCTATATGCATAGATATGGATTTTGTGTGTGTGTGTGTGTAAGTTTTTTAACATGCACTATCCATAATATAGCGAAGGTAAATTCACCTTAGTTTTATAATTATATGACCATGTTAGTGATCTACAATTAATAAATATACACAAGATGGAAATCATGCAATTGTTGGCTTTGGATAGTGAACAAGAGCATGGAGGTGGAGATGCCAATATATGCATATGGATAGTGCATGTTATAAAACTTATATATATATATATATATATATATATATATATATATATATATATATATATATATATATCTGTGTGTGTGTGTGTAAGTTTTCTAACATGCCCTATCCATATGCATAGTGCATGTTAGAAAACTTATATATGTGCATATATATATATATATATATATATATATATATATATATATATATATATATATATATATATATATATATATATATATATATATATATATAGGACAATACACACACACACACACACACACACAAGTTTTCTAACATGTACTATCCATATGCATATATTGGCCTCTCCACCTCCATGCTCTCATTCACTAGCCAAAGCAAAAATTGCATGATTTCCCTCTTGTGTATATTTATAAAATTAAGATCACTAACATGGTCATATAATTGTATAACTAAGGTGCATTTACCTTCACTATATTATCCCATAGTATGAGTCCCCTCTAGAATCATCTCCATTGTAGCTGACACATATAACATTTGTAGCCTCTCTCTTTTTTAGACTAATCATGATTGTTGATGTAACCTAAAGTGCCATAATAGGTTTCCTTATCCTCTATAAATACTTTAATGTGATAACCATCTTATTAATTGACATCTATAAATTATTATTATCATTGTTCCATTTCTTTATAAAAGTATTGATAAAATCCATTGGGAATTACATTATGGGTAGGCATGCAACATGCCATAATATGAATACACCCAAATGTGCCCAATATGCCTCATATAACAATAATTTTGATATGCTTTGTAACATAATTCCATGTTATCAATTTCACACGTACATTGAACCCTACATAATAGTAATTCAAGATACAAAAATAGTCATTTTTAATTTTGTATGTATTAGGAAGTAAACTTACATTTTTCTCGAAATAAATTTGTGGTTTTTAGTAAAATGTTACATTTTATAATAGTATTTTTTATTTATTATAGTTAGATTCAAACATTTATATCTATTCTCAAAACTATGCAAATCCTACTTATAAATGTATGGTTTTCATCCAAAATTGTATTATTCCCTTTGACCTAACCTATATAGTTCCTACCATAACTGTACACAATTCCATATAAGTGGAGGTTTCAAGGTTGACCAAAAAAAACAGTTTACCCTTTGTTTTAGTGTTTTTGGAATTTCATATATATATATATATATATATATATATATATATATATATATATATATATATATATATATATATATATATATATATATATATATATATATATATATATATTCTTCATATTACTCACTAGGAATATAATATATGCTTTCATAGTGGCACTTTAGACCTAGTCCATAATCAATGGCATTATATCTCTTCTCTCATGTCTGATTTATTTATCTCAAAGTTCTATTTGCAAACAATGTGAGATACAAATAGGGGCACGTTTACAATTTAATTTTGATTTTTAATTTATATACCATGAGGAAAAAGTTTCTAATTTTAAATTACTTATTATTTTTCCTAAGTTATATGTTTAGAAACATAAAATTGATATTAGAAACTTGGAAGAACTCAAAAAATAAAACACTAGACATAAAGTTATATAATTTTCCTCTTATTCAACTTTGGAATAATAAACACAAAGTCTCTTTTTCTTTCCTTTTAATAAAAAATATAATGAGCATAAAATCACCCTTATAAAATAACCATTTTCCCTATATATATATAGTTATGAGGGAATGTGTTAAGCCTTTCTATTCCAAATTTTGTCTTATTCTCATTACACATTTATATTATATTTTTTACAAAAGAAAATATTTATTTTTATAATAAGATAAAAGTAGAATATGGAAAATGTTTTATATGGAGTTTTCCCCAATTATGGACTTGTACTTGAAGGAGTTGCTGATTTGGATTTATTTTGAATATATGTTTTATATGGTTTGAACTTCTTTATGGACTCAAAATTTTAATTACCCTTGGGGATTTCCAAATTCTTTTGATGAATAATCTATTTTTTAGATATGAACATCATTGTATGAGGAGTCTCTAAAAGATATTTCCATTGTGCATTCATTTATTATAGTGAAGAATGAATTTAAATGAGTATTTTCTTAGAGGATATATTTAAGGCACCTTATATGAATAACTCTTCCTTGATTATCTTCATAAATTTCTCCTTTATGTTATTTATGAGATGCAATCTTGTACCATCATCTTTGGGAAAATCAAAATGAAGGTTCCATAGATTGAAACATGATTTGGACATATTGTCTCCTATTTTGGATAGCTCCTTCAATTTTTCCACTACTTACTTCGACACTTCCATATTGTGCAAGACACATTGTAGCTTACTAAATGATAGGTAATTTTCTCTATTTTAAAAAACTACTACTTTGAAAATCACGTCTATTTTGGTGCCTTATATATGTGTTCTATATTTCAAAATATTTTTTCCATGTGTTGATGGTAATTGATCTATTTTTCAAATTTGATTTGTTCCAAATCAATCTTATCATAAGGTTTCACCGTCTCATAATATATATTAAGAAATCAATCAATAATTGTTGTACCCATGCCTCAAGGGTTTTGTCATAAATACAATCTTTACTTATGGATAAAATGTATTCTTTTATTATTTTTTTAACTTGTCTTAGAGCTTCAACTTGGGCACTAGGAGTTTCCACTAGATTCAAGAGATAGTTTACACACCCTATGGGTTGTCAAACTTATTATTTTAGTTGTTTATGTGTCAACTCATCTTGTTCATATACCTATCTTAATTATTATTTATGTAGTCACTCAGAGGTTATGCACTTCACTTTATCAAGTGGATTAAACCATAAAAAATATCCTCAAGGTATAATTAGATAAATTCATCTCCCCCTTGTCCTTCTCAACATTAGGTTTTGTAATCTTGACAAACTAAGAACCAAACATATATGTTACCAATTGAGAAGTGGTATTAGATTTATTAAGGGGAAGTCTCCTAAAAATATTTTAAAAGGAGTCAAAATATATAAAATCCAAATATACCATCTTATTTTAATTTCATATTAATTATGGCATCCATTGAAGTGCCACATTATTTGTGTTAACCATATGTGTATATGTACATGTTGTTGAAGTATGTGGTGTAGATTTCCTTGGTAGGATATAATGTGGTGAAAGTGGGATGTGAGGATAATATGGGATAACAAGAGAGATTGGTCATGGTGAAGTGTAAATGAGCATTACTCCTACACTCCTTAATTGTTTAAAACCTTGAATAACATAGAGATATTATTGTATAGTGTTCTTGATTAGCAAGGAGGGATATCCTAATGGGGAAGGGGATTGCTACATTTTCACTATTTTATCATCCTATAATTTTAATACCATAATGGGTCATTGTTTTTAAGTTTTTATTGTATTCTTACCTTGTTTTGGGTGCTCTTAATCACCATCAACACCAACTACTATAGTGGGTTGAGACATAGTACCAAAACCACTAGATCTAGTTGCCCTTAGAGTATATACATGAGATTTTTAAAGTCAAGATAGGGCCTTATATTTGTGAGAATTGATGTCTCTCATGAAATTTACAATATTTTACTTGAACCACTTCAATGATCTATTCAACATGAAACTCGTTCTTTCTTGTAGGTCAGTGATCTTCGATGTTGACTAGTTTATCACCTTTATAAGTGCCGTCATGACTCTTTTGATATATTCCTACTCAAGTGTTTCAATGGAATCCTTGATCACTCATTAGGCAGCCATGTGTTAATGAAATATTTGATTTTATCAAAGATTATATGTCCCAAATCACATATTTGAACCTCAAATTATTCTGCATAATCATCTAAATAATCTTCCAAATGTGGTTTATGAATATATGAGGGGCCAATTCCTAGATTGTATTGTACATATCCAATTTTTAAAAAATAAACTCTTTCCATGTATAGGTAAAAAGTGTATTTAACTTTATCAAATTCAATATTTAGATCATTTGTCACATTATTGCACATGTGGTGTCCAATATAAATTATGAACACTACTATTACATGTTTTTTTATCCATCTATGATGAACATTGGAAATCTATTTGCACAATTCAATTAGTAATATTTTATCATTGACTAACCTTGAAAACATCATAAGAAAACCCTCAAAAACTTAAATTTGATATAATATTTTCTTTGGAATAGAATGAAATAGATTCCATGTTACTATACGATGCTAGTTCTTTCTTCAAAAAGGTTAATTCTATTGAGCAATATTCCTATCGTTCAAGGTTGCCATTGATGTCAAAAGTTCTTAAGAAAGGTGTTCATGAGGCCATTCAATAATTTTCTTGTTTGATAATTTCATTAAGAAGTTTGACATTATTTGAGCATGTATATGAGGTTTTCAGAGCTTGGACAATGGTTAAAAGGTCAATTTTAAGTCCTAATATGACTTGAAAGTTAAGGTCTAAGTAAAAAAAATAGAGATGGTGGATAAATGAGGTATGATATCCATACTTCAAGATAATAATGATCATGTGAGAATTTTCAGTAGTGTGATAGGTTGTCCCAAATGTGTTGACCAAGTATGAAGTCAAAGTTTTTAAGAAAAGGCATGAAAAGTGGTTTTGAAGTATTTCAAGTTCATAGAATAGAGGGTTCTCAACCTGAGAAAGACTTTAAAGTGTTCATTGGAACATGTAACTTCTACATGGGAACTTGACATATTGAGGAGAGATGTGTAAGGGTCCTAGATAATATCTCTAGGTATTAATTTGGGAAATGAGGGGTAGTCCTTTATGAATAATCATTAACACCATAAATAGTGTTAACCCTCTCTAAAATCCTAATAATGACCTGATGTGAAATATCTTGTTCTAAATTTCTCAAAATGGAATGGTATGGATAGTTAAGTGATTGAAAGTTGTAGTCAACTCTCCCATGCATCTCCAAGTGTGACTAGTGTTAGAGGTACAATCATTGAGAGGGGGTGAATAAATGATGCTAGATAATCCAAAATTCAATTTTAATCCTTTCAAACCCTTTGTTGGAGGTACAAGATGACTAGGGGGTGAATCAATCAACCTATCTTTCACTTTCATATCACTTATCATTCATTCATTGGCATTCATTAATCAACGTAATAATCATATGCAACTAGATTACCATCAAATCAAGGAGACCACTACAAAGCATGAATAAGAGAAACACATCATAACATAACATCTAATGTGGGAAACCCTTATGGGGATTAAACCCTACTCTCAACCCTACAAACACATGGACTACATGTCTTATAAGATGATCACAAACATGAGACTAGTCAATTCTTTCTAACCAAAATTTAGTGAAACACCTATTTCATAAGGAAAAATTTCCCCTAGGATGATCAAGTTCTTGTCACCACTTGTTGGTCAAGTCCTTTTGACTAGATTTAGTGAAACACCTATTTCACAAGGAGCACCTACCCCTAAGATGATCAATCAGACTATTCGTGCTATTCAGTTTCTCCATTCGTAGCTTACTTCCTTCTACCATTGCTATACTCCCACTCAATCAGAAACCCCTGTGAGCAACCTGTAATCAACAAACACTACTTGATCTGAAACCACCTGTTAGTAACCCAACCTGAAGCTCTGATACCACGTGTCAGGGAAAACCCCACAGAACAATAAACATGCTCAAATCCCTACTGAGTTAGGATCTTGCTCTACCAATTAGAACACATGTGATTACTTCTTGTATTAGCAACTAAACACAGAATTATACTAGAATCAATAAGTAACTAGAAATATGAAACAACACAGGAATTAAGAGACAATACACAATTGTATTATATACATGGAAGAATATACAATAAGGAAGATGCCACTTCTTCCTCCACCTCAAAGGTTCACCACACCTCAAGACCTTCTTCCCTCTCTCTCTCGGTCCCAACAATCAACTCCAATATAGAATTAATGTTCACCTCTCCAACCAGTCAGTAACATGCTGCCAGTTCACCAAGTGCACAACCGTACTCCAAGTAGATCTCCTGCTCTCTGCTACTACCTGCAAATCACTAGACCTTACTCACCATGTAGATATCTCTACACCCCTGAAGAACCCTTGTCCTTGCCTCACCAAGTCCTTATGATTCTTCAACCAGTACTCCAGTGGATCAGCTCCTTGACCTTGCAGACCTTGCAACTCTCCCTGATCATACACACTCAGCACCCCTTGGAACTAGGAGGAGCTACACTAGCTCTCTCTAAAAGCTCTCTGGCTTTCTAGAATAGTTTTACAATACAATCATGAGTCCATATATAGATCTCATCCAAACAATAATTAGACAATAATACAATAATTAAATCCACAGCTCTCAGTCTAAGAATAGCTCTAAACATGCAAACACTTGGTTCGTCAACCAACTGCCCGTAACATACTCGTAGCTCGAACCACAGGTGACCGACGTCGGTCCCTGGCTGCCTGGGGGTGCCGACGCCGGCCGATCCATGAACGACGTCGGTTGCCTTCCTTTCTCCCTCCTACCATCGTCGGTTGTCCTGATCAATGCCGATGTCTGTGACACTTCGCAACACTTCCTGCAACCTCCATAACTTCTCTTGTTTGCATCCTGGTGAAGCTTTTAGCTCCACAACCTAACAATCTCCCACTTGGAGATAAACAGCTGCACCTGTACCTGTATCTTTAGCTTGTCTAATTTGTTTCCTGGTTTGTATCCCTCTTCAAGATGAATCTTGAAGACCACCCACCACACAACCTATGATGCTATTCCTGTCATTCAAGTAACTTGCCACATTCAAACTTACACATCCATGTAGTAAAAAACTTGACCCTGCATAACAAGAATCCCTGCTGCTAGTCCCACTGAACTGCCCTCCAGTACTCCTTCCCCGAATTGGCTCCATACTTTCTGACAACCCCCACTGAATTGGGAAAACTCAGATCTACAATAGATCTCATGTGATTTCGAACCCCGTTTCAAGCTAAGCTTGAACTGTCCAGCCATTGGTGTGCTTACCAATTCTGTATCTTGCGTAATAAACCTTGCCAACACCATCTTCACATTAGCTCCCACTGGAGATAAAATCTCCATGTCTCTTATGCCAAAGAATTTCGCTGCTCCAAATTCTTCATGACACACCTCTGAACTAACCTTACCTTTTAGCTCAGCAAATCCCTGTACGTACAAAACCTGCTAGCAAACCATCCACGTACAGTAACTGGATAATGTCATGACTCATCATCCACCTGGTAAGAATAAAAACAACACAATAGTTACACTGACATTGACTGAAGCCATGCTTAGTCATCCACTTGTCAAAACCTGTACTACTATCCTACAGCTTCTTCAAGACCATATGCCTTGGCCTTCTGTCTCATGTATCCATCCACTCTCTTCTTTAAAATGGGAATCCATCTCTCTCAGTGCTTTCTTCCAGCTGACAACTCTACCAACAAATACCTGTTTGGTTCTTCTCCAAGGACTCACTCCTCATCCATGCCAAGCTCCCACTGTATCTAGACTCTACTTGCATTGCTTCTTCACATCCTCCTGGTTCTTGACCATCAATAAGCAATATAAAGAAGGTGAACAAAGAATATGAGGTTCACTTGCCCTTTCTGACCTCCACATGAGCGTTTGAGACTTGTTGTCCGCCCAATATCCGTTCCAGTGACCGATCTCGGCCATCTCCCAGTCTGCTCCCGACCGATGTCGGTTCCCTGCACTGACCCTGACTGCTGACATCGTCTACCGGGCTGATGCCAGTGTCCTTTCTACCGACGTTGGTTCCCTCATGACCGACGTCAGTCTTCCTGTTGCTGACGTCGGTTACTGTGTGACCGATGCTGGTACTTGTGTCCATCTGTAAGTGACAACTTTTTACCCGCGAGCTCTCCATGGATCAAAGTCCTAATCAAATCAACCTTGCTCTACTCAGAATAAATCAGTTCTCTCACCTGATCTCTGTCCATCATCTCCTCCATGAACACCAAGGCTTTCCAGTTCTTTAGTTTGTCAAAAACATCTATCTTCCGCTTCAGAACCTGCATTCTCCTTCTACATATGTAACCAAGCCTATAAAGCCACATCTCTGTAACAGAAGGTGAATCAGTAATATAAGTAGATAGATAAAGGATACCTACTTTCTTACCACCATCTAATTCAAGTGTATC
Organism: Torreya grandis; assembly: GCA_037957365.1. Taxonomy (NCBI): domain Eukaryota; kingdom Viridiplantae; phylum Streptophyta; class Pinopsida; order Cupressales; family Taxaceae; genus Torreya; species Torreya grandis. The sequence continues at coordinate 1,584,642 of JARHVA010001772.1, forward strand.
CACTGTGAGAGTTACAAAATATCTCCCATCACCCAAATTTCCTGAAGAAATTAGACTCATCTCCAAGACTGGTACCTGCATGACTTCCTTCAACCACTATGTGTCATCCATCTGCAATTTCAGCATCACTTCCCCTTTGTCAATAATCTGACAAGGCTCTCCAGCTCCTAAACCTGGGGCTGCATGGAAAGAGGCAACATAATCTGTTATCCAAGATTCAACTTCATCCAAGAAACCTCCCAAAGCATCCTGTGCAACAACACCTGCAACATCTGCATCTTCAGTTCCTTCATGCTGATCTGCTACCAACCAACAATATTTTTTTCTCTGCTCTTTCTTTCCATCAATCAGACCATTCGTGCTATTCAGTTTCTCCATTCATATCTTACTTCCTTCTGCCATTGCTATACTCCCACTCAATCAAAAACCCCTGTGAGCAACCTGTAATCAACAAACACTACCAGATCTGAAATCACCTGTTAGTAACCCAACCTGAAGCTCTGATACCACGTGTCAGGGAAAACCCCACAGAACAATAAACATGCTCAAATCCCTACTGAGTCAAGATCTTGCTCTACCAATTAGAACACATGTGATTACTTCTTGTATTAGCAACTAAACACAGAATTATACCAGAATCAATAAGTAACTAGAAATATGAAACAACACAGGAATTAAGAAACAATACACAATTATATTATATACATGGAAGAATATACAATAAGGAAGATGCCACTTCTTCCTCCACCTCAAAGGTTCGCCACACCTCAAGACCTTCTTCCCTCTCTCTCTTAGTCCCAACAATCAACTCTAATATAGAATTAATGTTCACCTCTCCAACCAGTCAGTAACACGCTGCCAGTTCACCAAGTACACAACCGTACTCCAAGTAGATCTCCTGCTCTCTGCTGCTACCTGCAAATCACTAGACCTTACTCACCATGTAGATATCTCTACACCCCTGAAGAACCCTTGTCCTTGACTCACCAAGTCCTTATTATTCTTCAACCAGTACTCCAGTGGATCAGCTCCTTGACCTTGCAGACCTTGTAACTCTCCCTGATCATACACACTCAGCACCCCTTGGAACTAGGAGGAGCTACACTAGCTCTCTCTAAAAGCTCTCTGGCTTTCTAGCACAATTTTACAATACAATCATGAGTCCATATATAGATCTCATCCAAACAATAATTAGACAATAATACAATAATTAAATCTGCAGCTCTTAGTCTAAGAATAGCTCTAAACATGCAAACACTTGGTTCGTCAACCAACTGCCCGTAACATACTCGCAGCTCGAACCACAGGTGACCGACGTCGGTCCCTGGCTGCCTGGGGGTGCCGACACCGGCTGATCCATGACCAACGTCGGTTGCCTTCCTGTCTCCCTCCTACCGTCGTTGATTGTCCTGACCGACGCCGGTGTCTGTGACACTTCACAACACTTCCTGCAACCTCCATAACTTCTCCTGTTTGCATCCTGGTGAAGCTTTTAGCTCCACAACCTAACATGACTACATGTTGGTCAAGTCCTTCTAACCTAGATTTTGATTACCCTCATAACACCTATGAAATGAACATCCCCTGATCATTGATTTCCTACCAATCTGATGGAGATATAATGGAAACATAGCCCCCTTCACTTCTTCACACACTCACAAACATCTAAAACTACCTTTTGGATCACTCTATACTTCTTAGTAATAGCTTTGTCACAACTTTAAAAATATGACCAAATGGTCATATACATAGTGCACACTCTGATCTTCCTCCTAAATCAACCACTAATCTCACACAGACATCATCTACCCTTTGCTCACACTCAAGGCATCTAAAACATCCTTTTGGATCACTCTTGACCTCTTCACTCATCCTCAATATTCAAACCTACAAGAGCACTATTATAACATCATAAATATGACCTAAAGGTCATACACATAATCATCAACCTAATTTACTATATAACCCATCCACTGGGCACCCAACCTTTCTTCTTTCCTTCACTCTACAACTCTCACATACACCTCTTCACTCAAGTCTAGAAACCATCACCTTTGATTTCACCTTTTATAGAGCCTTCATTATTATTATATTGTAGGTCACTCATAACACTTGATTTATCCATTAATACTAATAACATAACTCAATATTATCCTCATAGGTTGGCCATAATAACTATGGGTCCTAATTAATTAACTACACCTTTCAATTAGGCCTTAGTAGCTCTTATAGGTCTCATGGAGACCTATTCACCCATTTAGTAGTCCATCGAGAAATTTAGAAACATAAGACCACTTATAAATGTGTAGGTCCAATCCAAATTACACCTTATACATCTTTAAATGATCATAACTATCATTGCACACATCTGCGTATGCTCAATCTACTCAAACATTAGCCTTATACACAATAACAACATGAACGAAGAAACAATCAACTTCTAAGCATTTGTTCATACTAAATATGGATTGGTCAAACCTAAAAAATACATAGAAATTATCCTAATAGAGCTTATAACACTCTCCAATAGCTTATTCCCCTTGAAACATCCAAATACCATTAGAAATAATTCAATTATCCTTCTCAGGTTACTTGTAGAACAGAATCAAACACATAGTCAACTTTAAAGTTTAATATCTAAAACTATAAAAACATTAAAATATTATAATAAAAATTTATATATGTGCCTTGAAGTCCTATATAACTTTAAGGTTTACACAATGGTCAAATTATGCATATATCAAAAGTTATAGCACAAAAACTATAGACTGGTCTTCCCTCGCAAATTGAATATTTGAATTCCAACGGTCACTGAGCAATTGTTAAACTTCAAACACTTTTCCATCATCTCATGTCCTTGTATATTTTGATAAAATATACACCATATATATCATTATAAGTATTTTGGTCTTTACCTTTGATTTACTATTGAATATCAAGCACTTATCATCATCTCATTACTTGACAATTTGGAACGAATGCGCTTTGTCGATCTCTATGAATTAGCTTGATCTTTATCTATCAATGCTCAACATTTATCTAAGATAAAATCTCCCATGATTGTTCTACTTGGTATACCCATGTGTATTTTTCACATTTGACTCTTTGACTTTGATTCACACCCTCAATCTTTTGATAGTATGAATGCCTGTGAACTGTTGATCTTTTGTCTAAGATCCGTGAATGTGACACATGTCACTAGCACATTCATCTTTGAAATATTGAATTTTACTCACACCATTGGATCAATATCTATGATTTAATTCACACCATTATATCTACTGACTAGGTGACCTTAGACTTCAATGTAGTTTAACTTGATAGTCTTTGGCCCATCATAGTCTATAAATGTAACTTTGAAGATTTGTATCTCGAGCTAAAAAACACTTCAGGACTCCAAATCTTCAAGGTAAATTATTGGAAGTATATAAAACATCACCATGAAATTTTTTTCCCACTATTGACTTCATAAGTACCTAAAATAATTTCAAAAACTTTTTGGATCATACATATCTATATGAAATGTAGTGATGGTCTAGCTAAGTATAGAAACTTAGTGAACTTCTATCTTAGAGACCAACTATACACCTGCATATCTTTAGCTCTGCTCAACCTCATGACCTAAAACTTGAACCATATGATCTTATCACATAGGGGAGTACACATTTATATCAATATTTTATTAAAACCTTCACACATGTTAAATATAATGTTATCAATATGCATACTTGGATTTTTTTGTCATAGAACTAATTATGCCTAGATAAACATAATGAATAACTAGATGAACACCTTGCATTCACATATGAATTTTAATCACTCTTGAGACCCCATAGATCTATGTAACATTATATAATCATCCATAACATTTAACAACTTCATATCCAAGCATATATTGAAGACCTATACTTACATACTAGGCTACCAAGCCTATGCCAACACACTGTTCACATGCTTGTCTTCTCTCCTTGACCTAAAACCACATAAACATGAAAGATACAATATGATAATCCTCAAAAAAATTCTCCCTCTTTTGACATACACCAATCTAAAATTGGGCTTTTTTTATCCTTGGACCTGTTAACCTACATACATCTCAAGCTACCTTTACTTATGCATGAATATTCAACACATTTTCTCAATGACTGAAACATCTCACAAATCCTTCTCCTTACATCATGCATGGATCCACAAGTCACTCAAACAATCTGAGTTAGTTCCCCCAAACTCTGTGCATGCCACCTTGTACTTTTCAACCATGCACCATGACAAATCTCTTATTTGATCATGCACTACTATCAATGAGGATTAAACATACATGAACACCAAAAAATGATTGACCTCACCTTAAAAACATTGAGAGGGACTCCCCCTAAGATCTCTGAGCCATTACACCTCTTGAGCATCTTCAAATCTCCATACACCATGAAGAACCACCATACAAGCTTACTAAACTTCTCTCTCAAGACACCTCAAGGACCAACAACAAATCTTCATGCCACTAATCCTATAACAAGCACCACTACTCTAAGCTTTCTTGATCTTTGGACCCGACAAATTGAGAAATCTAGTTCCCCCTTTGATCATGCAAACTTCTCAAGCCATCTAAGTTAACTCCATTATCCTCCTTATTCTAACTTAAAATATTCACCCTTGATCTTCATAACCAAATCTTACCTATAGAAATTTTGATAACACCATGCTCTTTTGGAGAAATTGATAAAAAATACTCTTCTTCACACTAGGCCTGTCTAGACTCCTTATAGCCCTACCTAGAACCTATAGAGCCCACAAATTTCATTAGAAATATCTTCAAGACCTAAAAATTCATATCTAGAGCACTCTCATATTCCTCCTTAAGAAAACCAATTTTCATTACCTAGTTCATCATCTGCAACATACTTCCTTCACAAACCTACTAGTTAATTAGGCCTCCATCTTGACAAAAACTTAAATAATTTGAAAACCATAGACCTTAAAATCTCTATGAATATTTATTTGATAACCCATTTGGCCCATTCAACATATTAAGAGTCCTCAGACCTCAAATCATAAGGCATACCACCTTTCTAGCATAGCCCAAAACTCTAGAATCTCAAAACAAACATGGTCAACAAACCTCCTTCTAGTCAATAGCCACCTTTGAAACTTATTTCACACCTAGAGACAAAAATCACATACTTTTGGACCAATTTTTTATATTTTAAAACTTTGGGAACATATACATCCTACAACCCATTTTAGACTTGCTTGCCCTTAAGCCAAAATTGAGAAAACCAAGAACACTCAAAAATCTCCAATTTGACTTCAACATACCTTAAACCCACAAAACCACCTAGAACATGATATAATAAGGTAAACATAGCTTTATATGCAAAAATATCATCTTGAAAACTCACAAATCCTCTTTTTCTAGATGGAAACCTTTAATCTAACCCTCCAAACTAAAAACACCCTTGCAAGACCACATACTTATTCAAACTAAGAAATGTCTTCATGAAGCACAACAAATACATCTTTACTTCACAAGGACCTATAATAGAGGAGAATTCTAGTCCTCATCACAAGATTGAAGAACCTTCTTCTTCTTCTTTTTCTTGACTGAAATAACTTGTTTGGCATCCGTCTCTTCTTTGGCTTCCTTGACAATGCATCTTGAAAACATAGGTTCCTGGTATACCTCTTCAAATAACACCTTCTCCTCTTTGAATTTAGACAAAAATATCTCTTGGAAATCATGAAACTCCTTCTTACCTAAAAATTATTCAACTACAACAAATAAACCATCAAATCAAGATCCTTCTTTTAGATTCTCCTTGGCCTTAAATGGTATAACTGACTTGATTCTTGAATCATCCACCTTATTCTCCATTTATAATGATATCAAGCTTCCTTAACACTCTTGAGACACCTCCAAAATTGATTCCTTTTCTACAGTATCAAAATTTTGATCCTTGAACTCAATAAGACTAGCCTTCATTGCCTTAGGTCTCCACATCTTATTTTGACTTCTGATATGATTTCTAGGAGTCTCTATCTTCTTCAGATGACTTGAGGGCTTATCAAATTTACTAGGAAAAAGTATAGCAATATGACCTTTCTTATCAAAAATGAAACAAATAACATCATTCATACCTTTTGATATATTTAAACTGTGATCAATCTTTGGCCAAAAATTCCTTCTAACGTAGCTCCATGAATGTCCATACTTGACTGACTTTCTTCTACAGTCCTTAGCTATATGACCATACTTATTACATGTATAAAAATGACCATGTAATAAACTATCATACCTTGAAGCATTTGGTTGTGTAACAAATCTTCTTGCATTTCTTTCAAAGATTGCATTCTTCTTGGCTTGCTCAGAGTTTACATGTTCCTTTTCCAACTTATCCAACTTGACTACAACAAGCTCATGATCACTATTTACTGAATCCATTTCAAATTTTAACTGTGTATACTCATCAACTTTATCTCTCAAACTAGAAATTGTAGCCTCTAACCAAAATATGAAATCTTTGATGGTCTGTTTATCCTCCTTGTCTTGTTTATCCAAATCATTCTTCAATCTACATACTTGCTCTTCAAGATAATTGAATAGCTCTTGATTCTTCTTCTCATCTATCTTGGTCTTGCCTAACAAAATTACCTTTAGATAATTGACTTATGATTTAATACCTTTGATCACATACCTCATTTTTTGATTCCTCTTTATGAGTTCAAATTCTAGATCTGCTTCTTCTAAACAACTTTTTCTTTTTTGAACTCAAACTTGCCTTGACATCTTCTAACTAAACCTTGAGATCATTGATAACTTTCTCATCCTCTTTGGCATATTTATTCAAAGTACATATCTCCTCTTCAAGTGCCTTGATCACAAATTTCCACTGTTTATTATCTTTTTTCAACTACTTGGCCATTTAGTGCTACTTAGGATCTCCTTCAAGTTGTTAAGCTTGCTTCAAAAGACCTACTTTGATACCAATTTTTTTAGGTACAATATGAATGAGAGGGGGTATGAATTAGTAAACAAATATTTCACCTTAATATCACTTATAATTTATTCATTGGCATTCATAAATCAACACAACAAGTATATGCAACTAGATTACCATCAAAGCATGAATAAGAGAAGCACATTGTAACCCAACATCTAATGCGGGAAACCCTCATGGGGAATAAAACCCACTCTCAAGAATGCAAACACATGGACTACTTATCCTATAATATGATCATGAATATGAGATTGGTCAAGTCCTTCTAACCAAAATTTAGTGAAACACTTGTTTCATAAGGAGTACCTACCCTTAGGATGATCAAGTCCTTCTAACCACCTGTTAGTCAAGTCATTTTGACTAGCTTTAGTAAAACACTTTTTTCACAAAGAGCACCTTCTCCTAAGATGATCAAGTATTTCTAATCTAGATGTTGAGCACCCTCCCAACACTTATGAAATGAACATATCTTAATCACTTATTTTCTAACAATATGATGGAGATACAATGTAAACACAACCCCCTTTACTTCTTCACACACTCACAAACATCCAAAACCACTTTTTGGATCACTCTATACTTATTAGAAATAAATCTATCATAACCTCAATAATATGATCAAATGGTCATACACATAGTCCACACTCTGAGCTACCTCTCAAATCAACCACCAAGCTCACACATACATCATCTACCCTTCACTCACACTAAAGTCATCCAAAACATCATTTTAGATCACTCTAGACCTCTTCACTCATCCTAATTTTTCAAACCTACAAGAGCACTATTATAAAATCATAAATATGACCTAAAATTCATACACATAATCATCAACCTACTCTTCTCTATAACCCATCCACTGGGCACTCACCCTTTCTTCTTTCCTTCACTCTATAACTCTCACATACACCTCTTCACTCAAGTCTAGAAACCATCATCTTTGATTTCACCTTTTATAAAACCTTCATAATTATTATCTTTTAGGTTGGCCATAACACTTGACTTAGCCCTTAATATATATAACATAGATCAATAATATCCTCATAGGTTGTCCATAGTAAATATGGGTCACACTTAAGCAATTACACCTTTCAATTAGGCCTTAGTAGCCCTTATAGGTCTCATAGAGATCTATTCACCCATTTAGCACTCCATCAAGTAATTTAGAAACATAATACCATTTAAAAATGCATAGGTCCACTCCACATGACCCCTTTGACATCCTCAAATGATCATAGTCATCATTGCACACATCTGTGTATGCTCAATCTACTCAAACATTAGCCTTGTACACAAGAACACCATAAATGAGTAAATAGTCAATTTTAAAGCATTTGTTCATACTAAATATGGATAAGTTAAACCTCTATAATCCATATAAATGATCCTCATATAGTATACAATAGTCTTCAATAACTCAGTCCCCTTGAAACATCCAAATACCATAAAAAACAACTCAATTATCCTTCTTAGGTCACTTGCAAAACACAGTCAAACACACAGTTAACTTTGAAGATAAATATCTACAACTATAAAAATATTCAAAACTCCTAATAAACATTTATGGATTTATCTTGAATTCATTTTAAAACCTTAATTTTTACACCATGATCAAATTATGCATATATCAAAAGTTATTGCATAAAAACTATAAACTAGTTTTCCCTCACAAATTCAAATATTTGAATTCCAATGGTCAATGAGCAAATATTAACAATGAACACTTTGCCATCATCTCATGTCCTCACATATTTTTATCAAATATGCATTATTGATCTCCTTAGAATTATCTTGGTCTTTACCTTTGGTTTACTATTAAACATTAAGCACTTGTCATCATCTCACTACTTCTTGATAATTTAGAACAAATGGACTCCATCGATCTCTACAGATTAGCCTAATATTTATCTAAAAATGCTCACCATTGATCTAATATCTGATCTCTAATGATTATGCCACTTGGAAGCCCCAAATGCCTACTTCACATTAATTCTTTGAATTTGATTCATACCATCAATATTTTGATAGTATGAATGCTTACGAACTATTGATCTTCTATCTAAGCTCCATGAATATGACACATGTCACTAACACATTCATATTTGACATATTGACATTTACTTGTAGCATTGTATCAATATATATGATTTAATGTGAAATATTATATCTACTGACTATATGAACTTAGACTTAAATGTAGTTTAACTTGGTAGTCTCTGGCCTATCATAGTCTGTAAGTGCAACTTTGAATATTTATATCTCAAGCTAAAAAACACTTCAAGACTCCACATCTTCAGGGTACATTCTTGCCACTTAGATAACATCACCATGAAAAAATTTCATAAATTTTCAATTTCTAATTACCTTTAATAAATTCAAAAACTTTCTAGATCATACATGTCTACATGACATGTAGTGATGGTTTGGCTAAGTATATAAACTTAGTGAACTTTTATCTGAGAGGCCAACTATGCAAACACATATCTTTAGCTCCACTCAAACTCATAACTTGAAACTTGGAACATATTATCTACACACATAGGGGAATACATAATTATATCAAACTAATCCTAGAACCTTAACATGTGTGAAATATAATGTCATCAATATGCCTACTCAAATTTTTCTATCATAGAATCAACTATGCCTAAATAAACATAATGAAGAAATAGATTAATACCATGCATTATCATAAGAATTTTAATCACTCTTGACACCCCATTATACCTCTACAACATGATCTCATCATCCATAACATTTATTAACTTCTTATCCAAAAATATATTGAATATCTATACTTACATACTACGCTACCAAGCCTATACCAACACATTGTTCACATGTTTATCTTCTCTCCTTAACCTAAAACCACATCAACATGCTTGATATAATATGATAAGCCTCAAACAATGCCTACCTTAGCTCATATGCATCCAAATCCTACCTTTCAAAACTTTAGGTTCAAACTCATCATCATCATGACATCACCACTTTGTCATTACCTTTGACATCAATGCACACATGACATGAATTTTTTGACATCAATGAAAAAACTTGCCAACACCCTTAACCAAATAACATTATCATTCATGAAGCATACACATCATTTATAGTAATAAACAAAAAATATAAGTAAGATCACACACATAACACAAGATCTATGTGGGAAACCTCTTGGGGAATAAAACCCACTAGAACCTAAAAAATGGACTATAGTCCTATAATAACAAGATCTAAATTTAGACCAACACTAACTGATCAAGGAAACCCCATCTCTTAATTTAGTGAGATACTCATACCATAAGGAGGAACCAATCCCCTAAGCAACCAATCATGCACTGAGCTATCTTGATCTAATATCCACATCTAATCTGATGTCTTCTACATTTGATGATGGACATCTCTTGATTGCACTCTTATTCACCCTTCTATCTCTCTTAAACAACCTCTTGGTCTTACTCACTCAATCAACCTCTTCTAGGATTATTAGGTCTAATGACCTATGTGTTATTATTTATCAAATTGATTAGATAAACATGCTTGATCTTTGTCACACTCTGATGGTCCTCACTGACTTGTACCTTCTCTTCTAAAGATTCTCTCCTTTACTCAATGTTGGAAATATTGTCATTGATGCCAAAGGTTTAGTATTATTAGTGATAAAGGCCCCATTGCATTTAATATTGTTTATCTTGGCTAATATGAGTTAATATTTATTTAATATTAATGAATATATTTTTGGTTGCATATGAGACAAAATAAGGGCCCATGAAGAAGATGAAGAGTCACGGGATAAAGACAAAAGAAGGATGGGACGCATTTTCCCATGAAGAGTCATCTTGAGGAATACCAAGAGTCACCAAGTGAAGACAAAAGAGTAAAGGGTGAATTTATCATGAAGGGACACTTAAAGAAATATGAAAAGTCACCAAAGATAAGGACAAAAGTGGGAAAGACGTTTTTGGTCATGAAGGGTCACCACATGACTTTTCAAATGCTTAGATATGAAGGGTCATCCAAGATTGGCACCATTTTACATGAGGAATGAAAGGTCACAAAGGGGGAAGGCCAAAGGTCATTTGGAAAGCTATAAATAAAGGCTTGAGTAGCCATTTGTAAATGTGGATGTGAGAGGTTGATTTGATATTGTAATATCTAGCTTAGAAGAGTAATTTTGAGAGATGATTTGTATTTGTTATATCTAGCTTAGAAGAGAAAAAGTGAGAGAGAGGAAGGAGATGTTGTATTGATCTATCATTTGTTGAGATAACAACATTGAGAGATAGGTGTGTGGTATACACAAAGGGGTTGGTGCTCCTGTGGGTTGGTGCTCATGAATTGTTGCTGGGTTGGTGCTTGGCAAATGGGTTGGTGCTCATGAATAGCAGCTGGGTTGGTGCTCAGCAAAGGGGTTTGAAGCTCCCATGGGGTGGTGCTCATGAATTGTAGCTAAGGTTTGTACTTGGCAAAGGGGTATGGTGCTCATGTGGGGTTGTTCTCATGAATATATTTGAGATTGATTCTCTATGGTTTTTCCCACATTGGGTTTCCACATTATATCTGGTGTCTCTCTCTGTCTTGTGTGATGTTTATTGTTTGAGTTTTATTGCATATCTTGAATGTTTGATTAAGTTGAATATTGGTTAAAGGAAAGATTTATAAGATATATAATATACTGATTCACCCCCCCTCTTAGTATATTCTATGCTTAACACTCAATTCCACACTCGCTCAACTCTACTCTCTCTTTCAAATCATCACACTCCTTCAAACTTAACATACAAGCAATACATCCAAACACCCCTTTTGTATCACTCTATCATTCTTCACTCATCCTCAATATAATCTATACTTCAATCCATCCACTGAGCACACTCCCTCTAATATCTTTCCTACATATCTATCTTTTGCTCTCTTAACACATCCATATCTAATCAACTTAAACCATTACTTTAGCTTTCACTCTTTATAGAATCTTCATGAATATCAACTTCTAGGTCAGCAATAATACTTATCTTAACCCTTAAGACTTTTATCATGCTAACACATATCTTAATACCATCCTCACAAGTCCACCATAGCATCCATGGATCATACTTAAGTAGCTACACCTTTCAATTAGGCCTTAGTAGCCCTTATAGGTCTCATGGAGACATATTACCCCTTTGTCACTTATTTGAGAAAAAAAAGAACACAAGATCACTTTCAAATACATGGGTCCACTCCATATGACCTCTAAGACATTTTCAAGTGATTACTCCCACCAAAACACTTTTCTGCTAAAGCACATATTGCTCAAACATTATTTTGTACATACAAATACCATGAATGAACATACAATAAAATTTGGAGCTCAATATCTACAACTTTACAAACATTCAGACCTTCTAATAAACTTTGCTAGATGTGCCTTGAAGTTCTTTACAACTTTGACTTTTGCACCATTATCAAATTCTACATATATCAAAAGTTATAGCTCAAAAACCCATCACTAGTTTTCCTTCACAAGTTTTAATATTCAAATTCCAATGGTCACTATGTAAATACAAAACATTTGACACTTGTCATCATCTCATGTCCCCTAGTAAATTTTAACAAATACACTCTATCAATCTCCTTATGAGCTTCTTGACTTTAACTCGTTAACGCTCACTGTTGATCATTGATCCTTACATTTGAGATCATGCCACTTCATAGTTCTACATGAATTCTATACACATTGACTATTTGACTTGAACCACACCATCAATATCTATCTATATGAATACCTGCATGTCATTGATCTTCTGTCAAATCATCAATATGGAGACACATGTCAAAAGTGTGTGCAATCCCAGGAACTTTTGATAAATTAAATTCATGCACATCGTTGATCTCTATCTAAAAATATCACACACTTCGTTAGATCCTTATGTATTTAGATTAATTGCTAATTGTAGATCTCCATTTCCTGATTAAGTGCTCACTTAGTTCTTCAATAATGCAAATTTGGCTAAGTATGGAAACCACTACAATCTACTTGGAATGCCAACTTTGCACCTTAATAAAGTTTTCTATGCTTAACCTCATGATATGAAATTTGAACCCAACATAATCTCTCATAGAGGAATACATCCATGTATCAAATTGCTCTTGAAACCTTCACATGTGTGAAATATGACATCATCAAACTACTTACTTAGCCTTATTTTCTAAGATGATTACTTTAACATAAACACTCATATGACTATTTTGATGAATTTTTTTCACTTTCATAAGCACTCTAAGAACTCATAACACCCTATAGGGTATTTGAAACATGTCCATACCATTAATATCATCCATAAATTACCTCACTAAGTCAACCACTAAATAACTATGCAAGAACATTGAAGCACACTTTATCATTGTCATTCTATCACACATGACACCTCATCAACACCTTGGTCACCTTGGAGACATCATTGAAAAATCTCCAACAATTTCCCCCTTTGTCATTGATGTCAAATATCAATACAAAGATTATGCTTAGACTCTATCTCTCTTCAAGTAATTCTCCCCCTTTGACATAATGACAAAGTGGGCTCATCTTCTGATCTTGAAGACCTTGACAAACTACTCAAATAGATTATACAGTTCCCCCTAACATCATACTTTGTCTCATATCATCTATTCTTTGACATACACTAATCTAAACTTGTGATTCTCTGATCTTTGGACGTATCTACTTATAGAACTCACAAGCTCCCTTTGCTCATACATGAAGATTCAAACATATGACTTGGTTTGATCAAGTCATCATATCAATCTTCTTGAATTCACAACTATAGTAGACTTCTTCATATCTCCACAATGAATGGAAAATCTCACATATGCTTCCCCTCACATCATGCATATCTCTTTACACCTTTCAAACTAACTGAGTTATTTCCCCCTAACTCCATGATCTATCTGAAAGATTATATTTTCAATAGGTCTTCTTAACCAATTCTATTTTGAAACCTAGAAACCTCCATACTCTGCCTACATAGATTTAGGATCAAAATCCTTGAATACACCTTGAGTACACATACTTTATTTTCCACAAGAAAGATGTCTCCTAAGAAGCATAGGTAGAGACACCCTAACCCACAATATCCTAGAACAATGTGAAATCAGGAGTTACCCACAAGTCTTCATATTCCTTCTCTTTTTGGACATCTTGTAGCTATAGAACCGATTGTCCTTTTTCTTCTTAGGGTTAATAAAAATAACTTTCTCATCTAATACAACATTCTCCTTCTCTTCTAATCTTGAATCAAAAATTTATGAAAACAAATATTCATGATATAACTCATCACTAAACATTAACAACTAATGTTCTTCACATGAAACTTGTTTAATAATAGTAGGATATTCACTTAGATATATACACACCTTAGGAATAGCCTTAACTCGCATCTTGGTCTTCTCCTTAAGCTTGTTTTCTTCATTCACAAAATGAGTAGATAATGAGATATCTTATAATTATTCAACCTTTGTAACATTCTCCACCACAACAAATAGACAACTTAGACCTGTAAACTCATCATGACTCACACTTTCCACTTTTGGTTTCCATGAGTTAACTAGCCTTCTTCCTTGCACTCTAGGAGTCTGATTAAACTTTTTTTGACTTGATAACCTTTGCTTTTATAACCTATCGATGTGACCAATCTTATCACAATTGTAGGAAACCACTCTTTTTGAAGGAAACTTAACCTACCTTAATTTATTTAGATAATGTTTTACAAAGTGTCCCACATCATGAGAGTTAAAGCATCCAACCCTGCTTACACCACTTGACTCATAATTTTATTCATTCTTATCAAGTCTTCTACACTCTCTAGCCCTATGACCAAATTGATTACAAGTGTAATAATAACCATTGAATTTGGCATACCTCATGGCATTTGGTTGTTTGATCTGATTTGTCTTCATTCCATCAACATCTTCATTCCATAACTGATTGTTGACCCTCAAGGTCTAATTGTCTTTGTTCACATTAGTCTTCACCTTGTCTTTAGTTACATTCTTTTGTTCTTCTTTGTAACCAAGTCCAATTTTATCACTACCATGCCTTTGACTATTCAGAATGTTGTCTAAATCACTTGAACTCTTTTCAAACATCAAAAATGACTTCATCTTACTATATGTCTTTTCTAACTCAACTTTCAATAACTCATTTTTAATCACATACCTTGAATACTCATCTTCTTTAGCTTTAAATATTGTAGATAGAATTTTCAATTACAACTGAGATGTTTGACTATATCTTCATGCTCCTTAGTGTTTTCATTCATTATTACCTCAAACACACTAAATTTATCTTCATAGTCCTTGATTTGAGACGTCATCTTCTTGTTAATATTCTTCTCAATTTTTAGTTCTGTACATGCATTCCACAATTTAGTCTCACACTCCTCCTTGTCTTCTTCATTATCTATATCACTCCAAGTAGACTATTTTTGATATGATCAACTTACTTCCTTATCCATGTAAAGGACTTCATCTTCACTATTCAACTATAAATCACTATCTTCATTCTCATCTGATGAGTTGTAATCATTATTGGTGTAGAGAATATTCTTGTTCTTAAAGGACTTCTTCTTGTTATCAAAATTTCTAAATATTTTCTTCCTCTTATCAGACATAAATATCTTCTTGCATTCATCTTGGATTTCACAATGTTCTTCATCATCATTCTTATTATGCTTATGAGGGCACTTGTTAGCAAAGTGTCCTACTTATCTGCAATTGAGCCATTTGAAGGGTAGCTTATCCTTATACTTCCTTGAGCCTATTTTCAATTTATTTGTAAACAAGGATATTATTTCATCATCAGATATATCATCATACTTTACTTCCTTAACTTGAGTTCTTTTCCTACTTGACTTCATTTTTGTCTTGAATATTGATTCCTCTTTTACAGTTTGTCATCATTGACTCTCATCTCATAGTCAATAAGGATGTCATGCAATTTATCCATCTTCATTTGAGTAAGATCATGATGTTATTCTACAATAGACACTTTAGAATCAAACCTAAGGGAGAGAGACCTTAATACCTTTTGTACTATAGTAGCTTCTTCAAGCTTCTCTCCAAGACCTTTGATAATGTTCACAATCTCATCAACTCTCTGTAAAAATGATGCCACATAATCTTCTTCCTTCATCTTAAGACTCAAATTATCTTCAGTGAGTTTATAACTTGTCCAACTTGACCTTTGAATCCCCTTCATAAATGATCTATAATTTGTCTCATATCTCTTTAGCATATTTACAATGAATTACCTTGGTATACTCAGTCTCTAAAAGACCACAGGTGATGACATTAATTTCCTTAAAATTATTCTCACATGGCTTCTTATCAGTTATAGTTAGAGGGGTTGGGGGGATGAATATCCATCCACAACATATTGCCAAATTATAAACCCTATTGACATGATGTAGGTCTTCATTCTTGCACTCTAAAAAACATAATTTGACCCATTGAACATTGGTGATTACTTTGTAGATAAACCCTGCATATGTTAATTTGCCATATTATACCTTGGATCACCTTCAATTGGTTAAACTTGTAACAAAGGTCGTACTCTAATACAAATTATTAGAGGTACAATCACTGAGAGGGGATTGAATCAATGATTATAGATAATCCAAACTTTAATTCCAATCCTTTTAAACCCTTATCCAAATAACATTATCATTCATGAAGCATACACATCATTTATAGTAATGAACAAGAAAGATAAGCAAGATCACAAACATAACATAATATCTACGTGGGAAATCATCTTAGGGAATAAAACCCAATAAAACCTATAAAATAGACTATAGTCCTATAATAAAAAGATCCAAATTTAGACCACCACCAACTGATCAAGGAAAACCCATCCCTTAGTTTAGTGAGTTACCCATCCTATAAGGAGAAACCAATCCCCTAGGCAACAAATCACTTAGTTAGATATCGTGGTCTAATATCCACATCTAATTTGATGTCTTTTACACTTGATGATGGGCTTATCTTTCTTGCACTCTTATTCACCCTTCTATCTCTCTCAAATAGTCTCTAGGGAATACTCACTCAATCAACATCTTCTAGGCTTCTTAGGTTTAATGACCTATGTGTTCATCTTTATCAAATTGATTAGATAAACATGTATGATATTTGTTACACTTTGATGGTCCTCACTGACTTGTAACTTCTCTTTCAAAGTTTCTCTCCTTCACTCAATTCCACACTTTCTCAACTCAACTCTCTCTTTCAACTCATCACACACCATCAAACTTGCTCATAAAATTAGTGCATCCAAACACCCTTTTTGGATCACTCTATGCTTCTTCCTTCACCCTCAATTTGCTTTATACTTTATTCCATCCATTGAGCACACTCCATATAATCTCTTTCCTTCATCTCTATCCATTTATCTTGTAACACATCCATATCTAATCAACTTAAACCATTACTTTAGCTTTCACTCTTTATATAGTCTTCATGAATATCAATTTCTAGGTCAGCCATAATACTTATCTCTACCCTTAATAATTCTATCATTATAACACATATCTCAATACCATCCTCACAGGTTAGCCATAGCATCCATAGATCATACTTAAGCAACTACACCTTTAAATTAGGCCTTAGTAGCCCTTATAGGTCTCATGGAGACCTATTAACCCTTTATCACTTCATTAAGCAAAACAAGAACACAAGATCACATTCAAATACATGGATCCACTCCATATGACCTTTAAGACATCTTCACGTGATTACTCCCACCAAAACACTTTTCTACTGAAGTAACAATTGCTCAAACATTACTTTATACATACAACCACCATGAACAAACATATAGTCAACTTTGGAGCTCAATATATATAACTTTACAAACATTCAAACCTTATAATAAACTTTTCTAGATGTACCTTAAAGTTCTCTTCAACTTTGCCTTTTACACCATTATTGAATTTTGTCTATATCAAAAGTTATAGCTCAAAAACACATCACCGGTTTTCCTTCACAAATTTGAATATTCAAATTCCAATGGTCACTGTGTAAATACAAAACATCTAACACTTGTCATCATATCATGTCCCTTGGAAAATTTGAATAAATACACTCTATCGATCTCCTCATGAGATTTCTAACTTTATCTCTTTAATGTTCACCATTGATCATTGATCCTTACTTCTAAGATCATGCCACTTGACAACTCTACATGCCTTCTACATACATTAACTATTTGACTCAAACTATACCATTGATCTCAATCTATACAAACACCCATGTGTCATTGATCTTCTATCAAATCATCAAGATTGAGACACATGTCACAAGCATGTGTAATTATAGGAACCTTTGAAAATTTGACTTCACACCTACCATTGATCTCTATTTGTTAAGGTAATGCACTTCATTAAATCCTTATCTAGTTAGATTTTTTAAGCACAGGATATACTAAGGGGGGGGGTGAATCAATATATCATATATCTTATAAATATTTTACTTAATCAAATTCTTCTTAATAATACATTCAAGATATATAATAAAATTGTAACAATAACATGCACCACACGAGAGAGAGAGAGAGAGAGAGAGAGAGAGAGAGAGAGAGAGAGAGAGAGAGAGAGAGAGAGAGAGAGAGAGAGAGCATATTTTTATTTGGAAACCCAATGTGGGAAAAATCTTGAAGAACAATCTCAAGTATATGAATGAGCACCAACTCAAATTACAAAGTTCATAAGCACCAACTTGTAGGAGCACTAACCCCTTTGCTGAGCAACAACACAACAACTATTTGTGAGCACCAACCCATAGGAGCATCGACCCCTCTTGTGAATGAAACACAACTATCTCTCAATGTTTCTTTCTCAACAAATGAGAGAACTCTACTATATCTCTTTCTCTTCTCTCTTCATTTATTATATAAAACAATTACAAACCATGCACTCTCTTGCATATTACAAATGGCTTCCCAAGCCTCCTTTTATAGTTTTCCAAATGACCTTTGGCATTCAACCTTTGTGACCCTTCAATCCACATGGAAAATGGTGTCAAACTTACATGACCCTTTGAATCCTTTAATTTTAAAAGTCACATGGTGACCCTTCATGAGAAAATGTGTCCTTTCCCCTTTTCTCCTTATTTGGCGACTCTTCAAATTTCTCAAGGTGACTCTTCATGGAAAAATATTCCCTTCCATATTTTGTCTTCATTTGGTGACTCTTTGAATTCCTCAAGATGACCCTTCATGGGAAAATGCATCCTTTCCCTCTTTTGTCTTTATCTCATGAATCTTTGACTTCTTCATGGGCCCTCTTTTGACTCTATGTAACTAAAAATATATTTGTTAATATTAAATAAATATCAACACACTTTAGCCAAAATATGAACATTAAAAACACCTTTAGGTAATAAATTCTAAGGGACCTTTGTCACCAACAATGTTAGACATTTGACATCAATGACAATATTTCCAACAATCTCCCCCTTTGTCATTGATGGTGACCTCAAACTAAAACTACCACATCTTGAAACCTGTATTACACATGCCAACCTATATATACTACCAACTAAAAAATATACAATAACTCCCCCTTACTGTAGCATCCTATACATGTTACTTGTACTTCTCCCCTTTTGATATCAATGGCAAAGGGTTTATCCTAGAGCTAAAACTTAGATTCCCCTCAACTGATACTGATCCTCAATGGTAGGAAGTAAAATAAATTAATCCCAACTTCTCTCATAGATACTTGAATGTGTCCTTTGGTAGTGCCTTTGTGAAAATATCTACAATCTATTCTATAGTATTGATATATTCCAACTTAACCTTTTGATCTACAACCTGCTCTCTCAAAAAGTGATATCTGATAGGAATATGTTTTGTTATTGAATGCACCACTAGATTCTTATAAATATTAATAGCACTTATGTTGTCACAAAAAATAGAGATAGGTTCATCATATTTTACCTTGATGTCTTCTAAAGTTTGATTCATCAAAAGCACTTGAGTACAACACAACATTTTTATAATATATTCTGCTTCAGTTGTAGAAAGTGATATTGAGTTCTACTTTTTACTTATCCAAGATACTAAGCTATCATCTAGGAAAAAATATCCTCCACTTGTAATCTTTTTATCATCCAAACAACTTGCCCAATTTGAATATGTATAAGCAACCAAAGTGAAATATTTACATATGGGATACCACAATCTATAATCCAATGTCTCCTTGACATATCTAAATATTATTTTCACCAACTAAACATGACTCTCCTTTAGGGCTACTTGATATCTCACAACCATGCCTACTACATGCATGATGTTTGGCCTCGATGCTATCAAATATAAAAGATTACTAATCATAGATCTATATAAAGATTGATCTGTGATAGGTGAATCTTCATCCTTACTCATCTTATTCCTTGTACCCATTGGTGTGCCAACTAGTGCACAATCCTCAAAACTAAATTTTTTCAACATTTCCTTGACATATTTATTTTTAGATATGAAATTTTTTTTTATCTGACTAAAATATTTGTAACCCTAAGAAAAATGACCATTATTTAAGCATAGACATCTCAAATTATTTTTTCATATTATCAAAAAAGTCTTTTGTCATATTTTCAACATTTTCTCCAAATATTATGTCATCAACATATACCATAACAATCAATTGATGTTCACCTTCTATTTTGACGTAGAGATTACTGTCAGCAAAATCTCTCTTGAAACCTTGATCTTACAGGTACATATCAAGCCTTGCATACCAAGATTTGGGAACTTTTTTCAATCCATACAATGCTTTCTTCAATTTGCATACATGGATACTATCATTTAAGAGAAGAAATCCCTTAGGCTGCTCAATGTAGACCTCTTCTTCTAGATTCCCATTTAGGAAAACAAACTTAACATCCATCTAAAACACTTTGAAATTATTAAACACTACATATTCAAGAAACATTATAATAGCCTCTAGCCTTTCCACTGGCAAAAATGTTTCTTCAAAATCTATACCCTCAATCTGAGCATATCCTTTACATACTAACCTTGCTTTATTCCTAGTAACTTCACCATCTTCATTCAACTTATTTTTGTATACCCATTTTGTTCCTATCACATTTCAATCTTTTTTCTAGGCACTAACTCCTAAGTATCATTGTTTTCTATCTAATTTAATTCTTCATCCATTGCTTTAACCCAATGCTCATCATGTCTAGCTTTTGAAAAAGTTCTAGGCTGAATTTTGGATAACAAATAAAAATTAACTTGCTCAAATTCACTTACCATCATCCTTATGGTGAAAACTCATTCATTTATGTTCTCAATGATGTCACTCTCATTATGATTTATTTGGACATATTTGGATTGGGTCTTGGTGACCTTTTGCTCCTTCTCATCTTCATCTGATTCTTCAAAATCTTCTTCAATGCAGGAGTTTCTATCAGATCACTGGGTCTTTGTGTTACATATTCATCTATCCTGACACTTTCACTTTTAACTACATTCTTGATTAATTTGTTGTAACATTTATAAGCTTTAATTTTACAAGAATATTCAAGAAATATACCTTCATCTGTTCTAGATTCAAACTTACCCAATTTTTCATCAATTCTCTTTATGAAGCATTTGCTACCAAAAACTCTAAAATAATCAATTGTAGCTGGTTTATCTTTCCATAGATCATAGGGATTCTTATCACTATTTACTATCAATAATTCTCTATTTTGGATATACACTATTTTACCTACTACCTTTTTTCAATATTTATCTGGTATCTTGGATTTATTTAGTATTGTCCTCACCATCTCCTGATCAGTTATGTTTTTTTGCTCAACTACTCTATTTTGTTGTAGAGTTTTAGCTATTAAATAATGTCTCTTTATCCCATGGTCTTCACAATAATCAATAAACTTATTTGACATAAATTCTCATCCTCAATCTGATCTCAGGTACTTAATCTTCAAACTAGTTTCATTCTCAACTAAAGCCTTGAATGCTTTAAAATGGCTAAAATCTTGTGATTTTTTATTTAAAAACATCTCCCAAGTCATATGTGTAAAATAATCAATAAGCAACATGAAGTATTTCTCACCTTGAGTTCTAGTAAGTCCACACAGATCAATGTGAACAAGCTCTAACATCTGAGTGGTCAAGTATTCTTTTATCTTGAACCATCTTTTGACCTACTTCCCATGTTGACATGGTTCACAAAGCATGTTGAAGGGATTTGTAATCTTTAGAATATCTCTAACTGCTTACTTATTTTTGATGTTGATAAGATTGTCAAAATTTGTGTCCCATTCTCCTGTGCCATAACCAACTTTCCTCAACTTGGCTCAAACAACATCTTTGACCTTTGATATCTGATAACATATATAAATTATTGCCTATCCTCTAATCATCTGCAATCAACACATCTAAATCTTTTCTCCTAATTTCATAACCTTCTACATAAAACTTTAATGTGTGTCCTTAATCGCATATTTGACTTACACTCAATAGATTATGCTTAAGACATTCTACATATAGAACATTTTTAGTCTTAGTTATACCATTATCCAAACTTAATATACCTTTTATAGATATTATGGAAGTGGTATTGTCTTCAAATTTCACTGTGACACCATTGATCTTCTTTAGAGTTATGAACTTGCTATTGTCTCCTGTCATGTGCCTCGAACATCCGTTGTTAATGAACCATGACTTTTCTTTATTTTTTGCATGCAAAGCTATCAGGACTAACATAGAATTTTTAGGTTGTTTCTTCTACCATGAACCTATCTAAACTTTTTTTTTTATGAATGGAGCCTTGAAACTTTGGACCTTATTGACTGACTCAAACATGCTTATGTAATACCAAGCTATGTGTATGAGATTATTGCAGTTGTAACATATTATGGACTCTTCATCAAAGCTTGATTGAGGAGAAAAATACTTGTGGCTTTTCCTTGAATTTGCATGAGTTTCCTTCTCCTTGTTTAAGAAATTATTAACTCTTTTCCAAAAATCTATTTTCTTCTCACCATAACCATTACAATAAAAATGATAACATGAAAATATAACCTATTATAATTTGTGTATCTTTGACCTGGTTGTTTTTTATAGCTTTTTTCCTTCTAGCATTACTTGTTTGAGCTATCCTCTGCATTCTTAACTTCCTCCCATTTTATTTCCTCTTTTGTAAGGCCTTCAAAATTGCTATTTTTCTTTTCAAATCCAATACATGTCTTATCTAATATTGATTTTTGACTTTCTAATATCTTATTCAACATGTTAGTGTTATTCTCAAATTTTGAATCATTGACTATTTTATTTATTTTCTTGATATCTTATTTTAAAGAGGTAATTTCAACAACATAATTTTCACATTCTTCATTTAATTTTTCTATTATATCTTCTTTAGTATTTTTGGCTTCTTCAATGTGTGCTTGTAGATCTTCAATTATTTCTTTTGACTCCTTTTCATTTTTCTCAATCTAGACCTTCAATACTTGATTCTTATTCTCAAGAGATTTTAATTCTTCTAAGGCACAAATGAGTTCTCCTTCTAGATTCACCTCAACTTCATCATTCTCCTCTTCTTGATCATATATACTTTTGTTTGCGAATGCATCTTTATGTATGGTCATGAATAGAATCTCTTCATCATCTAAGTCATTGACTCCACTATCTTCAACTGAGGTAGGATCTTTATAATATAAACTCTTCTTCTCGAATCCCTTCTTGAATTTGTCTTTGAAGTTCTTGTATGTAGGTTTTCCTTCTTCATTATCATCATTATTCTTATCTAATCACTTAGATATAAAATGTCCAATCTTATCACATTTAAAACATTTAAATGGTAACTTTCCTTGATATTTACCTATGCCTTTTTTAGGCTTGCAAATGAATAGAGCTTCATTATCATTTTCCTCATTGCTAGATCTATCACTTGATTCTTGAATCTTAGCCTTGTCTTTCTTTTATGTCTTGAAATTAGCTTCCCTCTTTGAGGGTTTCTCTTGTTCAATTTGCATGTCATATGCCATAATAATACCATGTAGTTCATCCATCTTTAGCTTGGATATATCCTTCATCTCCTTAATTGTAGAAACTTTTGCATCATATCTCAATGCTAGAGATCTCAAAACCTTTTGTACCACTTCTGACTCTTCTAAATTTTCTCCAAGACCTTAAATTTGAGTAACTATTTGATCAACCTGCAAAAGATAACTTGCTATATTTTCTTCCTCTTCCATCTTCAAACTTTCAAATTGTCTTTTAAAAGTCTGGAGCTTAGCTTGTTGAATGTCAAATCCAAGGGCCATCAAGTAAGTCCTCATCTTTATGCTCCAAAAGGCATAATTTTTCCCATAAAAAAAAGGTACTTTATTTGTATAAAAACTTTCATTTAATCCAGCCATCATGCTTTCCCCAATCTACCTTCAAATTGTTAAACTCTTTCCAAAAGAACCTACTCTAATACCAATTGTTAAACATGGGATATACTAAGAAGGGGGTTAATCAGTATATCATATCTTATAAGTCTTTCACTTAATCAAATTTCACTTAATCATACATTCAAGATATGTAATAAAACTGAAACAATAACATGCATCACATAAGAGAGACAGACACCATATTTTTATGTGGAAACCCAATGTAGAAAAACCATGGAGAATAATCTCAAGTATATGAATGAGAACCAACTCAAATCACAAATTTCATAAGAACCAATTTTCAAGATCACCAACCCCTTTGCTAAGCACCAACATAAGAACTATTTATGAGCACCAACCCATAGGAGCACCAACCCCTCTTATGTATAAAACACAACTATCTCTCAATGTTGCTTTCTCAACAAATGGTAGAACTCTATTATATCTCTTTCTCTTCTCTCATCTTTTCTTATATAAAATAATTAAAAACTATGCACTCTCTTGCATATTACAAATGGCTTACCAAGCCTCCTTTTATAGCTTTCTAAATGACCTTTGGCATTCACCCTTTGTAACCCTTCAATCCACATGGAAAATGGTGCCAAACTTGCATCACCTTTCTAATCCTTTCATTTAAAAAGTCACATGGTGACCCTTCATGAGAAAATGCATCCTTTCCCCTTTTGTCTTTATTTGGTGACTCTTTGAATTCCTCAAGGTGACTCTTCATGTAAAAATGCACCCTTCCCTCTATTGTCTTCACTTGGTGACTCTTTGAATTCCTCAACATGACCCTTTTATGGTAAAATTCATCCTTTCCCTCTTTTGTCTTTATCTCATGACTCTTTGACTTTATGCAACCAAAAATATATTCATTAATATTAAATAAATATCAACACACTTTAGCCAAAATATGAACATTAAAAACACCTTTAGACAATAAATCTATGGGGCCTTTTTCACCAATAATGTTAGAACTTTGACATCAATGACAATATTTTCAACAAGATTAATTTTTCACCGTAGATCTTCATCGCTTAATTAAATGCTCATTGTAGATCTTCGATAATGCAAATTTGGCTAAGTATGGGAACTACTATAATATGCTTGGAAGGCCAAATTTTCACCTTAATAAAAAAATTTATGCTCAACCTCATGACCTAAAATTTGATCCAAAAGATCACCTCTCATAAGGGAATCCATCCATATATCAAAATGATCCTGAAACTTTCAGACGCGTGAAATATGATGTCATTAAACAACTTACTTAACCTTATCTGCAAAGATGACTAATTAAATATAGACACTCATATGACTATTATAATGAATTATTTTCACTTCCATAAGCACTTTAATAACTCATAACACCCCATATGGTCTTTACAACATGTCCATACCATCGATATCATCCATCAATTATCTAAGTCAACCACTGAATAACTATGAAAGAATACTAATGCATATTGAATCACACTTTATCATTGTCATTATAACACAAATGAAACCTCATCAACATCCTTGGTCACCTTAGAGATATCATTTATAACTCTCCAACAATTGGTTTATCAGGTGTGTGAGTAGACCCTATAGGAAAGTGTTAGTTTCTCAAAAATTTGTTATAGCAGTCAGATTTGACCAAGTCAAAATTGATAAATGGATGGAGGATAAATTTTGAGACATTTAGTTTATGTCCATGGTGGTTTATAAATATTTTATATCCCTTAGGTGTACTAAACTAGTCATCTAAGTTGACCAATCACTAACAAACCTAATGGTGCAAATAATGAGAAAACTAGGTAGAAGTGAGAAGTTGATTAGGGATGTGTTATCATGGAAAAGGGATGAATAAAATTATATGAAGATATTATTAAATAATTTTAATATATGTTAATATTGAATATAATATTTTTAGGTCAGTGGATATGATGAAAATATTACTCATAAGTTGACCTGTCTAGTACATATGAGATAGTGAGGCACAAGACTATGAGATTGGTCTATAAGACCAATATTAAAATTTGACCATATTATATATCTATATGATAATGGTATAATTAAATCATAGGATAATATATATGCATTCAAATTATCTTAAATTGGTCCTATAAGTGTTTTAGGTCATTGTTTCTATGACTATGTTTTGAGGCTAGTTGGCAGTTTTGAGTGGGCTACTTGTAGAGAAGGATTTAAGTAATTTTAACCTATGTAATGAAGTATAATTAAATTGATGAAGTTTTATGTATTTAAAGTTTTTTTTGTATGTTTTATTACCATTTTTTAATCTAATTGGTGTTTTATCTTCAATAGTTCAAGATAGACTTTTTGGGTATACACAAGCCTAATTATGAATAGTACTAACGACATGCTTCAAGTGATGATTGGAGATAAAAGGTGTTATGTACATAAGATGAGATTATTAGTGGTATATTTTAGTGAAATATGATATTTTCCTTCTGATATAGGATTTTTAAAGTGTTCCAAGGAGTTCAAAGGGTAACATGTGCCAATGAATGCTTAATTGAATTAGGTCTCCTTAAGGGCTAAAAGGGGTTTTGGTCCTATGTGCTATGATAGATATATTGTAATGTTTGATTAATTTTTATGGAATGTATTAAGAACTAATTTATTTAAAATATAAATGGGAAACTGTGTATGGCCAACTAAAACGTGTATGAGCAAGAATGTTGTATAAGAACTAGGTGTAATAAGCCTAATTAATGTGTTAGAAAAAGAGTGAGCTAAAGTGAATGATATAGAAAATTTAATAGATGAAGTAGGTATTTTATAGAATAATAAGGGTGTATAAAAATTATAATGAATATATGATAGGGTTATTACATATGAAAATCAAGGTCAGATGACCTAATCAAGTTAAAAAGAGGGCTAGTTAAGTGAAGAGGCCCAAAAGGCAATTTGAGAGGGATAAGAGTGTGAAGAGATGAAGAGGTGATAATCATAAATTGATTGATAAATAAGGTGATATAAATGTGATCAAAGCAATCAGGTTGTTGAGTTGGTGTTGAGTCATCTAGGGGGTTGGTGCCTCCTTGCAAGTGGGCATTTGCTAAAGCCTAATCAAGTGGGTACTTGGCTAGTTGGAGTTGATAATCCATGTGAAGTTGATGATTCACTAAATATTGATGTTTGTATTATAGTAATTGTCATGTCCCCTTTCTAGTCGACATGTGCAGAGTAGATGATTAGCCTATTATGCGACCCTCGTAGGCTGATGAGGTGGATAGAGGGTCTTGATGGAGCTGGGCTTGGTTTTCGTTTGGGCTCTTTAGGACATGAATTAAAGGAGATATTAATATTTGATTGATTTAATCAAATATTAATTATTTGGTCCAATTTTAATTAATTATTAATTATTAATTAATAATTAATTATTAATTAGTTATTATTGGGTCTAATTTTAGGATCCTCATTCTAATTTAAGAATTGGTCTAATTTTAAGACCCTAGTTCTAAATTAAGGAAGCCCCAGTCTAATTTAAGGGAATCTAATTTTAGCAAGCACACCTTTGGAGGTGTATAAGAATCTCTCATGGAAGAGAGTTTGTATCCATGACTATTATTGATATTGATTCTTGTTAAGAAATTCTTCTGTGAAGACTAAGCCAAGGGTTCCAGGATTCCAATTGCAGTGAAGAACGTCAACTCTTCATTGTGTGCGATTCAGAGGTTGTGAAAGATCAGCCGATCTATTGCCGAATTGAGAGATAACTTCACACAGAAGTTATCATAGTATTACAGGTATTTGAGAGATAACTTCACTCAGAAGCTATCACAAGGGTTTACAGGTATTTTCTTTATTTTGGGTTTTTGATTCAAGAATTATCCAGATATAGATCTTTTGTGTCAGCCCATAATTCTACAGATCAGGATCAGGCATACAGGGTGTGTTATATCAGCGGCCGTACGACTTCCGTACAGATCTGCGAAAAATCCATACGCATCTACAGAAAGTTCAGGTACCGACATCGGCGAACAGGAACTTACAGAGACCGACATCGGTCGACTCATCACCGACGTCGGCAAGGGGACTACTACAGGTCGACCGACGACGGCAGTATAACCGATGTCGGCGACTGTGTTTTTTACACAGCAGGCCGAGACGTGCCAGATTCAACCCAGTTCGCGGAATATTCAGGCTATAAGGCCGAACTTTCGATATTCTTTGTATACTTGACAAAGGATCTCAAATTGTAAGCTTATGAGCAAATAAAAAGAAATTATACTGTGATTTATTCATCTATTTGAAGATATTTTTGCAGAAATTCAGATAAGCAATTTGGAGCTTTGTTTTAATATTCGAAGGGATATTACAGTGGTATCAGAGCTTTGGTCTTTGGTATCAGAGTTTTTTGTGCAGATAAGAGAGCCCTAAGTAAGGGATATCACAAAAATGTATTCCATTTGAAAATATCAGTAGGTTTTTCTTCCCATTAAAGGTTTCCCACTCATATATGTGTTTCTTGTGTTATGTTCATGTGAATGACTCTTTATGCACTACTATATCTTTGTATTGCTTTGATGATTCAAGGAACGTTAAAGTACATGTGAAAGAAAGTTTTAAGAGAGTGATTCACCCATAAATAATTGCATTTACAAAAATTGGTATCATATATTTGTCCTTTAAATACAAGTCTAATAGCTTGAAGGTGATCCTAGAAAACACAAGATGTCCCATGATTAACAAGAAGAAGACAACATGTATGATGAAGAAGTCTACTATGATAATGAATAAGGAGAAGCTGAAGTAAACCTTGAAGCTGAGCTCATAAGAGCCTTTGATGATTTAAAACATCAACAATGATCTCAATAGTCAATTAGAAGGTTTCAAGACAAGGTTTAGGTCAAAGGAAGTTGAGTATAACCAGTTGAAGATGAATCTAGATTCCTTGAAGGTTGAGCATGAGCAACTCATAGACAAAGTGAGCATGTTTGAAAGAGAGAGTGAGAAGTCAGAGAAAGTAAAGATTATTAACATGAAAAGATTAATTAGGTAACCCAATGTAATAAAGTACAATTCATCATGGCACCATGGGAAAAGGATTAATCAGTCAAGAGGTAAGTACAAAAATATTGTTTGCTATATTTATCATAATATAGGATACATTTCAAAATTATGCCCTAATAACATTAGAAGGACCTAAAGATTCAACAAGACATATGAATCTCCTAGAATGCAAGAGAGTAATTAAACATTTGTATGGAACCCAAAGTAAGTCAGGACTGATCATATTGAGCTCAAGAGTCAAGATGGAATATTTTCCAAGGAGGGAAAAAAAACCAAAGAGGATTCTATGCTAGCTTAGAATGCCTTTCACATTCAAGATGAAGGCATGAAATGGTATATATATATATATATATATATATATATATATATAAGTCAGGACTTATCATATTGAGCTCAAGAGTCAAGATGGAATATTTTCCAAGGAGGGAAAAAAAACTAAAGAGGATTCTATGCTAGCTTAGAATGCCTTTCACATTCAAGATGAAGGCATGAAATGGTATATATATATATATATATATATATATATATATATATATATATATACATATATATATATATATGTATGTATGTATGTATGTATATATATACATATATATATGTATATATATATATATATATATATATATATATGTATATATATATACACACATATATATATGTATATATATATATGTATATATATACACACATATATATATGTATATATATATATATATATATATATATATATGTATATATATATATATATATATATGTATATATATGTATATATATATATATATGTATATATATATATACATACATATATATATGTATGTATATATATATATACATATATATATATATATATATATATATACATATATATATATATATATATATATACATATATATACATATATATATGTGTGTGTGTGTGTGTGTGTGTGTATACACACATATATATATATACACATACATGTATATATATATATATACATATATATACATGTATATATGCATATATACATATATATATATATATATATATATATATATATATATATATATATATATATATATAGTGTGTGTGTGTGTGTGTGTGTGTGTGTGTGTGTGTGTGTGTGTGTTTTCAAGCCACATGATAGGAGTCATAAATAATTTCATCTCATTGAAAATGAATGTTGTAGGAACAATGAGGTTTGGAAACAACACAACTCCCAATATAGTTGGCAAGGGTGTCTTGAGTTTGGATAATAGGAATACCAAGACATAAAATGTGTTGTATGTGGAAGGTTTGATACATAACTTACTTAGTGTAATTAAAATGTGCAATCAATGACACACACTAAACTTTCATGATAAAGGGTGTGAGATAAGGAGA
Organism: Torreya grandis; assembly: GCA_037957365.1. Classification (NCBI taxonomy): domain Eukaryota; kingdom Viridiplantae; phylum Streptophyta; class Pinopsida; order Cupressales; family Taxaceae; genus Torreya; species Torreya grandis. Next base: position 1,615,446 of record JARHVA010001772.1, read on the forward strand.
GCCAAATCAGGAAGGCTAATTGCCAATGTTAAGAGGACTAAGAAAAATCTATATGTTTTGAATGAGATAAACAATGAGAGATGATTCATGAGATATATAGATGAAAGTTAGTTATGGCATATAAGTTTAGGTCATCTAAACTTTGATAATATGGTCAAGATTATCACTAATAATTCTATGAAGAACATGCCTAAGATCACCAAACCTATAAACAAACTTTCCAAATCTTGTCAACATGGTAAACAGACTAGAATAAGGTTCAAGTTTAAGGATTAATCTACTACAAGACCCTCGGAGTTGATACCTAATATTTGTGAGCATAAAAGAATTCAAATCATTCAAAGATATAACTCCTTCATGTTACTCATAGATGATTACACAGGAATAACTTGGGTTACATTATTAAAATAAAAATTAAAAGCTCTTGACAAGTTTAAGGCATTCAAGGCTCTTGTTGAGAATGATAATATTAGGAAGATCAAGTGCCTAAGATCTGATAGAGGAGGTTATTTTTGGTCTAATGAGTTTGATTAATTTTATGAGGTTCATAGAATAAGGAGACAATTCTCAGTAGCTAGGACACCTCATTAGAATGGGGTAATGGAAAGGAAGAGTAGGACAGTTCAAGAGATGGACAGAATTATGATAAATGAGTCTATATTATATGATGGATATTAGAAAGAGGCATTAAGCATTATTATCTACATTTTTAGTAGCGTGCAGATAAAGAATAATGGAAAAAAGACTCCTTATTAACTATGGAAGGGTAGACCTAATAATGTGGAACAATTTAGAGTGTTTAGGAGAAAATGTTTCATCAAAAGAGATGATGAATACTTGGGAAAATTTGATTCCAGATCTGATGAAGGCATATTATTAGGATACTCATCAATGAGCTCAGCATATATATGTTATAATAAGAGACTAAAAAATAAAATATAAAGCACCAATATGAATAATAATGAGACAAAGAAATATCACTCATAGTAAAAAACACTTTAAAGAATCTAGACTTAAAGAATGAAGAGGAGAATATAGAGGTTGATGAGGAATAAGAAGTTTAAGAGAGATAGGACTCAAAATGACCCTTAAGATAGATTCAAAGAGATCACCCTAAATCTCAAATCATTAGTAGCAAGAATGTAGGTATGCAAACAAGGAGAAGACTAGTAAGTAATCTAAATCAAGAGAATGCTACTTTATTATCCAAGATTGAACCTAAGATTCTTATAGAAGCAAGCAAATATTTTTTTTGGATAGGTGCTATGAATGAGGAGTTAGACCAAATAGAGAAGAATGATACTTGAGAACTAGTTCCTAGGCCTAAAGACAAGAATGTCATTGGCACAAAATGGGTGTTCAAAAACAAGTTGAATGAAGATGGAAAGTCACTAGGAACAAGGCTATATTGGTATGCAAGGGATATGAAAAAGTTGAAGGGGTAGACTTTGAGACCTTTTCACCAGTAGAAAAATTAGAATCCATCATATTATTTCTAGCATATGCAAGATTTAAAGGATTTAAGGTATACCAAATGGATGTCAAATTTGCCTTTTTGAATGGGAATTTGGAAGAAGTGTACATTGAGCAACCTAAAGGGTTATCACTATAAGACTACAAAGACTATGTTTGCATATTGAAAAATGATCTCTATGGTCTAAATCAATCTTCTATAGCTTAGTATGCTATGTTGGACAAGTATCTATTGGATCAAGGATTTAAAAGAGGATTTACAGATAGTAATCTATACATCAAGATAGAAGATGACCATTAGTTGATAGTCGTTGTCTATGTGGATGACATCATCTTTAGTGGAAAAAATGAGAATATGACCAAGGCCTTTACATAGGTGATGAATAAAGTGTTTGAGATGTACATTCTAGGATAACTATCATTCTTTCTTGGGTTACAAATCACTCAATCTGAAAAAAGGTATATTCATCTCACAAGTCAAGTACATAAAAGAGATGTTGAAGAAGTTTGAGATGGAAGATTAAAAGTTAGTTAGTACACCCATGATCACAAGATGTAATCTGAGCAATGAATATGAGTCTTTAATGTTTAATAAAATTTCATATAGGTTAATGATTGAAATTTTATTGTACACTGCTACCTCTAGACCGAACATCATGTAAGCAGTAGGTCTTGTGGGAAGGTTTCAAGTAGATACAAAGGATAATCATCTAAAAGTAGTCAAAAGGACACTCAATTATTTCAAGGGGATTATGGAGTATGGATTATGGTATCCAAGAAGAAAGGAGTTCAATTTGATAACCTACATAGATGTAGATTGGGCAGGAAGTATAGATGATAGGGAAAGTACCAATGGAGGAGTTTTCTTCCTAGGTGGGTGGTTAGTTTCATGGATAATCAAGAATCAACCATCAGTAGCATTCTTTATTTGTGAGGATGAGTATATTGTAGTAGCATAAATTTTCACTTAGGTTCTATGGATGAGATAAACCCTAAAATACTACAAGGTGGAGTATGATGGTCTTAGCCCTATATATTGTGACAATACAGGTGTTATAACCATCTCAAATAACCCTATCATGAAATCAAGGACCAAGACATTACCATAAAATATCATTTTATAAGAGATAAGGTAAGTGAAAAAAGTGTTAAACTTTAATATGTTTCTACACAGGATCAGATTTTAGACATCTTGACCAAACCACTTCTAAAGGTAACTTTTGAACACCTTAGACATGAATTGGGTGTAATTCCTACCCCTAGAAATCTTTGAAAAATTCAAGTACTTAGGGGGACATAATCATGCTCATTATCTCCAAGAATAGATGAGTTATTCTAAGAAGGTATGAATGGAGATAGGTTGAACATGTTTGTATTATGTCTCATAAACTCATAAGTCCTGTGTGTTGAGTATTTTGGTTTCAAGAAGTGTGATCCAAGGATTTGTAGAAATCACTTTGTCATTTATGTCAAAGGGGAGAAATAATAGAATGGGGAGATAGGAATAATCATTATACAGTATGTTTTTCCATCAATTACAAAGGGGGAGATTGTTGAGCATTATTCGTATTATTGAAGGTTAGCATTGATGTCAAAGGTTCTTAAGAAAGGTGTTCATGAGGTCATTGAACAATTTTCCTATTTGATAGCAAAATTGATAATTTTGACATTGTTTTAGCATGTGAGATGTTTTTTGAGCATGTATGTAAGGTTTTGAGAGCTTGGACTAGTTAGAAGGTTAGTTTTAAGGCCTAATGTGACTTACAGGTCAAGGTCTAAGTAAATAAAAAGAGAGATGATGGCCAAATTAGGTATGAGATTCATATTTCAAGATAAGAATGAACATGTGAGAATTTTAAATAGTGTGATAGGTTTTTCTAGGTGTGTTAACCAAGTCTGAGGTCAAAGTTTGTAAGAAAATACATGAAAAGTGTTTTTGAGGTCTCTCAAGTGCATAAAATAGAGAGTTCTCAACTTGAGAAGGGCTTTTAGGTGTTCATTGGCATGTGTAACCTTTGCATGGGAACCTAAGCTATTGAGGAAAGATGGTTAAGGGTCCTTGATAATATATCTAAGCATTAATTTTATAAATGAGGGGTATTCCTTTATGAACATCTTTAACACTAGAAACAATGTTAACCCTCTCTAAAACCATAACAATGACTTGATGTGAAATATCTTGTTATAAAGTGATTACAATAGATTTTTATGGATAGTTAAGTTATTGGATGTTGTATTCAATTCTCCCAGACATCTTTAGGTGGGATTTATTTGTCACATGTGTGAGTAGACGCTAGAGGAAAGTGTTAGTTTCTCAAAAATTTACTATAACAATCAGATTTGACCAAGTCAAAGTTAATAAATGGATAGAGGATAAAGTTTGAGACTTGTAGTTTTTGTCCATGGTGGTTTTTGGATAGGTTATATCTCTCTATGTGATAAACCATTCATCCAAGTTGACCAGTCGCTAACAGGCCTATGGTATAAATAATGAAAAAACCAAGGAGAAGTGAGAAGTTAATTAGGGATGTGCTATCATGGAATAGGGATGAATCCAAGTACATGAAGATGTTATTTAAGGATTTTAAGAAAGTTTCATGTTTAATATAATATTTTTAGGTCAATGGATATGATGAAAATGTTGCTCATAAGTTGACCTGTCTGGTATAGATGAGACAATGAGGTACAAAACTATGAGATTGCTCTATAAGACCAATATTACCATTTGACCATATTATATATCTATCTGAGAATGTTCTAATGAACTCATAGGATCATATACATGAATTTTAAGTCTTTTAAAGTGGTCTTATAGGTGTTTAAGGTCAGTTTTTCCATGTCTATGTTTTGAGGCTAGTTGGTAGTTCTAAGTTGGATACTTGTAGAGAAGGGTTTGAGTCCTTTTACCCTTTATAATGAAGTATAATGTACTTAGTGAAGTTTTTTAGGTCTTTAAGGTTATATGTATCTATTTTATTTCCATGGTTTTTTAGTTAATTGGTGTTTTATCTTCAATAGTTCAAGATAGACTTTTTAGGTATGCACAAGCCTAATTGTGAGCAGTACTGATGGTGTGCTTCAAGTGATGATTAGATCTAAAAGGTGTCATAGACCTAATATGAGATTATTAGGGGTATATTTTTGTTAAATATGTTATTTTAATACCAAGTGAGGAGTTTTAGAGTGTTCAAAGGAGTTCAAAGTGTAATGTGTGCTAATGAAGGCCTAATTGAATTAGGTCTCCTTTAGGCCTAAAAGGGGTTTTGTTCATATATGATATGAATATCCTATTTTAATGTTTGATTCATGTTTTTGGCATGTGTTAAGTCATATTTTATTGATAATCTAAGTGTTCAACTGTGTATGGTCGATGTAGAGGTGTATGAGCAAGAGCCTAGTATAAGAATAAGGCCTAATAGGCCTAATTGATGTGTTAGAAAAAGAGTGAGTTAAAGAGAATGATATATAACTTTGAAGAGATGAATAAGGTATTTTAGACAATAATAAGGGTGAAAAAAAACTATCATGAATATCTGATATGGTTACTATGTATGAAAATCAAGGTTAGATGACCTAATCAAGTTAAGAAGAGGGCTATTTGAGTGAAGAGGCCCAAAAGGCAGTTTGAGAGGGATAAGAATGTGAAGAGATAAAGAGGTGATCATCATCAGTTGATTGAGAAACAAGGTCATATGAATTTGATCAAGGTAATTAGGTGGCTAATTTGGTTCTGAGTCATCTAGGGGGTTGATGCTTCTTTGCAAGTGGGTGCTTGCTAAATCCTAGTCAAGTGGGTGCTTGGCTAGTTGGGATTGGTGCTCCGTGTGAAGTTGGTGCTTCACTAAATATTGATTTTTTTATTATATTAATTTAGTCCATTTTAAAATATTAGTTTTTTTTAATTCCCCTTGAGGGTTCCCCAATTATATATGTGTTTATTGCTTTATGCTCATGTGAATGACTCTTTATGTACTAGTATATATTTATGTTGCTTTGATGATTCAAGGAATGTTAAAGTACATGTGAAATAAATTTTTAATAGACTAATTCACCCCCCAGTCATTGTGTTTTCATAAATGCATCATTCACTCATATAAAGTTCTTTTTTCTTTATTTCAAAGTTACCTCAAGGTGTAATTCATATAATCTAGTATCCAATCTGGGGTTTAACAACTAAGTGAGGTTGGAGTATACATGTTGAGATGCAAAGGAATATATACAATATGAAGTCATATGAAATGAATTTTCTAAAATCACTTTGGCGAGTTAGTTTTTAAGTGTGTCATTAATCATTCTTCCCCAATCAATGAATTACTTGTGAACATAAATGATACTCATGGGGAGGAACATTCAATAATGGAAATCCTTAGAATTTAAATTTCCTATAGTTCTATTGAGGAGGGTGATCATAGCTTATAATTCCTCCATAAAATATACAATGGTGAAGCTTTTATGGAGTTTAGATAAGCCTTCTAATTTTAATAACAACCAACTATTGTTCATGAGATATTTATCTATATCCTTGATCTATAAATTTGAAAAATCTCTACACTCATCCTTGCATATGTGCTCCTTTTTATAATTTTAAAGGTTGCATCAATGGATTCCCCATTAAACATGACCACAATGGCCTCTCCCACATATCTTATTTATCTTATCACCATATTTTAGTATTGAGAAAATTCTAGAACTAGATCTAAACACTGTAGAAAAAATAGAAATTCATCTACCTTAATCAGACCACTTCTTTCCAAGAGGTCACCTAGAAAATCTATTATCAACTCTCCTATAAAATTCAAGAATATCTACATGTCTAATCATTGAATATATGATTTATTATATATCAATTTATAGGACAAATAGAGGATCATATACCATGCATTTGAAATTTATCATAGTTATTTTGGTGACACATAAAGTGGCATCAGATAATCCTTAGAGATTATCACAAGGGCTCGATGGGATAAAATGTTTATGGAATTGTGTATAGTAAATTATGGTCATCATGAAACCATTTAATTTTGATGTTAATTATTATCCTTAATGCTCTAGGGGTAGAGAATTTTTTTTTTTTACCCAAAGGTAAAAATATCTCCCCTAGGAGTGAAAGGTGCTTGAATTAAGCTATAATTTTTCCCCTAATATTTGTTATACCCAATATTCAAAAATTAATTCAATCACCTTTCACTAGTAGGGAAGATTTTTTTACCTTGAGTAAAACAAATTTATGCTATGAACTATGTTAATTATATATGACTCATGAATCTTGAGTGACTATGAGGTGATAAAAAAGATGAAGGTTTTGAATATAATTGGGCAAAGCTTGGCCTTCATATGAGCAAATGGCTAAATAGTGAAGCTTTAGCCTCATGGGAAAACATAGAGAGGAAATATTTTGAGATAATTTATAACACTATGGATAAAATGTGCCAAACTAAGTTACATATAGGGTTGGAGTGTGGCGAGGACACTATGGATGTGACTTGACACTATAACAGGGTCTAAAGGATGCCACAAATGCAACATGGAATATGTTGGTCTCATATCCACATTTTATATATCCATGAGGTTAGGCCAACCAATCCAATAGGTGCAATGAGCTTGAATTCGCATTATGGCCTACTGGGATGCACTTCCACTTCAACCACATCTAGAAGGTTAGGAAATCCCAAACTTATAGATACATAGGGTGCATTATTTATTTTTTTAAAATTATATAATGTCTTAAACCTTATTAAATTCACTCAAACTCTTCATTTATACCAATTTATGTGGAAATTTTTACTATGCAAATTTTGGGAATGACAGTTGGGTTAGGACGGGGACATAGACTTGTAAAATTACATAAGGAAAATATTGAGAATCTATGGTTTCAAGACTAGTGTCTTAACCATTGGGATTCAAAGTCAGTTTAAATAGTTGAAACGATAAATGGAACATGAAAATATCAAAAATAAAAGGAAACACACAACATGAAAAAACCAATGAGAAAGAGAAACAAAAAATAGAAAAGGAAACATACAATAAAACCTAAATCACCTATGAACCTAGTAAGGAACATCCTACCTTCACTATTTTTAATGATTTAGATATAACCCACTCAAAGGAAAAAAAATTTGAATTATATTTTGATATGCTAGATAGTATATGTTATCACTATATAAATTTTGGTTATTGAAAAATTCCATCCATAAGGAGTCAAACTTTCCATAAATTTCCATTGGTTCCCTCTTTTTATACCATAGGAGAACCAAGTCTCCAATATGTAAATCTCATGCTCTCACCTTGTGATCAAAATTCTCTTTCACATTCTTATGCCCATGGCTATTCATTTGTGAGATCAGGTTGGTTTGGTCCCATGGGTGTAGTGGATGAAATTCATATTGTGGTTCATCTATATGTGCCTCTGCATCTTGAAGGTCAAGAAAACCCAAACTTCTAGACATAACATACATATTTTTTATTTTTTTAAATTTTTTCTCAAGTCTTAGACCTTTTCAACTTGACAAAAACTCTTCATTAATATCAAAATTGGAAACTTTTAAAATACAATTCTTGTGAAAAATGGGTTTCAAATAAAAAATATGGAAAATAGATTTTAATGCACATGACTAAAGGCAAGTGTACACATAAAAGGCATATACAATTTTAAGCATAGTTTTCTGAGGTGTTACAAACCTTCATAGTCAACAATGATAATACCCATCATCACATGAGTCTACATTTCACTGGTATTACCCATGTAGGGTTTGAGATCCTATTTTATGATTTGAGCTATTACGGAGCAAACACAAAGTTAGTTAAGGGACAATGACAAATACAAAGAGTTATATAAAATAGAATTAAGATAAGTGCATCCCCCATCCATTTTTTTTCAATTATAATTATGGTGATTGAAATATCAATATACCCTTTTACATTCATATTTGTATAATCATCTCCCTATTTTACAAAATGTAAATAGTCATACTTTTACTCTATTTAGATCACATTAATCAAAAAATTCATAAAACATTTTGGTGAACTCAATCCTTTACTTGAGAGTGAAAAACCCTAGGCCTATTCTACATTAATGTTTCATACTTAGTGTTTCATATTTATCCTATATTAAGGTTTGAATTTCATTTTTTATTTCTATTTTCCCTATTCATTTAGTCAAAACCCTAACGTAATATCAATGGATGATAATATTTTATATTTTTTAATCCAATCTATGATTTTCATGATTGCATGTTAATTTCCTACAATATAAAATATGTTTATAGTTCATTTAATGAATGGCTTAAATTTAATTTTAATAAAATTAAGGATGATATTAATAATGATCAATTATGAGCTCCCCTTAGTAGCACATATTACATGAATATTGAATCTAAGATTCTTTTAGTTACTATTCGATATGAAATGGGATGTGTGGCTCCTTTCATTCCTCCTCCTCTTACATAATTAGTAATTGATATATATCATCCCTCCCAAAGGATTAAATTGGTTATAGAGGCCCATTCTATCAAAAAATGAAGAGGTAAGGTACATACTTATATAAAATTTTGCATGAATATTGAATCTACAATTTATTTACTTTTTGATTATAAATAAAAATACTTAGTTACAATGATAATTAATGTATCCAGAGTAGCAATCCATGATAAATTCAACCCTTGAACATATTCTTAGTGCTAAAATTATTATACATTAAATTTATTTATAAAGGTCATGTGACTTGAATATAAATGTTAACATCCATAAAATCTTGAGAATGATATTGTAAATTTCATTTCTAGCTCTCCACCAAATCCCTATGTGTCTCAAAATATTTCATTAGAAATATGGGTTAAGAAAATAAATAAATCTATGACTAATGAATCAATATATTGGCATAGGCTTAGAACTTATCTAAGTGAAACTCTCAAAAACATGTTTTGAAAAAAAATGATCATATTAACTCCTACAAATCCTATGTTAATATACAAGTACTATTATGCTTATCATATTGTTTATGGGCATCCCATAGATAGGCACCAATCTTTTAAACATAGAATACAAGATCTTATCGACCATGGTGACCTTACATTGGATAAAACTATTAAAGAACCAATGGACTCAAGCACACCTTCTAATATTGAGTAACACACTTTAATTTTAGTTCCATCTCCCAAGGTCGAATTAACAAATCAAGAGTTACCTAAATAATATTTGAATAAGATTGAGGCACCTAAGATTAAAAGTCATAAGAAATATGTACCTAAGAGAACTAATGTCATAAACATGGTTTCTAATGTGGTAGCCACAAAACATTTATCATTCCTATAACTTTTGATCGTTATCCTTCACATAGATGGAAAACAATACACCAACGTCAAGGTTGATAATTTATTTAAACTAATGTATGTAGCACGACCCTTATCAAAACTCTTGGATATGGAATCTAACACTTGAATAAAACTAATTTATACAAACCACTCATATGATCCATTCAGTGGTCCATATATCTTGTTATTACATTACATTCTTCTATATTCCAAATTAACCTTGATTTGACACACCACAATGCTATCCTAATAAACTCATGGATATGATCAATAGATGCAATACTTGAAAATAATCATGATCACATTAAATTTGATATCCAAGTAAAGATTATTTACATTTCAAGAGACAAAACAACCCCAAATCAAGAATAACAAGTGGAATCTATTTCTTCAATTAAATCTCAAAGAATATTGTGTAAATATTATCCACATATACCATTGAAAGGATAGAAACTAAGTTATATGATACCAATAATGATGAATATATTGAATAGAAAATAATATCCAGTAAAATAATTACATAATATGGTGTGGTTGGTTATACATACCCTATACAGATAAAGAATATGATATTAATTGGAGAAACAAATATAAACTAGTGGATGAATATGAAAATACACTTGATGATTATGACATATATGATACATGATCTACATATTACTATCCATTAATGGGATCATTGGGTTCTCAAACATAATCTACTATACATATATTATTAATGGTTTTTTGATTTATTATCCTTTATTCTCTTCTATATCATCATATATGTGTACATATTATTTTGTATTGACCATTCTTCTATACCTTGGCTTTACTTTGGTTATGAAATTTTCACTAGCCCTTGCCTTTTGATTTTTATCCTAATTTGGACATTCATGAAAAATATCTTATGATGACACAACCTTTACAACATTTTGGTCCTAATGTAGATTCCTTATGACACACTACTTAACCATCCCACTCCATATTGACTATATGCTATATTTTTTTTCCTAGAATATATTTTAGCTTATATTATTGAGCATATTGTATGCCTACGTATATATTTGTGACATTTTCATACACATTAAGTCTTTCCCATTAGGGGCATGCATCTTCCTAACTAAATGTGCTCTTTTGAGATGTGATTTTCAAATTTACATATACATTAGGGGCTTGTTTATTTCCTTCATTTCCTCGAGATTTATTTTTTATTTCACTTGGTGCACACTATGTGTTGAAATATGCTATGGATTTTTTTCAATCCACTTTATTATTCTATTCTTGAAGCCTTTCCTCTTCTAATTGCTTCATTAGATAGATGTGTGCTTAAATTAAAAATATTCAAAAACACAAATCAGTTTCAAAAGTTATTTTTAATTATATATATATATATATATATATATATATATATATATATATATATATATATATATATATATGACCTCTGTATGACATGATTTATTAGTATACATGATTGATCTATGTAATATATCATATACATGGAGAATTACACATTCAATTTATACACATATTATTTTCATATATATATATATATATATATATATATATATATATATATATATATATATATATAGGACCTCTGTATGACATGATTTATTAGTATACATGATTGATCTATGTTATTTATCATATACATGGAGAATTACACATTCAATTTATACACATTATTTTCGTAGTATACATGAGTAGGATGCACAACATATAGGTTACATGAGACACATAAATATAAAAGTGTACAAATTATTTAAAATGAAGGGAAACCTTTCTACATTGGGGTCATGCCTACACAAAGAGCATCATTATACACTTATCAAGTTATATTTTCCTATATTGTTCCATTGATCATAATAAATTATTACACATGAATTGCTCTTGTTTATACTTTATAGAGTTATATTTCTTATGGATATTTTACTATGCTATAATAGACATTGACATTGATTGATCCATGCACTATTGACATCAATGATTATTAAATTATGTGATCATTGATGTGTTATATATTACATGTTCTATGAGTGCATTAAATTTTATTTTTCACGTCATGTGTTAGTGTCTATTAGAGGATCATCTAGTCCATGTCATGCCCTTTTTTGTGTGTTGGGTTAGATTTGAATTATATCGTGTCATATTATGAGTGATTGTGTACTTCATGATCATGATATTGTGTGCATGTTTGTTGTTAAATATATGATAGTTGTTGAGTTTGGTGTAAATAATTATATCATGCATATTATACTATGTGTGATGCTATGATTTATATCATGCACATATTACATTGCTTATTATTGCATGCTTAATTGATGTATCTACTTAAAAATTATATGTGTATGCCCATTGCCTTTGATTATATGTTTTATATATCCTTGAGTAATCAAATATTTATATGATGACATATTTTATCATGTTTGTATATATATATATATATATATATATATATATATATATATATATATATATATATATATATATATATATATATATATATACAAACATGATAAAATATGTCATCATATAAATATTTGATTACTCAAGGATATATAAAACATATAATCAAAGGCAATGGGCATACACATATAATATATAACACATGGCACACATAACTCTTTATTTTGAGATGAGTGGATCATAAGCTTCATCTCTCATATTAAAAGGGAGAATATAGTGGGCTTATCTTAGAGATTTAGGTCATGATAGAGACTTAGTTCATACTTCCAATCAAATTATGTGATTTAGATAGGACTAGTTTGATAAATTGAGGCATATGTGTGGAATTATACGTGATTTTGATGAATAGTTTGAATATTCTATGATATTATGAGATAAATTATATGGGTAAGATTGAAAAGATTTATTAGATTTATCATATTAAGTAGATTTATCAGGTTGATTTTATTTATTAAATTGATTGGGTTGAACATATTTATAGACATTATACAGAACTATGACAAATAGATTATGACATTCTATATCATTTTTAGGTGCAAATAGATTACAATTGAGGCATGCATGTTGTTCATGCAAACACTATGTTATTTCTATAGTGAGGATTAAGGGGGAACAATGATACTATGTAATCCATTTGGATATAAAATCCATATTAACAGTTGAATCAAAGAATAAATTTACATATGAAATTTTTTTGAGGTTACAATTTTACATAAGAGCCTATTTTGAGGTTCCACAAACGAGTTATGATAATATTTAAAGTAGTGCAGTTGAGGTTTCTATGACACTTAAATTTTATCACTTCTCCATCTTTATGGAGGTTGAGGCATTTATACTCATCAAGTCATGGTTTTAGTGGTTGTATCTCCTTGGGGAATAATTAACACATAGAAGTTTAAAAATAAGTTCAAAAAGTGGAAGCTTGCTTTACATACCATAAGGTGTGTTCATTATTTGATTTTTCAATTTAAAAATATTCAATTATCTAGATTATTCCAAAACAATTATCATGAATGGGAATTGATATATACATGTTTCCTTGTAGGTTTTGCATGGATAAAATGGGACATTTGGGGCATACTTGTACAGACCAATTGTGATTAGTCACATGTACCAAATTTATTATTTTTTTCTTTTAATTTAGAATTTTCAATACAAGGATAAGATGGGTTTATTTTAAAATAATTAAAATTTGTATTAGACACTTGGAAACATCAAATTTGGTACACTTTGACATACTTGGACATTTTGTACATATTTCAATCTTGTGCACACTTTTCCATATCTATCTACCTACCTATTGTCATGGATAAATTAATGTACTAGATAAACATATTAAAGATCACCCTACTCTATGGTATAAACGTTCCATAATCCTAAAAAAACTATCTCTATATCTCATATAATTGAATTTCACTTTAGGATAGTCCTATAAACAATTAGATAGTTGTAGTTTGTTGCCAGTTTTTGCCTTTTCCAGTAATGTCTAAGAATACTCAAGGGATACCTTTAAAAGTAGGATGTCTCCATTAGGTAAGCCTAAAAACATTTCATGGGTAAGAAATAGTGGAAAATTTTAAAGAATAATCTATAAATACAAATCAATCCTAAAGGTGGAAGAAATAGTGAAATTTGAGCCCTCTTTGGAGTATTGGAATATAGGAAACACTTAGTCAATTAACAAGGAGTGGTTGGGGCAGTTCAAAACAAATTTCTAAACCCTTTTTTATGAGTAATATTTTTTTCAAATTGATATCAAGGTTTCAAATTTCAAATAGATGGAAAAAAAATAGATTAGTGCATAGAAACAAAGGAGATCACACACACAAATAGAATCTATAGGTGAAAGCATATCCATCCAAGGTATCACAAACTTGCACAATAAACATAGATAATACTAGAAGATCCTAGATATTACTAATTAACCAAGGGGTCTAAATTTTTCCAACATCATCCATGCAGGGTTTGTGCTCATGTTTCCTAATCTAAGTGGTTACAAATCAAACAAAAATTTATTTCAAGGAAAATGACTAACACGTTGAGTTATATAAATAAGAATTAAAACAAGTGTATCTCTCCTCCATTATTTTTTCAATTCCAAATATAGTAACTGAAATATCAATATGACATTTTACAATCATATTTGTATAATTATTGTCATATTTTACATAATTTGAATGTTCATAGCTTAGCTCTCTTTAGATAACACTAATCATAGAATCGATAAAATAATCAACTATATTTCATTTACAAATAATATGAGTACTCTTGTTAATTTTTGATATTATTTTCACCTACATGTAACATTGTTAAGTTGATGACTTTATTCATTCATCTAACATTTCCATGATTATATTCTTTTTCTCAAGATCTAATTATTGTTATTATTTCTCCTCTAGAATATTGAGGGTAACTTGTTTTACCCTAAGTTGGATTAATGAAACCCTAATAGGATATATATGATTAGAATAATTACATAACTATGATTTGCATAATATATATGAATAGACATGTTAAATATAGTAATAAATGTACAACATGAGATAATAAGTATGTTAGCGTGCTTTCCACACTGATTTGAATTTTGACTATCTAAATTATACATATAAGGGTGTGCAAGTGTTCTATAAATGATATGTTCTTGCATGTTTTCTTTTGATCAGTTCCAATGGAATAGATTAGCATCGACATTTATTATCAACATGTAGTGGTTAGAATTGACCTTATGGACAATGAGTGACCATTTTATTTTGGGGCGATGTGCATGTGTCTATAATATTTGTTTATCCTTTTACCACTTCTATAAATGCATGGGTGCATCCATATGTTCCAACCCTAGTTCTACATAATAAATATGGTATCAAATGGAAGGGGGAGAGTGAGGTGGGTAGGGAGGTTTGTTAGGAGAGAAGGTTAAGTTGGACTAACTTTGGTCAATCATCATTGATAGACCAAGTGTCTAACTACATTTCTAATACTCTGAAGAGGGCTCAAACTTAAATACAATTATCTTTTTAATGTGTATGCGTGTAATTGTGTATGTAAACCAAGATTTTCTTTGTCATATCTTACCCTTGGTACAAGCATGCATATATGAATTGACTCTTGTAAACTTCAGATTAAACTCTAATAATCTTTTAGGTGAAATATGTAATCTTTTCAAGCCCTTGGTAATGCAATGTGCTTGTGTCAAAATAACTTATAGTAACTTTGTATATATAGGAGTCTCTTAATTTGAATTAAAGACATGGTGGCACATAAAATTCAACCAAAATAAGTTGAAACATGCCCCCCAAAATGGTCATAAGGTTAAAATTTCTCAAATTTTTTTTGGGGGCCTACGTAGTTCTACTATATTTAGCCATTACCGGCATTCGATACTGACTGTACATTTCAAAACTAACCAACAACTTAAACTACTCTAGGGTGACAAGAAGTGCCAAAGATATGTATAATATGACATGTGAAGTTGGTCATGATAAGATAAGGGTGTCATGTAGAAAAATAGAATCAATAAAACATAAAAATGCCACTAAGTACTTAATTTGTGATTTGAGATCTATACATGCAAAGTTACCTAAATGTATTATGAAACAAGACTTGTCCCAAATCTAAGTATCTATAGACAAAAACCATATTATGTATTGACCTTTTTATACTCTTTTTTTCTTAATGTTATTGAAGATAAAAATATATGATTACACATGATATTTAGGATTTGTAGGCCTAAAGCTACCTCAATCTAATTCTTGTTGACTCTATAATCTTTTTTTTTAAAATATTTAACTTAATGTGACTCAAAAACATTGTCATGATTAGATTTAGATACAATTGATTCTCTAATAAATTTAGATACAATTGATTATCTAATTTATTTCAATACTTTATATTTTTAAACATTCATTATTATGTATATTTTCCTTGCAAAAAAAAAATACTCTATAAAATTTGAAAGAGGAACAACTCCTCACCAAGGCATGCACACATTCACAGAGATCCATCATAGATGTTAAAGATTCATATCAACAACAAACCTAGTTTTATTATTTCAATTGTTTCCAGTTATTTAAGTAGATAATTGATTTTTAGGAACTTATTTGCATTTACATGTTTGCATGCAAACGCCTTTATCTTCTAGCATACATGAGTGTAGATATCAACTATGTACTGGAAATAAAGTGACTTATTTTTCCTTCACTCACATTCATATATCAGCAATGAGAACTCTTACAATGCAATAACATGCCGCACTAGGATTTGGATCCGATGAGAGTCGACCGTTTGCAAGGCCGCTCCCTTTCCCGCTCACTTCATTTCAAACTCACTTCTGATCCCAAGCTCAGATCTGTGAGTGCTCAAGCCGTCTGCTAGTCCTCTCTAACTGTCCAAGTCTCCTCGCTTGGCATTATATGTTCCCAGAAACATCCATGGCGGGTCGTGCTAACCTATCTGAGGGGTGTACGGTTTGCTGCGACCCTAAAAGAAGATCTGATCCATATTTCTGCTCTGTGGAAACCCAACGTTGGGGCATTCCATATAGCCAAGGACAAATATCGTGAGATCACTCCTAGCTTGCGGACATTCAAGCTTCGCTTTGAAATACCCTCTGCTTGGAGCATAGCTGCATTGGTTTCCCCGGAAACTGAAGACTCTGATAAGTCTTTTCGAAGGAAAACTGTTCTGGTGTTGCGCTCTCTTGATGCACATTGGAAGACCCACCAGTCAGGGCGGAGGTTATAGTGAGTCTCAGCTCAGCATTGCCGATAGATGGGAAGATGGCTTGGTTACATCCATAACTTGGTTTCTCTTTTCCTATCTCATGGATCGTTGGAAGTATGGCCAAGATCTATTCAGGCAGAACCATCTTTTTTCGGCTCCTATTTAGAGAGGTTGAGATCCAAGTTCACTCTATGGAGTGGCCTTTTCAGGGAACCTGCCCTTTTTCGAGTTAAGGAGTTTAGATATGCTTGCTTCTTGTTAGACCTCTATTGAAGGAAGGTCTATTTGACTGGTTCTAGTAACCCCTATGGTTTTGTCTGCAACAGTTTCAGATTGTCTTGGACGGAAGGCCCTGGTTAGTGGCTTACCCTCTTCATGATCCAGCTTTACGAAATGTTGGTGCTCTTTTGCTAGGGAGCTGAATCTGTTTCAAAGTGGAAGCTGAGGGTTATTGGGATGATCCTTGGTTTACACTTGCTGGTTGAGATTCGTCATAGTGTGGTTGGGGGGTTGCCTGTCGAGGAAGCTATGTTACAGATTAAGCTTCATTTGAGGGCTCTTGATGTGGCCTTTCGCGCTCAGAACCGTTGCTTTGTTGAGACTTTGACTAGGAAGAAGCTTCTTTTGGCTTAAGTTGGTTGTGGGAGAAAGTTCAATGCTAGGAAGTTTTCTTTTTGTTCAAGTTCAGGGGACTTCTTGAAGGCCTCAAGCTTTGCTGGCGAGTTAAAAACTGTTGACCTCGATCTGGGTTTTGGGGACTGCCCCTGTCAGGTCTAGAGCAACGAGTGAGTGCTTGCTGATTCTTATTCCCTCTTCTTCAATCTTACTTTAAGTGCGATTATTTCTTTTGCTTTTGAGTTGAGACGGATGCCTGGTATTAGGGAGTCCTTTGGGTATGTCTGCCCCCTTAGGGAATTTCATGTAAGAAGTGTTTGGAGAAAATGGTAAGGAGGGATTTAGTGTTCGTTCTTGGCTCATTCTGGGTCCTTTCTATGTTCAAGTTTCTATGGAAAGATTTTTATTGTGAGGATTTTTTCAATATTTTTAATGATTTTGTTGGTCCAAACTTTCTTCTTAGAGTTGCTCTTCTCGATAAGATTGGTTGCAGATTCTTTGAGGAATTTGTTTTCAAAATTCTCTCCGGAATTTCTTGGGATTTCTTTTTGGAGATCTAGGTCTCCCTTTTTACCCAAGCTAGTTATGGTTCCAATCAAAATTATTCTTCTCTTGCTTTAGTCCTTGGATGAAAGTTGGGGTCTGTGAAACCCCCATAAGTTTTTCTTCTTTCAATTGGTTTGGGGGCCAGGTGGAAAACCCCCAATTGTAAGCTCAGTTGTAGTGCCTTTTCCCTCATCGAACTTAGCAAGACTTGGGTTCCTTTAGGAACCCCTCTAGGTTTGGTTCCTAATACTATCAAATTTAGACTAAGGTCTGCTAGGGATCCCCATGATCTTATTACTAATTTTGTTTCTTTTTTGGTTTTGTTGGATCTGGGTCATTTGGGGATCCTGATGGTTCTTCTCCCTCATAAGGGTGCTCAATTGGATTTCTTCTTGGCTAGTCCTCTTTCACTGTTTAGATTGTACCCTCTTTAGTGGGAGCCCTGGGCCTCTTTCTCCACTAGTCCAGATTGGTTTTCAGTCCAGCTAAAGCTAACTAGTTCTCACACTAGTCAAAAGTGGTTGTTGCTCTTCTCACCTTCATTACTTCTTTTGGATGGGTCCTTTTTGTTTTCGTGGAAATATTTTCCTTCTTTTCTCTATTGAAAGCCAGGAGGAGACCCGAACCACCCGTTGTGTCTTAGCTAGATTCCACACTAGTTCAAAAGTGCGTTCGCTTTAATCTAAGCATTGAGAACTTTGCAAATATTGATGATAGACGAATCTTCTACTAACCTTGCTTGTATTCTTTTCTATTTTAATTTTACTTGTATGAACACACCCACATCAATCTAAGGCATTATGTTGACACCTTATTTTGGTTTTGGGCAATTTTTAATCAAAAAATTGTATTGTTTTATAATACTTGTGCATTCATAACTCATTGGTTCATATTTAATGTTATAGATGTGTTTTTCAAGGTTTTTGTTTATTTGGGTCATATTTCTTCCACCCCACCTTTCTCTAGGGAATTTTTTTTCTCATAACTATATAGTGTATGGTCATGGTGACCCAAAAGCATTGAATATACAACTATGGGTTTTTTGGTGTTTTGGGTGAATTCTTGTTATGTGGTCTTGATTTGTTGAATTTTTAGTCTTTTTTTTTTTGGCATGTAAATTTAGTCAAAATTTAAATGCATAGGTTCATTAGTTCATATAGGACATGAAATGATAATGAATTATTGACAAATGCAAAATTCTAAGATTCTAGAGATTTACTATGAAAGTGTTAGAGAAACATTCTAGTAGTTGGAGTACGTTCGAATCAATTTTCAAAGAATTTTATCTTCTTCTATCACTTTTTCATTCTAGCATGAAACACATGATTAGAATTAGAAATTACAAATATGAATTTATTTCTGAAATGCATTGAGTTTTATTTTCTTAACTTTAATTTTACTAAGGGCTTGATAATAATGGAGGGGTAACAAATGCCATCCATTGATTCTCTCATTTTCATTAGTCTATGATGAATTGTTAAGGTTAAGAATGAGGCAATATGTTTCCAAAAACATGTAAAAAAAATAAGAATAAGATCACAAACTAAAATTCAAAAATTTCATAAATCTTCAATCTAAAATTTTGAATAAATAAAAAATACTCAATTTATGCACCTTCAAGTCTACGTATGTATCTATCTATTTTTCATATTTAATTTCACATATAAATGGTGAATAACATTATGACAAAAACTATTAAATTTATTCAATGTTCTTTTGAAAGCATCATACCTAATGTTGTTGGAAAAGTATTTGTTCTCTCCTTTCAATGTTATTTTAGGCTAGAGTTTTGAGGATTTAAAAAGTTAATTTTTCAAATCTCATTTTTTTACAATTACAAAATAATAAATTATGAGATACAATCAATTTGAAATATTATAAAATATATTTTTAAACTAAAAATATGATATATTAATTAGATATTTTGAAATGAAATTTATACTTCATGGAAATTAAGTTTCCAAAATTTCTATTTTTTTAATAAAAAATTTGAGAATAAGTAATTATAATTTATATCTTTCAATATTTATCCATAATTTATAAATTTATACTTTTAAAAATATCTATAAATATATTTTAAAATAAATAAAATTTAATTTCAATAAAAAATTTCAGGTAAAAATTTATGGCCTTTACAATAAAGAAACCTTTTTCCATATATATCTCAAAATATATTTGATGTCCCTTATAGCATACTTGTAACCCAATCAAACTCAACATCAAAAAAGGTATAAAATGGGAAGTACATGAACATGCATTATTTAGAGGCACTCACACCTACAAGACCCAGGTGAAATATAATGATGTTCTTCCAAGAAATGTGTTGAACACACAAATTATATTGATATAATAAATTTATTGATTACACAAAGGGAAACTAACCCTTGTTTATAATAAAATAAGCATTTTCTCACATAAATTATTTACGTAAACACAATGATTAGATATAATAAATTTACTAGTAGTTTAATATATTTAAGCCATTTACACAATTACATGATAATGTTAATCATACACCAAAATTAATTATGTAACTAATCTACTACCTAATATCATTTATATAAATAATATCATGTAATTATAAAATTTATTTGAAAAAAAGTTCATTTATATTTTAAACATAAATTATGTTATATTTAGGAACACAACACAAATTAACTTAAAATATGAAGTGAAAGTTTAGATTGTAATTACAATGTAAGGGTACAACCCTTTTTATATATTTAGACACATGTTTTTAAAATATTGATAAATGTGTAATTTTTATTCATTTAAAAGTTATTATATTGGAAAATTATATAAGCACTAGTTCAATGAGGAATTGAGTGACATGATTTTTTATATCTTCTTTAGAAATGTTAAATCCATCTCTTTTTTTGTAGAAAATTTGGAAACCTTTTAAAATGTCATAAGCATGATCTTTGCTACAATTATGGAACACCATCATCTTTCAAATATTCCCAGTTTAGCTCTTTGAGTCGTTCATCCAATAAACCCTTGATATAATGCAATGCATCTTCCTCGTTAGATTCGAGATGTTCTCTCATATAACATGTTATGGATGAAGCTACTTCTCCACGATTTGCCTCAGCGTTAAAAACCAAGTGTTGGAACTCAATCAAATGTCCTTAAAAGATTAGATCTAACTAAAAAAAGAAGATATACATTTTCATATAAATACAATATTGTGAAAAGGATCCCAATGTATACTTTAAAGGTTTTGATGTCACCTCTTAATCTAAGGGTCAAACCTAAAAGTTCATCGAACCTTGATGGATAATCAATTTTTTGGAGTACATTTTCCGAAAGTAATGCATATAATGTCAATACAACTTGCAATCAAATTGAACGAGCACCAGAACTCACTTTAACATTTTCTAAATATTCATTCAAATTCGATATGTACCCTTTAACAAGCCACTCAACTTATTGCATAATAGCATCTATATAAACCTCCCAATGCAAAAATAAAAATAAAATAAAATGAGGGGCATATGATTATTCTATATTGCAAAAGGATAACTATATGCACACTCACTAATAATATGCTCACTCTCTAATTAAAAAATATATACATACAGCTTTCCGGGCATGGTCGAGAGTGTCTCGGCCTTGAGTCTTCTTCGCCTCTTCTGCACTTTCATTGATTGCATCATACAATGCCATGTATGCAATTTTCATATATTCTGGAAGGCAATCTGCAGGAAAAGCATCCCACCTGAAAGACCAACAAATACCATGGTTTAATATTATTAGTCATTGTATTTTGATGTACCCAATAAACTCTACTGAAGAGTCTAAGTTCCTCAATAGTTCCGTAAGTGTCACATATATCATCGTAGGAGGTTGCTCGCAAGAGCAGAGAACTTTGCCAATGCAATTCTAAAAGCAGAATATTTAGTTTCTGCACAAATTGCACACCCTAGAAAATGATATTCAACGTGACGATGACGACTAAAGTTGAAGTTACACTTTGCGAGCAGAGAACTTTGCCAATGCAATTCTAAAAGCAGAATATTTAGTTTCTGCACAAATTGCACACCCTAGAAAATGATATTCAACGTGACGATGACGACTAAAGTTGAAGTTACACGACCCTGACTCCTTCCACCATCTGTATACAACATATCAATCTATATTAGATTGTTGTGTTAAGTGGATGTCTTTATTTTATGATTATTATCAAAATTATAAGATGAAAAAATATCTTGTTAAGTTTAAAATTATTGATAAAAAAAATTATTAAATTTTATTATAAAATATTTATAAAATTATTAAACTTGTCTATATATATATTAATATTATTGTATATTTTTTCTTAAAATTTATTTATCATATATATAATTCATGATTTTTAATATAAAAATATTCACCTATAATTAAACACATTAAAAAAAAATCATTCATATATCTATATATAAACATATTAGTATATCTATCTTATATAAATTTATGTAAGAGACACCAAGAGATATCATTTTTGAGGTGTCTATTATACTTATGTCACAAATCTAATATAATATAGGTGTCTTAAGAATGATATATCTTGACGTCTTTTACATATATTTATTTAATATTAGTACACTAATTAACATATATGTAATATATATCTAATAATTTATTTATTAGTAATGTCAACTGTTTTATTACCTTGATACATATTTCTTACAACAAAATTCTAAAATGATTTATTATTAAATTGAATAATCTTATATTAATTGGAAGGTTCAATCTATAACAATATATAAATCCAATATAATATAAATTTAATAATAATTATAATGATATCATAATAGAAGTGGCGATCTATATTATTTAAGTGAAAGAATAATAAAAATACAAATGATAAAATATATTATTAGTATTTTTTTAATTTTCCCTCAAAACATAAAATTATTATATTACATATTTTTTTTTTAAAGATAAATTGATATAACATTTAGATTATGTTAAAATCCAATTACTTTATAATTTAAAAATCTTATAAACATAATTCAAATTTTGTTCTCATGGTTTCTCTATGTAAAATACCAAACCTTATCTTTTCAGAGATTTAAAAGTTTTACTAGAGTCCACAATGTTCATCTTTTAGAACTTTGAAATCTTCTTATTTGTGCAACTCTTTTTATAGGTGAAAACTGTATAAAATATTGATTAAAATTTTACATCATCAATTTATAATGGAATGACAGCTCAATGATCAACAAAATCAATTTACAGTTATTTGGATGTTGTATACAAAACAACCATTATTTTTTACTCTAACAAGAAAAATAAAATATAATTCAACTATAAATAAAAACCCATGTTATGCAAAGCAAACCAATATTAATTTCTTTTGACTTCCATACAAAAGTTAAAACGATATTGAACTTGATTTCTATTTAGTTGCTTTGCCTTATGTTAAGCTTTAGTGTTTTCATGTTGGGATTTTATTTATTTAACATTATATGGAATTAATTTTTAGAAGGAATAAGTTTGTTTATAATTGTCATTGTTATTTTAATAAAGTAGATAGGTGAATAGTTGTTGGTTTAATTAGTGAAGTTGCTTGGTTCAAAAAAAATCTATTAGGGATCAATTTTTATTATTAATCAAATTTGATATGAGAAAAAGGAGGAGACTGAGACCCCGGACAACTTTGATCAAATAGATACCCCTCAATTCATGACTATTAGCTTAAGATAACCGCATAAATCATATTTCATCCCAAAAAAAAAAAAAAAAAACATATCAATTTTTTATACATGCAACTTAAAGAAAGATTTCCTATATCTTCAATCATTTCACCTTGAAAAAATTTTAAGCTCTGGTCGATGCAACGACTGCAGAATGTTAAAGTCCATTTTTGCTATAAATAATGTATTTTCATTTTGCAGCACCCTGAAAATCGGACATTACAGTTTAAAATTTATAAGCGTTTACTCTGCATTTATTAGTAAATCAAAAAAATCATAAGCTAAGTTAGTGGTATTTCTCTTACTTGACCCATGAACTGTTTTCCCCATAGATGTCTATATAATTCCTTGCTTCTAACCTTGGAAGATTAGTGCGCCAGCGACATACTTCAGATTGAATCTTATCTGCATGGTAGGAAAAAATAGGTTTTACAGAAAAATATCTCATTAGTTTACCTTGTGATTATTAGTAATAGGCCCGGGATAAAAGGTAGCAGTTCAAAAGTGGCTAGTGATTTAAAAAATACAGTTAATAGACGTAATCGTTGCCATTACCTCTTGTGAAAGATTGTAGCTGATATGTGTCTTCAGCAGGACCGATTTAAATACTTAGTAGCGAAAGCTTTAGCTTCGTCCATAACCTTCTCTCCTGGAAAGGCAATGAGTGAAGCTCGAAACAAATTTATGATACTGTTTATCTCCTCCTCCTCTGATTGAGCGGTGGAGCACAAGAACTGTCCATCTTTATCTTTGAAGCGTTGCAACACATCTGCCATTATATCATTCAACATATTAACAAGAAATATCTGAATGATTAATACATAATAAGGGTTTGAAGGGTAAGGTAAATCGTGAAGAAGTAACTTCATCTATGCATCCATTAGATCGTGGAGAAGTTTTCTAATTATTTGTAGATTGTGGAGAAATAGCTTCATCCATTACATGTTATATGTAATAAGTATTCTAATTATTTGTAGATCGTGCAAAAGAAGCTTCATCCAACACATCTGCCATTATATCATTCAACACATTAAGAAGAAATATCTAAATGATTAACACATAATTTGGTTTTGAAGGCCGAAGTAGATCATGAAGAAGTAACTTCATCCATGCATCCATTAGATCATAGAGAAGATTTCTAATTACTTGTAGAATGTGGAGAAATAGTTACATCCATTATATGTTATATGTAATAAGTGTTCTAATTATTTGTAGATTGTGCAGAAGTAACTTCATCCATTACATAGTTCTAATATAGTAAAAATAAATTTTTGAATTATCAATTTTGTAATTAAAAAAAACTTTCTGTATATTAATTAGTTTGTAGAAATAAGCAGATATTATCTTATTGATACATTAAAAATACATTAAAGTGGGCATCTATTTAATCATTTACGTATTTAATTTATTATAAAAGTGTATATTTCAAATTTGAAAAAGAAGTGTGAATGGTTGTTGGTTCAATTGGTAAAGTTGCTTGGCTCACAAAGATCTTATCAGGGATCAGTTCTTTCTGTTAGCAAAACTTGACATGTAAAAAGGAATGAGGGTAAGATCGTATCCCGAGCAACTTTGGTGGAATAGATACCTCTCAGTCCTTGACTCTTAGCTCAAGATCATCACATAAAGCAATGATTCATCCCAAAAAAAATAAAAATTTTGAAAAAAAAAAAAATTAATTAAAATCAACACCATTACTTTTAAAATTAGTTTTATTTATTTATTTGTTTGTTTATTTTTGATGATGATGATACAAAGAGGGTCCACGATGCCATTGACTCAAAGTCAGGTGACCACTACTTTTAAGATTAGTTATTTGTATCTAAAAATCAAAGTAACACCTGAAGAAACAGGATATCTGTGCAGTCGAAGAATTCGAAAACCCAAGGCTGTGGTGTTGAGATCTCTAGTGTTTTCCTTCCAATACCTGCTAGTCAATTACTTTCAGTTAGCAGTAAATATCTACCACATGTACGTACCATCAATAATTTTAAAATTAGCATGCTTAAACAAACCTGTAAACATAATCAAGGGCTTCTGTTATTTCATTTTGGAAATGTCGATCGATTCCAAGGCGTTGAACATTATCCACCATGACAAGGCGTTCAAAAACTTTATCTGTACAAGAATTGCCATTTTTTTCAGTAGCCATTGCATCGAACAGGTCCTTGATCTCCCCAAGCAGCTTCTCAGCACGCTCACGATAGTAAGGAGCCTGCTATTGAAAAATTTACAAGAGACAATGTTTTCACAGTCGATATGATTAGATAGAGAATTGTTGATAAAATAATTGCGCAGGAAGTTTTTAATCGATATTTGTGATTACAGTAAGTTATCCATCACCACGATGATCATGAAATATAATCCAAAACATAGATAAACACAGATTTTTCAACAAATTATTCCCGTAAAAACATTCCAGTTGATTTGATCACATTAAACATTAAATAGAAGAGCAAATAGCATAATATGAAAGTAGCTTGGCTCGTACGGGTGATTAGGGAGAGATTGTATATAATCATCATCCCACAAGTTGGAATGATGGTTGCCTTTACGCCTGGATACACCTTCAGCCATAGTTAAGGCCTTATTGATGATTGGAATATTAAGCTTTATTCTCCCCAATGTTGGGCATGCTTTATTTGAAAGCTTAACGGGATGAACAGGCTTATGTTTGAGGCCCAAGCTCAAACTACAAGAGATAACAGCCATTGTAACGGTGGTTGTGTAAGGAGGGTTTTATGGTCTTATATAGTAATAATTGTTGGAATTTCGTAAAGTTTATGAAAAAATATTTTTGAACATTGATTTGAGTGGATGACATTGCAATATATTGTGATTTTATGTGGTTTATGTTTGAAGTTTAAGCTCAAACTACTATAAGAAATAAATATTGTAAGGGTGGTTGTACAAAGAGAGTTTTATGGCCTTATATAATAATAATTACTAGAATTCTGTAAAATTTATGGAAAAAGATTTCTGAAAGTTGATTTGAGTGGTTGATATTGCAACAAATTGTGATTTCATTATGTGACTTATGTTTTAGGTTCAAGCTCAACTCCTACAAAAGATAAACATTGTAAGGGTGGTTGTACAAAAAGAGTTTTATGGTCTTATATAATAATAACTATTAGAATTTTTTTAAAGTATATGGAAAAAGGTTTCTGAACATTGATTTGAGTGGATGACATTGTAATAAATTGTGATTTCACTATGTGGCTTATATTTGAGGTTCAAGCTCAAACTACTACAACAGATAAACATTGGAAGGATGGTTATACAAAGAGACTTTTATGATCTTATATAACAATAATTATTGGAATTCCCTAATGTTTATGGAAAAATATTTCTGAACATTGATTTAAGTGGATGGCATTGTAATAAATTGTGATTTCACTATGTGGCTTATGTTTGAGGGTCAAGCTCAAACTACTAAAACAAATAAATATTGGAAGGGTAGTTGTACAAAGAGAGTTTTATGGTTTTATATAACAATAATTATTGGAATTCCCTAAAGTTTATGGAAAAAGATTTCTGAACATTGATTTGAGTGGATGACAATGTAATAAATTGTGATTTCACTATGTGGCTTAAGTTTGAAGTTCAAGCTCAAACTACTACAACAAATAAACATTGGAAGGGTGGTTATACAAAGAGAGTTTTATGGTTTTATATAACAATAATTATTAGAATTCTTTAAAATTTATGGAAAAAGACTTCTAAACATTGATTTAAGTGGATGACATTACAACAAATTATGATTTAATTATGTGAAGCTCAAATTCAAACTATAAAAAATAACAATTATTGTAAAAATGATTGTACAAAATAAGTTTTATGACCTTTTCTAATAATAATTAGAATTCTATAAAGTCTATTGATTATATGTTGATTTAATTTAAGTAGATAATATTATAATAAATTGTGATTTGTTTGAAGCCCAAGTTCAAATTACAAGAAGATATAAATCATTGTAAGACTGGTTGTGAAAAGAAAGTTCTATGATATTTTTATAACAATAATTGTTAGAATTCCGTATGTTCTATAAATTTAAAAAAGAGACTACTGTAACATTCATCGCAGTTGATTGTCATATTACATCATGACATTAAATGCATTCCAATAAAATTTGGCCATTGATTTGACTGGATGACATTATATTATGACACTTCATGCATTCCAACAAAAATTTGCCGACACTTTATAAGATAAGCATTTTATACATGTAGTACCAACTTTAAAGATATTTATAATAATATCTCGTATGAACACATTCCAAAAAAATTTCGCCGACACTTTGTAAGATCACTATTTTATCATGTGTATATCGTGCCAACTTTAGAGATATTTATAATAATATTTCGAATAGACAATACATAATGGTTTAAGTTTTATTTTTGGTTTACTGTAAACGTGCGTGAAAGATTTCCTTCTCCGATATGACATACCTCCAACATTACAATGATTGAATATTTAATTATGTATAAAACAAATTAAAAATAAATGTAAAGAAGTGAAATTTACGTCCCTCTTGTGAAACATCACGAATCAAACTTTACAATGATTGAGATATTAAATTAAAAAAAAGTGTGTGGAATGGTTCGTTTGTATTATTTTTAATTCATATATGAAAAGATTTTATACAATTTTTTTTTTTTTAATCGATTGGTTCGTACATGTGTTGTATGTCGGTAACAAAAAAAAGTTACTAAAAGAGTTTTTTATTTAAATATATTAAGTTTAAGGTTATTTTCATTTAGAATTTGATTAGAAAGTATATATCTAACATTTAACAAGAGGACATTTATCACTTACATATTAAAAAGAAAAAACTCAAAAATTCTAAGTCAAAAACCCATCAAAGGAGTAGGCCCTAGTTAAATTTGGATCACTTAAATCCAAGTCAAGTTTGCACACATACAAGTGTTGAGAGCCAAATTACACTTTACATCCACAATAGTAAATCACTATTACACACATACACATAAGTGGGATAACTATGTGTAGTTTGAGCTCTCTTCAAATTATTGGAATGTAAACAATACTTATCCACTTAGCAAAAGTGGGAGCGATTGGGGTTATCTCAATCCATCTTATCCAATCTCTTTTTACAAGAAAACATAGTGTTAAAATTGAAGCTAGGGTTTCAAGGTAGAAGAGAAAGAATTATGGACCTGTGCACAACAACGAGTCTCATATATTGCATAGAAAAATGGTTTGCAAGTAGGTGCAATGATTTGTGATGAAATAGTTTGGCACATCCTAAAGATATTTTTTTGGTAGAGACCATATGCCTTTGGTTACTGAAGGCTTCTAGAGGTGTTATCAGAGCTATCCAAATAGGTTTAGATAGTAGGTTTCTAGATCTAATCGACTCTAGATGCACCTCGAAAGAATTATGGACTTGTGCACAATAACTTGTCTCATATATTGCATAGAAAAATGGGTTGCAAGTAGGCGCAATGATTTGTGATGAAACAATTTAGCACATCCTAAAGAGAATTTTTTGGTAGAGACTAGATGCCTTTGGTTACTGAAGGCTTCTATAGGTGTTATCAGATTTATCCAAATAGGTTTAGACAATTGGTTTTCTATATCTAAGCGACTCTAGATCCAATTTTAGTCCTTACTAACACATGCAAACAATCTTAGACCCGAATAAAATAGTAATAAGCTAAACATCTTAATATTCTAGGTCATTTCTATATTTAGTAACTTACAATTGAAAAATATATTTTTACATGTATATCTACATAATTTATTTGAACTTTATACAATTTGAATATTCATACTTTTATACTTGTTTAAACTATTCATCTAATATAAGTTAGAACATATTGGTGAATATGATCCTTATTTTAGCACATCAACCCTTATGTCTCTTTTGCTTTTGAATTTCATCCTTCTTTCTTAGGGAAAATTAGATCCTTTTATGATTTTAGATCTAATTTCTGATTTCCCCTCATAATCATAATAGAAAATATAATTAATGTGCGTGATAATGAAGGAATAGTATGCTTATCTTCTTGATAGATTTGATGACATAAATCAAAGGGAAGTAATTAAATATCTTCAAATAAACCCACATACGCTTAATGCATTGCTACATGTAACAAATAATGAAAAAAAATCTATAATGTTATCATATCAGAGGAACAAGATGATCATATCTTCAATGATATCAATCAATTTTTTAGAGGCACTAAATCTACAATAAGTGTTAAGATGACTACTACTATTGTTACTCTTGCTATGCTTACCCCTTATGGTTACACATGTGATTCTCACCCCTGGTGTGGGGGAACATAAGATTTACTTCATATTTTAGTGCCTATCCCTCCCATGATTATTACTCATATAACATCATCATCCATGCCTACTAAAAAATCCCTCATGCATTTATCATACACATTATTATAGATTTGTAGGCTAATATGTTGCATCTATCATAGGGTTCTTATAGAGAGATTCATTCGACCAATTATCAAACATTGCTTTGTAATCCGGTATCTCGAGATATTTCAGTTATCCCTTACTTACATGTTTTGTGACTCTTAAGCTTACATTATATGATTTGGTAAAGGTGACCTAGAGAAACACCTAAGAGCATTTCACATAGTATGGTTGGAATATGCCTCTAACGATAAGTTATTTACTAAATTATTTCCACAAAGTCTTAAGGACTATGTTTTTCGATGATTATAAGACTACTCATTCCAATCAATTCAATCCTTTGGCTGATGAGTTCTTAACATGCCATTTAATCAATATCCATGAGAAATTATCCTACACCCAAATTTTAGAGCTTAAGCAACGACCAAATGAACCAATTAGTGACTATGTGCTTCTGTGGAAGACTATTCTCTCTAAGATGATTTATCCTATGGATAACAACAAGTTACAAGATATATTCAATCAAATTTTACTTTCCCCTCTACATGATTTGATTATGATTAAGAGATTCCAATCATTTGATGACTTGTGCCACAAGCTTAAGGATTGAGAAGTTAAAGTCATTTCCATGAATAAGATAAAATATATGGTTAATCCTCCAAACACAAAGTTTATAAGAAAAAATTCAATGCCAAAATGATTTATACAAAGAATGATGCAAAGATAATAATTAATGTAATGTCGCACCCCGCTAAGATTGTTCTATGATCTCTTCAAAGGATGATTTTTTCATGATTATTAGAACCTCCTCATAATATATTACAAAAGTCACTTATATAAAACATGATCTCCACAATGGAGGATTTTTTTATGATGGAATATTTCATGATGTATAAAACAAATCAAAAGTAAATGTAAAGAAGTGACATTTAAGTCCCTCTTGTGAAATATCATGAGTGAAACTTTACAATGATTGAGATATTAAATTAAAAAAAGTGTGAATGACTCATTTATATTTATTTTTAATGTTACATCTCAATTCCTTGCTAAAAAAACTTGATTATCCATGGATATTTATAGCTGGTAATTTGATTTGGTATTTATTAACTAAGATTTGAGTTATATGATATTATGGGATAGTTGGATATTACTTAGGTTACATGATTAGTGTATATATTTACATTATGATCATGTTGATCTTTTATTTTAGTTATATTTTGTGACGTATGTATATCATAATGGTCTAACTACCTACTTGTTGTGAGTTTGATGTAGAAGAACACATCCTCAGAGCATCATGGAGGGAAAAAATCATCGAAGAGGGTGAAGTAGATGGAGGAACTTATGCTCCATGGAGCTATGTATCTTATATATGAATAATGTAGTATATTTATTATTAAAACATTATCATGATGAGTTATAATTACTTACTTATTATACATTAATAGTAGTGTTATATGTGTGTACTAATTATGGCTAGATATTTTTAATTACCTTATATAAACAATTATGATGTGTTTCTCATGATGATAGTGATCAGTGATGTATGATGTATCATGCTTCATTTACAATTATTATACTTAAGAGTATTTTATATGGTCACTAATTAGATTCTCATGGTGTAATTTAATGAAAGAATATGTTAATTTTTTTTAAAAACCACGTATTTAAAGGTAGATCCTAGTAGGGATGTTACATGTGGTATCAAAGCTATGGATTAAACTCTAAGACCTAATTAGTCCACTAAATTTTTCATATCCTTCAGTTGATAGAAAGGAGTATGGTGAAAGCTAGATTTTGTAGAGAAGGTCTGTAAAATGTCAATGATAGTAACCCTCTGTTTGATCCTAACTGATTTATCATTGAGAAAGAGTAAAAAAGGATCAAATTATTACATCTATAAATGATACTAGGGATCATATTATAACCTTGGAGTAGGAAGTTTATGGCCATGAAGAGGAATAACATCATGATGTACCTAAAGAGCATCTCATCGAGTAAGAACAATCTCAAGATATGAGAGCTCTGGTAGCTATAGAGTTGGCTAGAGATATGAAAAAGATGAATCCACCTAAGTTTGATGGAATTGTTTTGGGTGATAGAGCTAAAGCATGGCTAAATGAGATGGAGAAGTATCTCAAAATTTGAAACTACTCTAAGGTCATTAAAGTAGTATGGGGAACATATCAGTTGGTTGGTGAGGTAGCTACGTGGTGGGATAAAAAAGGTTGAAAATGAATATTAACTCGACCACCACTACTTCAAATTGGTTTGTGACTTTTTTCAGGCCATAGTGGCTTCTATATCTCTATTTTGACTAGAAGCTCACATATTTTTAGAATCTAAAGTAGGGAAACTTATTGGTGAATGAGTACTGGGAGTACTTCACCAAACTTCTAAAATGTATACCTCAGTACCAGAAAGATGAGAGGTTTAGGATCATAAAGTTTATCATGGTATTAAGACCCTAGATCGGTGGAGAGGTGGACATCCATGGACCAAGTCTTAAGAAGGCAATAAAAAATAAATAAAAGTTGAAGTCTCTTTCACAGGTTAGGGAGAAGTTCAAGAAAAAGTTTGGAAATTCTAAGTCAATGTTCAAAAAGAAGAATTGGAAACAGAGGAGTGGAGATTCCAAGAAGTAGTTCAAAAGTTAGAATGTCAAATTCGATGATGGTTTGAGCAACAAAAAACTGAGCAATGGTTTTAAAGGTCGTTTCAAGGGAAACCAACAGACTGACAAGAAAGGACCACTTGGAGGTTGTTTCATTCATGGAAATGAACATTACGCTTGTGACTTCACTTAGGATAAGTCAAAAAACAAAGGTCCTATTCTTTAATGAGGCAGTTTCTAGCAATGAATTCATGCATTAGTTGATAATTAGCAAGCCAAGTTTCAAGCATTACCCATAGAGATATTAAGGACTTTGTTTAAACATCTAATTTCCATTTTGATAGATACATGGTCTAGAAAATGTTTTATAGCTCCTAAAATGCTTAGTAAGTTATCCAGAAGAGCTAGAACAATGGCAAATATATGGTCAAAAAAATATAAGAATGACTCAAAAGTCATAGTTGACAAGTGTTTAGTTGAAACAGAGATTAGGTTTCCCAAATTCACAATAGTAGTAGATATATATGTAGCACCATTAGGATCATATGATGTGATCCTCGGAGCCAACTAGTTTTCAAAACATAAGAGCAAGGTAGATTTCTACTTGAAGAAGGTTGAGTGTTTGGATGATTTTGGAAATCAAACACAAATTCAGGGCATGAAAAGAGAGTTGAGGCTTAGGTAGATTTTTTCTATGCAACTCAAGAGGGCCCAAGGAAAAGGGTGACAAGTATTTATCATCAAGATAAATGAAATGGAGGAACCTAAGGAACCATCTCTAGAAAATTACCAATTTTTTAGAGATTTTCATGTGTTTTTAGAAGAATTGCTAAGATTACCTCCTAAACATGAGTTTGATTTCTCTATTGATATCATACTTGGATCGAAACCATAGTCTAAGGCACCATACAAGATGAAAACCATTGAGTTGGTTGAATTAAAGGCTCAATTCTAGTAATTATTATCTAAGGGATTGATTAGGCCAAGTGTGTCATCATGGGGTGCACTTGGTATCTTTGTCATGAAGAAGGATGGTACTTTTCATCTTTGCATTAATTATAGAATGTTGAATAAAATAACTATCAAAAAATGGTATTTGCTACCTCATATAGATGATCTTTTCGATCAAATGTGAGGATC
Organism: Torreya grandis; assembly: GCA_037957365.1. Classification (NCBI taxonomy): domain Eukaryota; kingdom Viridiplantae; phylum Streptophyta; class Pinopsida; order Cupressales; family Taxaceae; genus Torreya; species Torreya grandis. The sequence goes on from JARHVA010001772.1 coordinate 1,649,384, forward strand.
AATGATCTTTTATAAAATTGATCTTAGAGTAGGATACCATCAACTAAGGATAAGTGATGAGGATATTTTGAAGACAACATTCTGACATGTTATGGGCACTATGAGTTCACAGTGTTACCATTTGGGTTAACTAATGCTTTGAAAGAATTTATGAATCTCATGAACAATGTATTTAGAGATTATATAAATCACTTTGTTTTGATCTTTCTTGATGAAATTATTATATACTCTAAAAATGATGAAGATAATTTTCAACATCTAGAATTGGTTCTATAATGCTTGCGGAAGCATAAGCTGTATGGAAAGTTGTCTAAGTGTGCATTTTTATAAGAGAGTGTGAAATATCTTGTACATATTATCTATTTAAATGATATCTCAGTAGATTTGGTAAAGATAAGATCTTTATGGAATGGACAGAGCCAAAGAATGTGCACAAGGTAAGAAGTTTCATGGGATTAATAGGTTATTACAAGAATTTCATTCCAAAATTTTCCAAGATAACTAATTCAATTACTTATTTTCAATGTAAGAACCAAAGTTTTATCTAGTCAGAGAAGTATGAAGTATCTTTTTAGGAATTAAAAATAAGCCTTACCTCAACACCAGTGTTAGGAATTCTTAACCCCAATGGTCAATTTTTTATGGTCACAGATGCATCAGGGGATGGACTAGGAAGATTCCTTATGCAAGATGGTGCAGTGGTGCCTTATGAATCAAGGAAGCTTAATATTTATGAGGTGAATTATGCCATTCATGACCTAGAACTTGTATTAATTGTGCATGATTTGAAAGTGTGGTGGCATTACTTGTTTGGAAAACTATTTGAGCTCAAGATGGATAACTGGGGACTCAAGTACATCTTCACCCAACCAAATTTGAATGCCCATCAGAGACATTATCTTGATTTTTTTATCTAATTATAATTTTGATATCAAATATATCAAAGGATAGGAAAATATAGTAACTAATACCTTAAGTCTTAGAAGGTACAAAACAACCATGGCTATTATCAAGAGTAATTTCAAGGATCGATTAATCAAATTCTCACTAGGAGATGAATTATATGATCAGATTAGAAATGCATTATTTGATAAAGCTCAGAATCCTTGGTATAAAGGATTTATATTAGAGAATGATGGTCTTTCGCATTACAAAGGAAGGATGTATATGTCAGATTGAGAGAATCTATGGAACACAATTCTAAAGGAACTACATGATGCCCCTTATTCAAGACATCTAGGAGTAACCAATCTCATGGTAGAGTTTAGACCATTGTATTTTTTAAAGGGAATCAAGAAAGATGTATAGGACTATGTGTCACATTGTCTAGAATGTTAACAAGTGAAAGCTGAGCATATACATCTGGATGGGTTATTATATCTGCATGATATAATAGAATGAAAGTGGTAGGTGATCAATATGGACTTTGTCCAATGTTTATTGATGTCATGAAATAAGCATGATATGATCTTGGTAGTAGTTGACAAACTAACTAAGGTGACTCATTTTATAAAAAATAATTTGACAGGTGATGCACCTACTCTTGCGATGAGCTTTGTAAATAAAGTGTATCGATTATATGAATTCCTAGAAAAGATCAATTTGGATCATGATCTGAAGATAAATTCTAAATTTTGGATAACTCTAAATTTAGCTTTGGGTATGCAAGTAAATTTTAGCACTGTGTATCACCTAGAGACTGATGGTCAGACTGAACAAGTTAATTAAGTGTTAAAATATATTCGTATGTATTACATGGATCAACAATACAAATGGAAAGATTATATTTCATTGGTTGAGTTTGCATACAATAACTCATACCAATCATCTTTAAAGATAACATCATTTGAGGCACTATATGAAAGAAGGTGTAGGATACCAATAAGTTCAGACAGGTTGGAGGACAGGGTAGTCTTTAAACCTAAGATGATTTTAGAAATGGAAGAAAAAGTCAAATTAATCAGGTAGAGATTGGCAAAGGCCAATGATAGGAAAAAGAGTTATGTTGATTTGAAGAGGATAGATAGATAATTTTATATAGGTGATAAAGTGTTCTTACGGGTTAAGTTGTAGAAGAGCTCGATTAAATTTGATAAGTCAACAAAATTATCATCGAGATATGTGGGGCCCTTAAAGGTGTTAGAAGTGGTCAATTTTGTAGCATATAGGCTTGCATTGCCACCAGATCTAGCTATATTACATAATGTCTTCCATGTTTCTTATCTTAAAAAGTATATATCTAATCCTACGCATGTGTTGGATTGAAATGCTTTACAGGGTTTGGATCCTGGGGTGGTCATGGTAGAACCAATCAATGTAATTTATACTCATAAACTTCATTTACGTAATAGAGAGATGTCATAGTGTAAGTTCCTCTGGGACTAATACTCTAAGGATAGTGTCACTTGGGATGACTATGATGAGTTTTATAAGTGATTTACACATTTATTTATTTACTTGATTTGATACTTTATACTATGTTATTTTTTTGCTAAACAATATTTTTAATTCAAAATTTATATTTGAATAAGAGTCATTCAAGATGATGACCAGCTTTAAGGGGGAATGATGTTTCATCCTGATAACTCATTAAGCAAACTTATTAAATTATCTATGCATATTTATAGCTGATAATTTGATTTGGTATTTATTAACTAAGCTTTGAGATATATGTTGTTATGGGCTAGTTGAATATTACTTAGATTACATGATTACTATTATCACTTAGATTTTGAACCCATATTTGTGTGGTTTTATGTTGTGCAGTATGTGTTGTAAACTATATGAAATCTAATGACACAATGGGATCACCTCCAAGTTATGGGAACTTGGCAAATTCAAGGGAACTTATAGAGAAGGCTAACTTCCTTTCACTAAGTTCAATGCATCTTAAATTATTACCAATTCACATTAAGACACTACTTCTTAGTGGTCTTGCTCCTAACTAGGGTTTGACTTGTGATGAAAATAGTTTTAGAAATGAATTTGTAAAACTGGAAATGGTGATTACACCAAATAATTATAGTGAAAATCAATGCTTACTTTGTATGAATATAGTGGAATAATAAATATACTGAAGTAGATTAGAGCACAAACTTATGCAAATGTGAAACCAAAGGTAATATTGGGTAATTATCATATAAGGAACAAGATTCTTTATTCTAATCAAAAACTTTTCAAAAGGGTAAAATAATACCACAAATGAATTTTTGTGATTGAAACAAGAACTAAATAATTCAAAAACTTGACAAATAGCCATGCATACACAAAGATAACATGGACAAGGAAGACAAAAATTCAATTTATTATCATTCTCTAGGTTACAAAATGTAGATCAATTGTTCAAAATGTATAATAATTTATTCAATAACAAAAAAATAAGATGGGCTATGTTATGGTACCCATATTTACTCAAAAATACTATCTTAAAAGAGAGGGATTTGTCAAAACCCTACACCCAAGTAAATAGAAATAAAATCTAGAAAACCTCATGCAGATGACATGATCTTTAGTTTGGAATGGCATCTTTAGTATGGTAGATGGCTGGAATAAGAAACATGCAACTACTAGGCACTTCAACAAGTGATGGAAGCATGGATAAATGCATTGAATCTTCATGAAAATGTCCTCTTTATCTTTAGTTTAGATATTGTTTCTTTTCCAAGGAATGAGGTGCCAAAATGAACTAACACTTAGAAAAGTTGAATTATTTTAGGTATTTTAGGTTATAACTTGCAAAATCTAACATGTATTTTTTAGTTGAGAATTTTACAACTTTTTAAGTCATCCAACTTTGAAAAAATAAAAATTGTAAATTATAATATGATTTTTTGAAATTTAAACACTAAAATCTCGTCAAAAAGAAAAGTGCAATTTACATGTTTCACTATTACAACTTTTTAACCTATCAAAAAGATACTTGAAAATTACAAGTGGCTCTTTCTCAAAAAGAGCTACCAAAATGATAGTTGTGAAACTTTACAATATTCCTTACAATAAATAAATCTAATATAAATAATGTATTTTAATGAAATAATTGATCTACAACCATAACCTCTAAAGATTTCTTATCATTATTTGCCTATATCTTCATAATATATGCATCAAAGATTTTGAAGATCTTTAGGAGATGACATTCATCAGAACCAAGTGAATATAGGTTGTTTATCTCACATTATACCATTATGTCAAAGAGTTCTTTAGATGTAGCCCTGTATACTTGAGTGTTTTTCCCCATCTGATCTAGTGTATTGTGATACTTGATGAATCAATAGATGGAACTCAAATTAAATTTTGTATCCTTTGTTGAATCTCTCTTGACCACTCCTTGGAACTTGTCCTGAACCTCTTGAACTAAAAAGATTTGATCTTGGTGATCCATTACTTCACATGACAACCTAATGAGCAAATACTCAATGTAAGAGATTATATCCATGGCCTTATCACATGCAGCTTTAGCCTTATTAATACTCTCAGTGAGTATTCTTATTCTAAAATTGGCTACCCTATCCAATTCCTCATGCTCTACATCATTTTTCAATATTATCTCTACAATAAAAGTATTAGTCTTAATCAGGTCAAAAACTTGCAATTTTGGGAAGAATAGGTTCAACCTTTCAATCTCTTCCTCATATTTGCTTATTATCATTTTCAAGGATGCCCTATCATCTTTTAGAGTCTTGTAATAGTGCATTGTTAGTTCAATTAATTTGTTTCCTTTCATGATAAGCTCATCAACCCATTATTTTATGGCCCTTCCCATACTACCAATCTCTATTACTACTTCAAGTGTTTATTTGTTTGGAAATTAAGTAAGATAGTGTGTTGGTTAGGCTAAAGGCTCACTGAACTTATTTAGTGCACTTGTCAATTGTTCAACTTTATTATTCAATTCATCTTTCGTGAACTTGTCACTATCCATCTTCTCAAAAAGAGAGATAATGCTTGATTGAACATCATGTTTCAATCCCTCTCTTGTAGGACAACCTAGGTGTACTTTGGATATTTGATAATCCACTACCACTATATCTTCTTTTTATTTATCTGGTGGGGGAATTATAATTTCTACATATTTATCCTTTGATGAATCATATAATATTTTGGATATGGTTCTGGGGCCTACCTTTGATCTTTTTTATACCTAAAAAAGGCCAAATTCTAGTCTATTAAGAGACACCATCTATTTCCACTTCTTCCCTACTGATTGCACTAGCTAGCTTAGAGTGGCATCCTATGAACCTGGCACTGTTAACTATGAATTGCATCTGAAGTTACTACATTGGTCATTATTGTGATAAGTGTTGTATCTACCATTGATATGAATATTGAATCCTCGATTGATGTTTTGGCAATATCTTCCCCATCTATGGGTTGATCAGCCATAGTTGTACCAATGATTTCCTTTGTCTCTACCTCCTTAGTGGGGATTTGGGTTATTGTGTAAATGGAAGAAATGGGTGTAGTGGAAATAGATGTGCCTATCATGGGTGTAGGAATTAGAAGTGACACAAGTGGGTGGGGTAGGAATGGGTAGTTGAAATAAGGGAACCTATGGAAGTGTGGAATCCAAGGTAGTGAATCAATCAGTCAAGGTGGTGGAAATACTCAAAGTTGATGAAATGAGGAAAATGATGGGAGATGAAAATGAAGCATTAGCTACCCTAATGTTTGGGATGGCTAGTGGGATTATAATTAGGATGACTGAATTCATAGACATATAATGTTGGGTGGTTTTAGTGATTAACAAAGTGGTGGTGTATCTTGGGGAAGATTTGGAATGAATTATGTAAGAGAAGAGTGAAAGTAAATCCTGATTGTTTAATTATGTTAATTGGACTATTGACAATGGAGTTACCGGCACAAGTGAGCTGGTGGGAATGAAGGGGAAATTGTTTGAGGTGATTATGGAGTGGAGATAGGATAAGGATATACCATAGTTAGTTGAATAATAGAGATAGGGGAGAAACTATTTGTGCTTGAGTAATAATTGTGTCTTCGATGGAAGTTGGCATTGGCTCATCCATTTATTGTGTTACTACCTCTTGACTACTGGATTGACCTCTTTTAGCATTTTATTTATGTTTCCTATTATGTGATATTATTGGCATATCTACCTATTATGTTTGGGTTCCACCGTTGCAACCCTTTGCTATTGTTACCACAAATTTTTCTTTCACTTCTCTCAACTTATCACTAATACTCAAGGTTTCCTTGGTAAACATGACCCATTTGCCTCTTAACTAGTTAATTTTCATGTTTATTACATTGGTGGTCCTATCCATAAATGATAAGGACTCAGGTATGGACCATTAACTAATAGAAGAGGTTGAGAAAAGACCTTGCTATCATAGTAAACCCTGTTAACTAGAGATTCATCATTTATTAAGTCCTCAAAGACTGGTGCCATGTTGTATGTTTTGATGTACTCTAGGGTCATCCTAGAATAATCTCTTAGTCTCACATCCTCTTCATCTTTCATGTCTTCCTAGTAATATTTGTAATATGGGACATGGGTATATGTTGTGATCTCCAATATACTATTAATGCTACCAGTCACATCATAAAATGGCCTTGCATTGAGAGCTCTTAAGGTCATTTAAGTCATCTCAGTATTTTTACTTTTGGATTTTGATAGGGAATGACATCTATATCTACCTATGATTATGGGGAAGTGGATAACTGACTTACATTTGCTTGAAAACAATTTGTGAGTCTCTACAGGGTACCTCACAAGTTCCATTAGAGCCCATATATCACTTGCATACCTTGGAAGGGTGTAAAGAAAACCACTAAATAATCCTACTCTGATGTATGAATATGTTGTAATTGAATGAAATACAATCCATAATTTATGATCTTAAAATTTGCAGCATCATAGAATCTTCTCTTTTCTATCTCCTAATCAAACATAGTTATGATGTAGTTTATGAAAGCATCATTTAACCTTATGAAATGTTATCTACTTGCCTCAAAGGTGAGGCTAGGGTAATAATTAAATACTTTGTTCACTTGGTTAGGTACCATGTTCAACCCTAAGAAAGACATTCCCTTTGCTAATATTTATACTAAATATTAAGTCATGTAAAACTTCCCTGTATTCTAGACTTCTACCAATTGTTTGTGGATGGAGTCAGAAATCAATTAGGCCTAATGGATATATTGTTTATTTTGGTGGATCACATAGATTTATTAGTACATCCAATCCTAAAATTTCTTGGAATTTGGGTTCCTAGTAACTCTATGTAAGAGAATGATTATGTCACCCACTTTTTCCTTGAAGTCTATTCATGCTAGGGTTTTAGGCAATCTTGTAGATGTGGGCCTAAAGACTTTTAAACATTATTTGTTCAGGACCCTTAGACATACAGTGTTATTATATTGATAGAAATTCTTAGATGAGTTAGGGGTTATATTAAGATAAATCTCATACTCTGGAATCAGGAACATAGTGTCAATGAAGTCAGGGTCTGAGTTTAGAATATTTTCTTCCTTGTCATTCACCACCTCCCTCTTTTCTACATCATAGTGCTTTACCAATGTGAGAAAAATATTAGGGATATAAAATGATAATGGGAAGGTTTATACCTAGGGAAATACATAGTCATAAAGGCTTTGAATCCAATCATTCTTGAATTCAGGATATACTCTTGTCCAAAAATTAGCTAGGTCTATGTGACCTAGATTTGTAACTATGATCTCATTTGTGTTGTAGTTTAGGTTGAGTGGGACACCAAGTCCCTTATATTTGAATTATTTTATTTTCTAGACATATATTCTAGGAAATATGGTGTGGGAAAACTAATTACAGAGTTGGTAGGTTGTGGACTTGCTTTAACAGGTAGGATGTTTAGTGAGTTTTGGACTTGCAAAGTTCGATGAAAATGTTCGTGGGTTTTGGACTTGAAAAATGCACGTAAAAGGTCAATTAGGTTTTGGCCTGAGAAAATTCACTTGTAAAGTTAAATTAAAACTCTAATGTGTTTTAGACTTGAAAAATGCACTTGCAAAGTTTGATGAAAAATACGGTAGTTTTTAGACTTTTTATTGCAAGTAAAATCCCTGATAGGGATTCAAAGTTTCTTTTTTAGTGGGATTTTCCATAGAGTTTTGGGGTTATTTTTTTAGGTCAAATATCCATGGGTCTATGTATAGGATCTTGATGGAATATTCTAGATTCTAATGATTTTCTCAAACCCTAAGTTTCTTATAAAGGTTTAGAAATGATTAGACAATTTATTTTAACTAGCCTTTTAGAATACAAACAAGGAAAAAGAGATGCGAGTAAAATGGAAAACCTAGCTTCTTGCACGAAAATGAAAAACTAAGATTTTTATGTAGAAGATAACAATGCTTTCAAAAAATGCAAGGAAAATAGAGGAATACCATTTTCATAGGATTGTAATGGTGGTCATGGTTTGGTGCATCATTAGCAAGGCATGACATTGCTTGGCATTAATGGGTCATGGCTTAGCAGTGGTCTCTTGGTGTAGAGCTTGATTTTAAACTTGAAAAATTAATAGTGATTTCTAAAAGCCCTAATTTCATTAATATAACCCTACAATAAATGCCAATTAGGTCAGTGGTTGGGAGAAATGGTAGGAGTTTTGGAGTTTTAGAGTTATGGTACAATTTTATAATTTTACAAAATTACATTTTGCACTCCAACCTCCACTTTTTGCTAGGTGGCTTAGTGAAATGGAAGTAGGAAAGTGTAATCTAAGGTAAAATTTTAAACTTTTCAAGTTGAAAAATGCAATCAAAGTTCCATTTTTTATAAGTAGGGTAGATGGTGGGAAGTAGAACTTCGATTGCACATTATAATTTTACAAGTTACAACATGCAACCAGAGTTCTAGTTTTTGTGAGCTTAATAAATGGTGGAAAATAGGACTTAGATTATATTTACAACTTGTAAGTTAAAAATTGTAACTAGAGTTTTGATTTCCATTGGTATAGTGATTGGTAGAAAGTAGGGTTTCACTTGAAATTTACAACTTACAAAGTTGCAAATTATAGTTGGAATTCTAGTTTTTGCTAGGTGTGGGGTGAGTGAGAATCAAACGTCAAGGTGCAATTTGAAAATTTTTAAGTTAAAAATTACACCCAAATCTCTAGTTTTGGTCGAGTATATGAAAAGCAGGAAGCAAAGGTTTGATTGTAATTTATAATTTTGTAAGTTGTAAATTCTAACTAAATCTTTAGTTTCTATGGGGTTTGGAAGAGGGGTATCCTAGGTCACTTTAGGGATATTTTCCCAAAAAAATAATGGGTATCCCCTAGGGTACATGATGTTCTGACATTTTTGACCCAAAAATATCAACATTTTTGGCAACCTTTGCAAGATGATTGCCTACTAATCAATTTCTCTTTAGTAGCCTTCAAGTTCATTAAGCATGGGGTCATTTGAAGCTTAACTAGAGAAGAAAAAACTAAGATTTTGCCTAAAAAAGAATATAAATAGGGAAAAATAAAATATAAACAAACTAAGGAAATGAAAAAACTCATAATGAGTTGACGTGTGTGAAGGCACTTATTTAGGGAAAATAACTAATCCTAATATATACAATGCTTTTGGAAAGAATTCCAACCTCAAAAGCAAGATTTGAGGTATATCTCATTGACTGGGATAGGTAGCTCTGATCCATCAAGCCTAGATAATTACAATGCATTTGCTCTTTTGCACTTAGTTATGATGTATGGACCACTCCATATAACATCAAACTTTATATGCTTGCCTAGTTTAGCTCTTTCAGCAACCCATTTTAGAACCATGTCTCCTTTGTTGAAGCTCCTATAGGATGATTTTTTTATCAAAATTTATCTTTATTGAGTGTGATTTGCTTCCAAAAATTTCATTAACTAGTACCTAACTTCTTGTTTCATGAGTTATGACAATTATATCATTATTTCATCATTTTCAATAATTATAACTAATGATTTAGTTCTAGAGATGGTAACTCAGTTGATGGTAGAACTCTAGCTTCCCTTCCATATACCAACATGAATGGAGGATTGCCAATGGATCTCTTGGGAGTGATCATATCAGCCCAAAGTGCTGATTTTAACTTTGTGTGCCATGTCTTTTGGTTATCTTCCATTGTCTTTTCAATAATCCTTATGATATTTTTGTTGGTAGAATCTGCCAAGACATTACCTTGAAGGTAAATAATTAGATTCAATATTCAGGTATACATTGTGTTTTACATCCCATTTACTCACTTGAGTGACTAAAAAGGCTTTGGCTTTGTATGGATAATAGTGTAAAGAACACCACATCTTGTGACAATGCCATCCATGAATTCTAGGATAGATGCCTCCATGGCATCTTTCAATAAAACTGATTTAGTCTATCTAGTAAAATAAGTAGTTGTTGTAATGAACCATTTGTGGCCTACACTAGATGGTGGATTGATTATACCAATGAAATATAATCCTCATTAGGAAAATGGTTGGTTAGCTTGGATGGTTTGAGAGGGAGAGTTGATAATCTTTATTTTCCTGCAAATTAAGCACACTTCTTGTAATTCCTTACCCATTGATGGGCATATTTGAATATGTCAGGACAATAATAGACCCCTCTCATTATTTTAATGGTAGTGGTTCTTATAGAGAAATGTCCTCCTGATCGACCATCATGAAATTCCTTGATCACCTTGGGAATTTGACTATGCTCGATGCACCTCATCATGACTCCATTCATATATTTCCTAAATTATACTCCATTAATAGGAACATAAGGAATAGATTGGAGTCTAAAATACCTCTTCTTGGAATACTAAAAATCATATGAATACTTGTTATTTTGTAGGAAGAAGGTCATGTCATGGATCTAGTTATTGAATAGAGGTGGAGTGGCTAGTTGGGATGTATGTTGAGCATATATTGCATTATATACTAACTTGATAGTCTTTAAATCAAAATCCAGCTGTTCACATAAGCCCTTTCCTCTTACAAGCTTTGTGATTTTGATGTTTACATCATATTTCATGAATTTTGTGATCTAGCCCACTCTCTTTTTATTTATTTACCATCTCAATAGGAACTCCTTGATGCTTTGGTGACTAACCATTAGGTGAATTTTATTACTGGAGATCATATGTGTTTCTTACTATTTATTACTCTATTTTTTTTAATTTTTAGGAAAAAAGGAGAGAAACAACAAATGAGGGGTATGTCCCTAGTAAATGTTATGCTCATTGGTGACCAGATGAAGTGAAAGCTCCTTTTTGGTGAGGAAGGACTACTTGCAATTAGATCGTACTAAACCAACTTATTTTTTATATGAGTATGAAGGGTGGACTGCCTAGTAACATGTTATATCCAAGAAGTGAAAGCTCCCTTAGATGTTTATCAATCCATTCCCCTAATCATAAAAATGTTTTGATAATAGAAATAAAAGATGATAAATTGGTAAGAACATAAATGCTTATGAAAAAAAGTAACTAATGTATCTGTTTAGTAGAAGATGTAGCATGGTGGGTCAATACCATGCACAAATGTTTCAAGGTTAGGTTCAGAGGGTCTGGGTAGGGTCTGTAGATAAGTTAGAAATAGAGATAGGGTCTAATTGGGTGTGAAAAGGGAGGAAATAACAATATGCTATTTTCCTTAATAGTGACCATCGATGGTCAAGCTGACCAGTGAAGATTGTCCTGAACAATGATGGTTAGATAATAAGTGATAGTTGATGTAATCGGTGATAGTTGTATAACTAGTTATGGTTATCTGTAGAAGGCCTGTGGTTAATGAAATGGAGTTGGGGGTGGAATGGTAAGTGGGAAGAAGACTAAATATGGTTTCTATAGGTGAGGGGTGATGTGTAGGTGACCAAAGTTAGATAGAAAGATATAGTGGAAAAAGGAAAGGCTAAAAACAAGATGAATAATACTTAAGATGATGTAAATTAGAAGCCAATGACAAGCTAAATGAAATTGGGTAGCATAACAATACTTTAGCCTTCAAAAGTCATGTGAATAGAGTTTTGAGATGCTTGGATACCTACACAAAGAAAACAAGAGAGCTTGGATGTAATTTTTTTAGATCCCCAACTCTTTCAAGAGCCTTGTATTTATAGCACAAAGTTGCTAAGGAGAGAGGAAGTTGCTAAGTTGGTCTAGGTTAAAGATGTAAATTCAAAGAGAAGGAAAGTTGTAATGTGTGCATGGAAAAGTTTTGATTTTTCCCATGATTATCTTGATTATAGTTAGATATTTGTGTGTTTCAGGTTTAGAGACTTGACTGTCAATAATCATGCTAACTGTCAATGGTAAGGCTGAACATCAATGGTCATACTCCTAAGTTAAAAAGGGTTAAAATGGGTCCCAAGTTGATATGTTTAAAATGTTTAACAAAATGTCCTTGTTATGTTAATGAATGTCAACATATAAAAAAGTGTTTTTAAGGGTGAGTTTACTAGGTGAATAGCTAACTAAGGTTGAGGATAGGTCCAAGGTGAGGTGACATCAAAAATTGGTAAGGGGACATTTTTGAGTGTCTACATTTTGCCCTTTTTTATTGTGAAGCTTTAGGTCAATAAGCCATAGAATAAAAATGAGTTGTTGACTAGCCAGGGTTTGGTTGCCATGAGTATAGGAAGGTATTCCCCCTTAAACTAGGAGTCCATGAGTTAACACTAAAATTGGGGTGGGGTTTTGATAAAAAAGTATAATGGAGGTTACGAGGTTGGTGATGAAAAAGGTGCAGGCATTAGAAATACAAATATGCGCACAAACTATGATTCAGTGCAAGAGTTAAAATCATGAAAAGACTAAAGTTACTAATGTTGGTAATAATAAATTTAGGTTCTAGGATAAATAGTAAGGTAATCAGTCCCTAGCATTGGTCATAGCTGATCGAGTCACACTTGTCAAGTGTTCTAGAGAAGGTTAGTGTTTGCCTAGGTATCCAGGGTAGGAAGTGCTCCTAAGAAAAACATAAATGATTGGGTTATGCATGAGGTGGTGTAGAATGAAAAAGTTTAACATGAAAAAATTGGTCAAGGTGGTCATATTTACCAAATCAAGGTTATCATAAGGTATTAAAAAAGGTACCAACATCGAGGTGGATGAAGGTAAATAGGTTGGGTGGTTAGTTGGGTAGGGAATGGCTAAGCTGACTATTAATATGCTAGGAAAGAGGATGCTACCTAAATAATCACATGGATAGTAGATCCAACATGGACTTCAAGCCCTATGTAGTTATTGCTTGGTTAGAGGGAGATGGTGACTCCTAAATAGGTCAAGGTGGCCCCATTTGAATTTGATACAAGGTTTATTTTAGGTAGAAAAAGATGAGAAAAGTGGAGTAAATAAAGCATAACCTTGACCATTGATAGTCAGGGTTAATAAAAAATAGTTAGGTAACCATCATTGATTAGGGTTAACCATTGAGGTGTATGCAATCATCGATGGTTAGGCAACCATCGATGGTTGGGTAAAAACCCTAAAACTATGGTAAAAAGGCTAATGGTCAATCATTTATCCACATTTGCAAACTTGGTGATTTGTGGTTTTGTCCTATATGAGCATTGTGTATGAAATCATGTATGAGTTCTAGAAAATCTATCAAGATTTGTGGTAGTGAGTGATCAAGTGGGGTCAAGATGGATGCTAGAAACACTCATAGTCAGGTGGCTAGACATGGACTGAGATGTCAGCATCAGTCGTGGAATGAGGTAAGGTCCTCATGATTTTATTTGATATGGATTATAATTTGTAAACTAGGCTTTATAAAATGTATATTGATGCATGTAAATGGTAGATTATTTTGGTAAGAGATGCCCTAGGGTTTGGGTATCCTAGATTTTGAGGCTTTAGGAGAGGGTAGGGGAATTTAGGTATAAGATGGTAGTGGTAAGATGTATGTAAGTGTGTATATGGAAGTTAAAAATGGTGGGGAGGAAGCTATAGGGTATATTAGGGTTTTATAGAGGAGGTTAGGGGTTAAAGCTCACCTTCGAAGGTTACTAACAGTAACCATTGATGGTTGACTCAACTGGCAATGGTCGATCTTAGGGGTAAAAAAATATCCCAAAGAGACCATCAATGATTAGGGGATCCATCGATGATAGAGGGAGAATGGGTATGGTATATAGATGTATGATTATATAGTTATAATTGGATAGTCATCGGTTGAGGGAGAATAGGTATGGTATATAGATGCATGCTTATATAGTTATAGTTGGATAGTCGTATAGAGTGAGAAGTAATTTTTGGGTGGGTAGTGTCGATAGTGTATAGTGTGTTTAAATATTCAGTTAGGAAGAGATGATGAGTGATTAAGAGATAAAGGGTGAGGTACATGAAAAATATTATTTATGGTTTAGAAAAGGTGAGATTAGTGATTAATAGACAAGATGTGATTAGGAAAGGGAGTGATTAATCCATGGTATGATTATGTTGCAAGATCGAGAGTAGATTCAACTGCATGATTGAGTACCCAAGATATTTGTAGAGGTATGAGATACTATGTTGATAGAGGATTGGGGACACATGGAGGCAGTTGGTTTTAAATCCATACATCACTACCAGTGCCTTCTTAAAGATGCCATAATGATAGTTTCCCTCATTAAGAGATGAGACCTAGTGACTAACACATTCTAATTATGAATGGGGGAGATGAGCATCCTTCTAGAGGAGGTGCATTGGATCATGTGATTGCCTATCTGTAGAGACCCCATCTACCATATAGAGAGTAAAGAGATCGATGAGTGCATAGAGTAATTATATGGGGATGATAGAGCAAATGCACAGTTTCATGTAGGTGGATTTAACATTAGGTCATTATACCAATGGGCCATAGGAGATAGACACTTGCTAATGATGATTCAGCTGGTAGTGACTTGTTATGCTATACTAGATTTAGTTTGGAAGCAGGTTTCCTTGTGTTTTTTGGGGGGTACTTGTGGAGTTGGTACATGGGAGGACAATCTTTACATGGGCCTAGGTGTTATTAATTTATATCTATAGAGATTTATTGGGATTTAGAGCACATCAATGTTATGGGATCAACTTAGGGTTTATACTTCATTATTGGGTATATGAGCATATATAGGTGATGAGACCATTGGGACTACCTTTAGATGGTTACTTGCTGATAGACTATAGAGATAGGTTTTATTGATGGAGGAGGGATGGGGTGATGACAGGGGTTGGTGGTGGTGTGAGGAGTATTGATTAGTTTAGAGATACCCTAGAGGGCTTGGCTCTTGGAGATATAATGTGGAGGCTATACATGACTTGGCCTATGTGTGTTAGATATAGGTACCATACATACTCACTATAAAATTGGAGATGGGTATATGGTAGATGGGGTGGTGAGACTGAGTGCATCCCATTTGAAAGGGCATGGAGATAGTTTAGACTCATATAGGGTATTCCTCTTGATTTTACTTAGTACAATAGGGAGGATGTGGAGTTTTTACTACCAAAGATGCAGCCATAGGAGGAGTTAGTTTATGAGGAGCTTAATGATAGGGTGAGAGATGGCATGGGCATCATAGTTGATTATCTTGCATGGTTCTAGTGTAGGTATGCCATAGCCAATTTTGGTTGGGGTGATGGGGGTTAGAGACCAAAGGATATAGATCCAGCACAAGGGCCCACACAAGGTGATCTATAGGTAGCTATGGCATTGGTTGCAACCTTAGCCTAGATTATAGCATTATAAGGGTAGGTGTCCACACTACAAGTCTAGATTATAGCTCTTTAAGGACAAGTAGGGGCTATGATGATGGAGAGGGACCAAATACAGGCCCAAGTCATTACATTATAGGGATAAGTAGCTAGTTTGCTGGGCTAGGTAGGTGCATTACAAGGGCAGATTGGTATGGGTATGACATCAACATTAGTAGGAGGGGTAATAGATTCAGTGCCATGGGCATGCTATTATCCACTATATAGGAGATTCATTATTATGAGGTGATGGTATTTGATCAGTTGCCCCTTGCTATGAGATTTACTAGGTATAGAGCTAGCATGGGTGGTGGGGTTGTGCTTGGTACCCTAGGTTAGTGGGCTATGACAGTAAGTCAGATAGAGGTCTCAGGGGAGCCACCACCAGGTATAGGTACAGATGGGGCCAGTGATAGTGGTACTCTACGTACAGATCTATGATGATATTGGATACATATTTTATTTTTTTGTGATATGTAAATATGTATTTTGATACCAACCTATGTGCCATCGATGTGAGATGTATATGAGTGATATATATATATATATATATATATATAGATATACATACATACATACATACATACATACATACATACATATATATATATATATGTATGTATATATATGCATATATATATGTATATATATTTTTATGCATATATATATATATATGTATATGTATTGACAAATTTTTTATGTATATGATTCAAATGACTTATATGAGATGATTCAGATGATTTTATGGTGATTTCTATGTTTTTATGAGATGCATTAATTCATGTTTTATGTTGTGATGATTTTATGACTATTGTTGATTTGTGATTCAAATCTTTTTAGATTTTATGGATGATGATTGATTATGAACTTATGATTATGATGTTCTTAGCATATGCATGTGATGATATATGGTTTGATGATGATGGCATTTGGATTAAATGGAAATATTCTAATGTGTGGTTAATGCTTATGATGTACATGCTTTGATATATAATATGCAAATGTGATGTAACTTTGTGAAAGAAAATGGTTGGTACGATGTGTTTATTTTGATTCTAAGATTTTGTTCATTGTGGAATATATTCTACTTTAATATTGTTATGATGATTATAGATAGGATTTAATGTAAGTATAGGTAGCAACATCCTCATGATAATATAAGAGAGAGTAAGAAAAAGGCATATTGTGTTCATTAGCTTGGACCCTGTTAAACCCAAAGTGGATTGATCTTAATGAAAATAAAACTTTCATATAGGCTTTTCATTAGGACATTTCTAGTGAAAAGGTATCATTATAAATGTAATGTTGCCAAGTGAGATCATTGTCTATTGATTTATAAAGGGTATATAGGAAAAGGAGATGACAGGTAAATGGAGAGAAAAAGGGATAAGATAGGAACCTAATGTAGATTTAATTACCCTTTCTATAGGTGACTTGAGAACCAAAATAGATAAGTCCATGTCTTTACAAGGTGTAGACTGATCGATGTGAGAAGTCTAAAAATATACATTTTTTTATGAGAGAACCGATTTCAACCCTTTTGCAGGATAATAGGGTCGTGTATTACTTTTTTTAAAAGATAGGTGAAGCCGATCAATGTAAGAAGATTTAAGTGCTTTGATTGAGCTGATTGCATCTTTTATGAGCAAATTATTTTTGACATTTTGGCTTAGCCATCCTTCAAGGGAGTGGTCTAAGTATGAATAAATGTTTGATAGCTATCCTTCAAGGGATCAGTCCATCTATTTTGATCATATTTAGCAGTTGTCCTTTGAGGGAGTGATCTATATTTAAGAAAATGGACCCAAATAATATGTTATATCCCAAAGAGAAAATTTGAATGTTTTTTTAGACATGGACCTATCTATCCAAGATTAGAGGTTGATCTTATCGGGTAAGATTTTTACCACAAAAGGTGGTTTCTAGGTAGGGAAAAGTGATTTTTGGGAAACAAATAACCATGGGATTTCATCTAGTTAAAGACAAAAATTATCCATGAGAACCATGCCATGGGTAGACTCATGGTACCCATGTTTAAGATTAGGCTAAAACTATGACAGATAATCACATGGGTCTATTGTAATCAAATGTCCCCAAGGGATATAGGGTAATAGGATAAGGGAGGGGTGAATCTCATAAAACAAAGGGGTGAGCTTAAGTTAGACCATAGGGTTATTTTAGTTCTCTCTTAATAGTAGAATCGATGCATATGTGAAGTATTGAGAGGTTCAGGTTCTAGTTTGCCTTCAAGAGAGGATACATGATAAACTCCTAATCCATACTTATGGGTGATGATATAGGTTCCAAGATAATTGAAATAAAACTTACCCTTTTTTATTTTCTCCATATTTGTTACATGTTGGTTTTATTTTAAGATGAGGTCTCTAATGTTAAATTCACATTATTTTAGATGGAGGGATTAGTCCATCTATTTTGATCATATTTAGCATTTGTCCTTCAAGGGAGCAGTCTATCTTTAAGAAAATGGATCCAAATAATATGTTATATCCCATAGAGAACATTTGAATGGTTTTTTAGACACAGACCCATCTATCCAAGATTAGAGGTTGATCTTATCAGGGTAAGATTTTTACCACAAAAGGTGGTTTCTAGGTAAGGAAAATTGATTTTTGGGAAACAAAAAACCAATGGATTTTATCTAGTTAAAGACAAAAAGTATCCATGAGAATCATGCCATGGGTAGAGCCATGGTACGCATGTTTAATATTGGGCTAAAACTATGACAGATAATCACATGGGTTTATTGTAATCAAATGTCCCTAAGAGGAATAAGGTAATAGGATAAGGGAGGGGTGAATCTCATAAAACCATGGGGAAAACTTAAGTTAAAGCATAGGGTTATTTTAGATCTCTCTTAATAGTAGAAAAGATGCATATGCAAAGAATTGAGAGGTTCAAGTTCTAGTTTTCCTTCAAGAGAGGACAAATGATAAACTCCTAATCCATAATTAAGGGTGATGATATAGGGTCCAAGCCAATTGAAATAAAACTTGCCCTTTTTTCTTTTCTTCATATTTATTACATGTTGCTTTTCTTTTAAGATGAGGTCTCCAATGTTAAATTCACATTATTTTATATGTTTGTTGTAAGTATGAGTGATACACTCTTATTAGATGCAAAGATGACTAAGGGTAGTAAAGTGATGCTCATCAAGTAACTCAAGGTGTACAAGGTGTTCTTATCAATATTCATCTTCAAAAATGATGTCTTGTAAGGATATGAAAAGATAAGGGATTTGGAATTAGAGAGGTAAAATAACCTCTATGACAAAGATTAGGGAAAAAGGTGTAGCACCCATAGAGGTTCAAATGTTGGTGTGATAGGCTCATAAAGTGAATGGGATGTGCAGGTGCCAATCCTGGCCTGAAACACTTACAACTTTAGTTAACATCTTAATGAGGGTTTTATTAGAGGTTTTTGCATATCAATTTTATTGTTGATGATAAGGTGTGGAATGATTGAGATTTATGCCAAAAACATCGTAGATGGTTTGAATTTTCTTTTTTTTGAAGGATTTTCCATTATCAGTGATGATTTTATGAGGGACACCAAAATGACAAATGATGTGGTGATTGATGAAATTGATATTTTTTTTGATTTTGATCGAGATAATGGGAATGGCTTCCACCCCATTAGTGAAATATTTAGTTACAATGATGATGTTTTGGTTTCATTAAGATGAGTGAGGATTGATTTCCCCAATGAGATCA
The DNA here is from genome assembly GCA_037957365.1 of Torreya grandis. Classification (NCBI taxonomy): domain Eukaryota; kingdom Viridiplantae; phylum Streptophyta; class Pinopsida; order Cupressales; family Taxaceae; genus Torreya; species Torreya grandis. Next base: position 1,668,785 of record JARHVA010001772.1, read on the forward strand.
AGCCCCCACTACGAGAACGGCTAATAATATTTGGATACCTAAAGTCCATGAGTAGGTGCATGATGCAAGTTAGCATGTTGTTGGCACTTGAAACACTTCTTTACATAGTCAAAATAGTCTTGATTTAGGGTAGACCAATAATAACCTAGGTGTAGAATTATTTTAGCAATAATGAGGCCACTAAAATGTCTCCCACAAACTCTATCATGAGTTTCCTTGATGGCATGATAAATCTCATGACTACGTAGGTAACAGAGGCTAAGGCCATCAAAGCCACGTTTGTATAAGATTCCCCTTAGTATGGTATAATGAGATGTACCTTGAACAAAGGCCTTCCAAGGATTCTTTGAGAGGTTAGATGGAATAATGCCAAGGTTAAGGTAATTGAAAGTTTGATCATACTAGATGTCAGAAGGGAATGCCTCTACACTAAAAATGGTAGGAATGGTTGACCTAATATACAAGGGCCTAATGAGATTATGGATAGTAACAAATAGCTTGGAGTCAGTAGGTTGAGAGGGGATTTGAGATTCAAGGGAGGCCATTGTATCCATGAATTTATTAGTAGATACTAACTAGATCTATTAACATTCAAAAGATGTTAAGATGTCATCAATGAGAAACTTATACTTTTGTAAACTATCATTTTTAAATTTATAAGAACCATTGACCTAGTTGATTATGAGTTGGGAATCACGAAAGATAGAGATGGTTTTGATTCTCAAGGCAAGAGTGGTTTGGAGACCAATGACTAAAGCTTCATATTTCACTATGTTATTAGTGCATTCAAATTCAAGTTTAAAGGATAGTGGAAGAGGTTCACCATGAAGGGGTATGATAATTAAGCCTACACCCCCACCCTAATGGCATTTAGATCCATCAAAAAACATGGTCGTTTGGTAAGGGGGTTCTTTATGAGAAGGTGTTGTAATGGACTCATCTAGAAAGGTTAATGGAATGGGTTGGTTGTTTGGGAGGGGGGCTTCAGCCAATTGGCTAACAATGACTTGACCTTTAATGGATTTTTGGTGAAGAAACTCAAGATTGAATTGAACCAGAAGTATGAGCCACTTAGCCATGCACTGATTTTGATATGGCTTGGAGTGCATATACTTGAGTGGGTTAGAGGTGGTGATAACATATGTTTTGTGATTGAGAAAGTAATGACAGAGTTTATAGGTGACAAAAACAAGATTGAGATAAAGCTTTTTAGGATGGGTATATCATGTCTTGTACTCTCTAAGTATGTAGATAATATAATAGATGGATTTCTATTTGATTGGTTTGTCTCAATGAGCCAACATTTCTCCTAAAGAGTGATCAGTGGTGGATATGTAAAGGTAGAAATGTTGGTCATCCCTAGGTAGGATAAGAATTGGTGGAGAAAATAGATACTCCTTGAGTGAGTCAAAGGCTTGTTGACAATATTTGGTCTATCTAAAGGAGGTGTCTTTCTTTAGGAGATGGTGAAAGGGCTGTCATCTATCTAATAACTAGGAGATGAAGTGATGGATAGATTGGAGTTTTCCCTATAGAATACAAAGTTTAAGGTTTTTTGGAGGAGGCATTTATAGGATGGCTTTGACCTTAATAGGTCATGGCTCATTGATAAGTTATTCTTACATTTTTTAAACCAAAAGGCATGAATCGATATCAAAAGGTTCCCCAAGGAGTAATGAATGTAGTTTTATGTTGATCTGAGGGGGTGATCAAGATCTGATTGTATCTTGAAAATCCATCCATGAGGGATAACATCTCATGGCCCATGGTAAGGTCAACTAGTTGGTCAATGTTGGGTAAAGGAAAGTCATCTTTGGGGCATGAAAGGTTAAGATCACAAAAATATACACAAAGATAGAGTCCCCCAGTGGGTTTGGTAATGGGAACAATAGTAGAGACCCATTGTGGATAGTTGATGGGTAGAAGATGTTTAAGTTCTTTTATGAGAAGAGATATGTGAGGGTGCATTTTTTGAAGCTTTTGTTGTACTGGCTTAGCCTCAGGATGGGTAATGATGTTATGGAGAGTATTGGAGGGGTTGATCCTAGGCATGTCCTAATAAGACCATGTGAAAATGATGCTACAATCTTGAAGGAAGGTAGGGTAATCTCATTGCTCATATGAGTTTAAGGATCAGCCAAGTTTAATGATACAAAGATCCTCCTAGGTCCCCAAGTTAATGTCGATAGTTGATTCATTGAGCATGGTTTGGTTTTCAAGAGGGAGAGATTTATGGATATAATAATCTACTACACCAAGATAGGTGAGGATGGAATCATCATCTTGATGTTGAATGGTATGAATGGTGGGTGAATCATGATCGATCATCTCAAGATAGCCAAGGGGAAGGATTTTGGTTTGTTCACCTTGTTGATAGGTTAGTGGGACTAGGATATTGGTATTTATCAAAAATAAAATTTGGATGGGATGGTATCAGAGTCATTAGATTAGTAAGATGAACTAGGTGAAGATGGAATTACTTTTGTAGGGGTAGTGATAGGTTCTGGTGAGGTGGGCATTTTTGGTGGTTTGAATCTGATCCCAAAGAACTTATGAGATTTTGGAGTTTTGATAATGGAAAATTTGTGAGGTACTTTTTCGTAAAGGCCCATACTAAATCATTTCCAAGCACAACAATGAAGACAGGTTTTGGTAAAGGCTAGATTTCTTAGATAGGAGAAATTAGAAGTGAAAGGTTGAATGTATGGAGTGGGAATAGGAGTAAGAAGTGGTCGATCAATTCCCCCATAGAAAAAATTTACTCTATTATTGGGAAGTCCAAAGGGGATGATGGTACCTATGCTGGGGTCATAAGAAGGGCCATTTTGAAGGTTCCCACATTCATGTAGAGTAGGAAAGGCATCTAAAGTTAAAAGTTGATATTCTTGAAGGGAAAGATCTTAGAAAGTTTATGCTAGGGAATCCTCAATGATAATTTGGAAATAAGGGATAGATGCATTAGTTAAGGATTCATTATTGTTGATGATTGAGGTACTATAGGTTATGATTGGTTGTGAAGTTGTGTTAATGGGGTTGGTTGACTATTTAGGAGATGAATTTGGAAGGAGGACAACAATAGGCCTATAGGTCATGTTATAAGATGTAAAAGGACTAGGATTAGCCTTGATGGTTATAACCTATCCTTCATGTTTGAATTTGATGTAATGGTGTAAATTAGAGGGCATGCAACTCATATCTCAAATCTAAGGGTGTCTAAATAGAATGTTATATTGGAACTCACCCTCTACAATATAAAATATCTTGGGAATGGTGTGAGGCCCCAAGCATATTTGAAGGACAACAATCCCCAAGGTAGTGGCCATTGTGTCATTGAAGGAGTGAAGAATCATTGCGATTTTAGCCATGATGTTCTTTGGTAAATGTAATTGATCAAAAACATGGGAGGAGATTATGTTGATGTTGGCTCCTCCATCAATCATCATCCTTTTGACATGGGTATGATTAATATATGCAGTGACAAAGAGAGGAGGATCAAATTCCTTGAAGTGTACTAAAGGTATCTAAGAATATTGGAAGGTAATAATGGTTGAATGTTGGAGGGCTCTAATGAAATATGATAGAGCTTAAGGGTTATTTGGTTGAACCTTTATGGATTATAGGGCCTCTATCAGTGCCTAGCAGTGATGGGGTGAGGTGTTGATCAAATTATAAAGGCTCATCTTCACCAATTCTTGGTAAAGTTATTTTAAGATAGTTTGTTGAATGGACATGAGTTGGTGAGAGGGGCACTAAGGATGGACCCTTTGGGTCTTGGCGATGGTGTAGATGTTGGTGTTTGAAATTGGTTAGAAGGCTAAGGATTCAAAGGATATGTCCATGGAATGAACACATTGGTTCTTCCTTTACCCCTTTTTTGAGCTTGAGATTGGATAATCATGTGGATGGTATGGACAATAAGCTCAGTTGGACTAGGTGATTATTTTGGTTCCTCACCCTTACCTATAGATGAGGGTGAGGAAGCAAGTGTAGGTTGGGATAGTGGTTGAATTAGTTGGGTTAGTAAGGTAGGTGAAAGTAGTTCATCTGATAATAGATCATCTCATATAATTGATGAACAAGAGCTTGGAGATCTTTTTAATTCTCTATGTCATATCCTGATGTCCTATGTTATGCATAGATCTAAGTATCATCAAACCAAGATGGTTTAGTATTAAAGGGGGTGAATGGCTTAATAGGTGGAAGTTTAATGGAGGATGTTTGCAATAGCCTCTATAAAATAATGGAGTAAGCTTCATTTAGAGGTGTTGAGGGTGTTGAAATGCTCATCAAGGAAATAGGAACCCTCTTAGGTGTGGTCTTAACCTTAGAGGGGGTAGGTGGTTGGGAAAATTTGGTAGATGGTTTGGGTTGGGTTGGATTAGCTATGATCTGGTTACTAGTGGATGGTTTTGAAGTAGAGGATGATGGGTTGATAATAGGTGGAAAATTAGAGGGGGATTACTAACTAAGAATGATGAGTAAGTTGATGGCATGGGTAGTGGAGGGGTAGGCATATAAAATGGCATTGGTTTAATTAAATTAGAATAAGTGATTGGTATGGTGGATGGGTGGGGTCCCAAAATAGATGGAAAATGAGAAAGAGACATCAAAGGTCAAGCTTAAGGATGAGTTTTAGAAAGCTGCACCCTTCATTCCATCTTGGTTGGTGGTTTGTTAGGCAGATTAGAGGGGGTTAGGTCCAAAATGATGGGTGAATGGGTGATGCTAGGTGTGGGAAGGATACCCAAATTCTTGGTTGGTTTACCTAGAAACTTATGAGATGATCTAGGTGAAGGTGGGTGATTTGGTTCTCTCATGTCTTGGGAGAAAGAAATGTTTGATGATGGGGTGATAATAGGTTGGAGAGTGGATGCCAATGAGGTCAAGGGTTAAAATCTATTTTGGTAAGGGATCCCTAGATAGTGCCATAAGGTGGCTCTATCTATGCTAGGTTGTGAGATAAATTCTATATTTTGCACTAACTGAGAAAAGGGCTTGTAAATGGGTTTGGTTCCTTGATCAATCATTTAAAATGTTGAGCCCTTGGGTGAAGAAGATGAGATTGTTCCTTCATCTTTACTTGAGTTAGGAGGTTCCAAAATGATGGTTGTTTATGGGGTGATTAAGGGAAGAAATGGTTATTTGATTGAGGGTGTAGGTATGGTCGAGTGTAGGTATGGTCCCGACTCCTTCCTTTGTTAGGGTATCTAAAAGAATAGAGGGGGATTCTACCATTTCATTTGGTGGGGTAAAAGAAGAGGTGGTTAAATAAATAACTACTTCTATGAAAGGAGAAGCGAAGATGTGGGGCTATAGATCCTTCTATTTGAGTCTCCGAAGGGATAAGAGGTGGATTTTCTTCTTCCATAGGTGAGGTTGGTGGAGTGATAGAAATGTGAGGCTCATCCCCCATGGGCTCATTTATGATGACATTGATTGTGTGTGCCTCATGAGATGAAGATGGTTCAAATTGATTGTCATGGGATTGGGTAGGTAGAGGATGGTTAGGAAATGGTTTGCAAAAAATATTGAGAGAATGGTTGGGAGGTGCATTAGGGTTATCAAACGATAATTCACCATTATCAATCAGGTTTTGGACAAGACTTTTAAAAGAGTTACACCAATTTATGTCATGCCCAATGACTTGATGGAAAGAATAATGGTCATTTTCATTACACCACCTAGGCATGGGGTGAGAGGGGTCAAATTATTGGGGTGGATTGATTGGTGTAAGTTTAATAAGGTTAGCTTTGAGTAGTTTGTCTAGTAAAAAGGCATAGGATTCTCCTATAGGTGTGAATTATTTAGGGGGGGTGAAATTTTGGTTTTAGTTTGGTGGATAAGTGGGGTTAGAAGGAGTGGTTTGATGGTGTTGATAACAGATGGTTGTGGGGCAACTTTTAGCACCACTGAGTTTACAAAAAAATTGGATTTAGAATTGGATTGGTTAGTTATCTTGGTGGAAGAGGGATCATTGAATTTGAAGCTAAAATTCTTATTTTGCAATTTTGATTTACCCTCATCTATGGCTCGATTCTCAAGTTTCATGCCATTGTGAATGCTTCATCAAAGGTTCTAAATGTTTGCACCTAAAGGGTGGGAGCAATGTGTTTTGCACAACTCATAGAGAAAATCTCAATGAGTTCTATTTGGAGTAGTGAAAAGGATAGTTGATTAATGAGACCTCACCATCATGTAACGAATTAGGAAATTGATTCATCATCAAACTTCTTGATGGAATAGAGGTTAGTTATGGAGATCTTATTTGATACATTGATAGAAAAATGTTCTAACAAAATTTGGACGAGTTGGGAGAATGAAAAGATAGAATGCCTAGAAAGGGAATTATACCAATCCAAGGTGGGTCCTAATAAAGACATATGGAAGGTTCAAAGGAGGAGGGAATCATCATATGTGATCAAGTAACAAGAATGGTAAAACTCCCTCAAATGTTTCTAAGGATCCTCCTTAGCCTAAAATTTAGAGAATTTGGGGATCTCCCATTGAGGATGATAAACATGAATTGGGACAGATGGGTTGGTAGGTTCATTACAAATTTGGTCATAGGATAAAAGGTTATGGGACCTAGAGATAGATGACTCGGTTTGGGTCATATTTTTCTACAAGCATCCTTATTAGGTCAGGTTGGGTTTAGGTAATTACATAATTTAGTGGTAAGTTCTATTGAGGCTGAGTTGTAGCTATGAATTGGTATGCAATAGGAGGTATGAAGGTGGAACATATTGGTATGCAGTGGCTTGAGGTTGGGATAGTTCCCTGAAAAGACTGATAGGCATTAAAGGTTGAGTGGAAGGTGAAATATATCCAAATGGGTTGGGAATATATTGATAAGGTGCTATGGGGGCTTGTAGGGGAACTAATAATAATTAGTTTAGGGGTACATTTGGGTTGGTTGATGGGGGTATGGCTTGGGTTAGTAATGATAAAGTGTTTGTTGGTTGTTAGTGGGTAGTCACCCTAGTGCTAATGGGATGGAGTGATTGTGGTATGGATAGCACCAAGATCTAAAAGGGGGTTGAGGTTGGTATATTGGTTAAGTTGGAGGGAATGGAAGACATGGGTGTGGAATACACTGCACTTGTAGAAGGGGCATAAATGATAAGAGGTAAAGTTGAGCCAATGTTAGAGGTATTGGTTGGGGTAATAGGTTTCTAGGTAGTGGTGGTAGATGAACAAATGGTATAAATTGAAGCTTGGCTAACAGAAGGTTGGGATGATGTAACACCAACCATGAGGTGGTGTGGTATACCATAGGGTGGATCCATGGGAGGAGCCAAATATATCAAATTATGATAGGCTAAGGTATTAGGATAGTGTTTCAAAGCAACTAGATTGTTGTCCAAAAAGACAACAAAATATGGATCATCTTCAGGAATCATAGGAGGCACCGTAGGTAGGGGAGAATGGTGCGGCAAAGCATGGGGTGATCTATCAACATCTGAGGTTTAATACATGGATGAGAATGAAGAAGAAGATGGTGGTTGGTTATTTTGATTTCTCACTTGTTTGCTGGTTAAGACCATATGATAAATTTAGAAATGGATAACGAACCTCTCACCTCAAACAATGAGCAAACAAAGAAAATCCCAAAGCAATAAAAGTACACACTAAAAACACAATTAATCCTAGGATTTATTTTAAATTGATTTTGGATTATGCCTTAAAGAGAGTGAAAAGGGAAATTGGCTTGTAATTTGGGTACTAGAAGAGCCATCTAAGGATGGTTTTAGGTTAAGTTTTGGTGCTCAAAGAATCTACACTAGATCAAGTACATAGCTTGGTACTGGGGGCTTGCTCCATACACTTCATGAACCTAAAGCTGAGCCAAGCTGCTTAGCCAATATATACCATTTGTCTAGAGTTTATATTCCACCAGAGAATGGAGTGGGTTCTCCCCTTGGTGATGAAATCCAAGTGAGATTTTTGGGTGCAATAAGGTGATCCAAAGGGTGATGAAATCCTAATGGGCCTTGTCTCAAGTAAGTTTTGATGTTTATTTTATGCAAGTGGTTTGGTAGTGTAACATATGTGTGCTATGATTAATTCATAATGCATTTAAATAATCTAGGTGAGCTAATAATTAAGTAGACAAAAAAATTAATACACTCAATTTTAACCCAAAATAATTTTTTTTGATGTCTTTACATGCAAAAAAGAAACAACTAAAAATGTAGCTAATGCAAGATGAAAAAAATTCAACCTATCCCTAAGATGAAAAGCTTTTTTTTTTAAAAAAAATTAGGAAAGAAAAGAGATAAAATTTCTATCTTTTGAAATTTAAAAATAATAGAAATGTAAGAACATGAATTTGCACTAATGCAACTATATGCCTAAAGAGAACTACGAACTGAGAAGGGGTCCCACTAGGCATGCCAAAATGTTTCCTACTATTTCTTGCTCTATTTTTTTAAAATTTTAGGAAAAAGGAGAGAAATGATAGATGTGCAGTGTGTACTTGGTAAGTATTGCACTCATTGGTGACCAGATGAAGTAAGATCTCTTTTTTGGTAAGGAAGGACTACTTGTAATTAGACTGAACTAAACCAACTTGTTTGTTAGATGAGTATGAAGGGTGGACTACCTAGAAACACACTAGATCTAATAAGCAAAATTTCCCTTAGATAGTTGTCAATCCACTCCCCTAATGATAAAAATGTTCTAACAATAGAAATAAAAGATAATAAACTAATAAGAACATAAATTATTATGCAAGAAAGTAAATAATGCACTTGTTCAGTAGATGATGTAGCACGATGAGTCAATACCATGCAAAAATGTATCAAGGTCAAGTTTGGGTCTAGGTAGGGTCTGTAGACATGTAAAAAATAGAGATAGAGTCTGATTGGGTGTGAAAAAGGAGGAAATAACAATCTATTATTTTCCTTGGTAGTGACCATTGGTGATCAGGCTGATTGATGATGATTGTCCTAACTAGAAGTGGTTAAATAACTAGAAATAGTTTATATAACTAGTGATGGTTGCAACAACTAGTGATGATTTTCTATAAAAGGCCTATGGTTAATGAAATGGATTTGGGGTGAAATGGTAAGTTGGAAGGATAAATATGGGTTCTATAGGTGAGGGGTGATGTGTAGGTGACTAGATTGAGACAAAAAGATATTGTGGAAAAAGGAAATGCTAAAAATAAGAGGAATAATACCTAGATTATGCAAAATAGAAGCCAATGATAAGTTGAATGAAATTAGGTAGCATAACAGTACTCTAGCCTTCAAAAGTCATGTGAATAGAGTATTGAGATGCTTGGATGTCTACACAAAGAAAACAAGAGAGCCTGGATGCAATTTTTTGGATCCCTAACTCTTCCAAGAGCCTTGTATTTACAACACAAAGCTATTAAGGAGAGAGGAATTTACTAATTTGGTCTAAGATAAATATGACAATTCAAAGAGAAGGAAATATCTAAGGTGTGCATGGAAAAGTTTCCATTTTTCCCATGCTTATCTTTCTTATAAATAGATATTTTTATGTTGTAGGTTTGGAGACTTGACCATTGATGGTGAAGCTAATCATTGATCATTAGGCTAACCATTGACAATCGTACTCCTAAGTTAAAAAGGGTTAAAATGGGTTCAAAGTTGATATGTTTAAAAAATGTCCTAGGTATGTTAATGAATGTCAACATATAAAAAGGTGTTTTTAAGGGTGAGTTAGCTAGGTGAATAGCTAACTAAGGTCGAGGACAGGTCCAAGGTGAGGTGACATCAAAAACTAGTAAGGGGGAATTTTCAAGTGTCTAAAATATGCCTAAACATATTGAGACCTTTTATTATAGCATATACTTACTTCATGAAACAACACTTTTTTCTCATAATCCTTCAAGGATCAACTGAAGAAAGATATTGGCTATTTTAATTTTTCTTTATTTTGTTGGGTTAGATTAGATGATATATTACCTTCCCATCCAAAATCATAGAGAATGAAATCATTCTCATAGTTTGGGTTGACAAGGGTAGGAGATTAAGAAATAACTTACTTGATGGCTTCAAAACTATCTTTTCCTTCTTGTGTCCAATTGAAACTGACACCCTTCTTAAGCATGGAACTAAGGGGCTTGGCCATGGAAGCAAATTTTGGAATGAACCTTTTTATAAAGTTTATCTTTTCTATGAAACTTTGTAATCCCTTTTTCTAGATCAAAAGTGCTAGTGAAGATATATCACTTACTCTCTTTGGGTCTATTACAAGACCCTATTTTAAAATAATGTGCCCTAATAGTTTCCTTTCATGAACTACAAAAATGAAACTTTTTTGGTTTGAGGGAAACTCCAAATTATCTATACCTTTCAAAAACTTTCCTAGGGTGATCCAGGTGTGCATCAACATGTTTTGAATAAACAATGATGTCATCTAGGTATACCAAGATCATTTCATTTATCAAACCTTTGAAATCCATATCCATGGCTCTTTGAAACTTATCACTAGAATTAGTTAGACAAAAGACATATTTTTATAGGCATACATGCCTCATTTATAGTTAAAGTAGTCTTGAACTATTCTAATTCATATATTAGGATTTGATTATATCCAGAATAACCATCTAGAAGGGAAAACATTTCATATCCTAATATAGTTTGAAGAATTTTCTCCATGGGTGATAATGATCCTTCAAGGATGCTTTATTTAGGTCCCTAAAAGCTACACAAATCCTGATTTCACCATTATTTTTCCTTACATGGACCAAGTTAGCAACCTAGGATGAGTGTTTGATAAGAAAAATGATATTATCCTCTATCAGTTTAGATAACTCACTCTTCATCAAGGGTTCCATTTTTAGATTGATTGGTCTTTGTTTATATCTAAAAATATTGGTATTTGGGTCAAAATATATTATGTGTTGGGCTAAGATAGGGTCAAATCCCCTCAGATATTTATAACTCCAAGCAAAGTTATCATCAAATTCTTGACACAACTCAATAAAATGCTACTTTTTGGAAGTATTACATACCTTTCCAATCTTTAATGTTTTTCTCTCTAAAATGACTATTGGATTTTAGTCTTATTCATTAACCATGATATTATTATTTTCACCTTTCAATTGATCATTAGAGTTGAAGATACTTTCCAAAGTAATAAGGCCCATGGGTAATTTATTTGTCTTCAATTGAATGATTTGATCTTGGAGTCTTGACTGGGTTTTATCTAAGAATTCAGCATCTTCTCTCAAAAAATTCACTATTTTATGATCACTATAAAAAACTTGCTTGTTGATTACATTATCAGGAACAAATGGTCTTACTATCAAATTTACATGCTAGTTGTTGTTCTTATTTATTTCTTCAAGTGAATTATATGAGGAGCCTATTGAATCCATATAATCAACATTCTTATTTGATGTTCTTGGTACCACTTGAATGTTTAAAGTGGTAAAGTATTATAATAGGTCGCAAACCCTATGTTTGTAAGATCTTAGCAAGTTATTTTTGGTTATGCTCTTATATCTTTCTTAGTAAATAATCAGTTTACTATTACCAAATACTTATAGTGACTATATTCCTATTTATTTGGCAAGCTAGAGACCTCAAATCAAAGCCTCATATTTAGCTACATTTTTAATAAAACTAAACTAAATTATGAAAGAATAAAAATATCTTTCATTTTGGGGAGAGATCAAAATAATACCTTCACCTACACCATTTCTACTTCTTGATCCATCGAATAATAGTTGCCACATTATTTGGAGATCCTCAACTAGTTTTATTAGATTTATGATGATTGCATCATTTTAATGAATGCAATATGTACCCAACCCAAGTTATTTTACATAATCATAAGGATAAAATTAAAGGGATAATCCCCATTCATCTAGATGAGTGTCTAGAATTTCTTCCCTAGGTGTTGAAACTTCATGGTTAAGCTCCTCTTCTTGATCTTACAATGTGAAATTCATATCCATAGGGATTGGAATGTATGGATCTATGTGATATTTGGAAATTGACTCAAATCTTATTGTCACTATAGTTTCATATTTTATCCTTAGCAACATGTGGAACTAATCAGTGAATAGCTATCTTCCTATTTTTATAGTGAAGTATCAGGAAAGGAAAATAGCAAAATAGGGAGGTAGGTTAATAACTAAGATATCTTGAAAACTTGATAAGCTTAGAATGCATGGATGGTAAGGTTTAAACCTTTTATAGTCTCAACTATTTGAACCATAGTTCCATACAATTGAACCACACCCTTTATGATAGGTGTATGTTTAATACCAAGAGCATCAATTATGTAATTGATTAAATCATTTCCTTTATTACAAGTATGAAAATGGATGGTTTTAATTTAATTAAATCCAAGCATAATAATCAAGAAGATATGAAAATTTTTCTCCAGAAGTAAGAAAGGGTTATTGAGTTTCATAATGGATTCCTGATAGATTATATTCTCACCCCCTAAAATGGTTTCATTCATCAAGATATGAGGTAAATTACCATATAAATTAGGTATAAGTTTACTTACCTTATCACTTCACCTTCTCGAACTACTTCCATCACCGGATTCTAATAAGCTTCCCCTTTTACTTACTCTTATCATTAGATAATTATGCTATTGAGGTTTAATTGGGAAAAACAACTCTCCCTCATCATCGAGGGTTGATTTATATTTTGTATCATCATAATAAATCCCACTCCATTTTAATTTCACCTTAAATCATGCATGTCAAGTCTACAAAAGAGGGATGTTCTTCTAAACCTTTCTCTATGAGAAAAAGACTCAAGCTAAACTTTTTGGTAAAACCAAAACCATTACCATGAGGGTGCCTCCTTTAGATTCTCTATAGGATAGGAAGGGAAAATATAAAGTGGTAAAGGAATCCTTAAGTGGTGACTCTTTGTAAATATTTATCTCTTTAGAAGTTTTGGATCCGAAAGATGATAGATAGAGCATTAGTAACAAAGATAACTTTGCTAGTAATGGAAAATAGAGTAGTAGATAGAATGACACATCTATTTAGGAACATAAAAGATCCTAGTATTTTATGGGCCTAAAAGGTAATAATTTTTCCTTTTATAATGTGGAGTATAATTTCCATAATATATTTGATTCCCTGACTAAGGACATAGATCTGTATAAAAGTCCTGTGTTAGCTCTGATTTTGACTTCAGGCATTTAAAAACATAGGTCGTGCCATTTGTTTACAAACAAGACCACTCCTTAAATGCATTTATGTGGTTTGTCTACTCATCAATGCAAAATGGAAAAAAATGGGTCACGTCATTCACTATAGTAGTGGGTCCCTTATCTAGGACCTTATCTATTATTTGGAAGTTTTTCAAAGTTTTCTGTAATAAGTCCCTATGTGTTGGAATAGACAGTGCTTCCCACATGGTGAAATTAAAATTAATCTTCTTCATTTATTCTATAATATTGAAAGGAATGTACTTGAATTTTTTTGGTGCCTTTATGGGAGCTATATCTTCTTTCAAAAGATTTGGGATTAGTAACTTTGACTTTGACTGGCTTGTTGGTACATTGGGTGGTCTTTGAACTATGTTGTGATTTGTAGACTCTTATACAACTTTAGAATTTGTAGCCTATTCAAATTTGAGGGCTTGATCACTTTTAAATTCCCTCTTATTAGAGTGTGTATTTTCTGCCATTGAACCACCACCATTGATTAGTGATTCCTCTTGATTTACACCACAAAAATACTCCTCTTGTCAGTTCAAAAGAGTAGCTTCATTTTGATTAGACTCTTATATATCTTCCTACTAGGAATTAGCTTCTTGTTGTTGTCATTGAGTATTTGATATGATTTATACCATCAAGTTTTGACTGATGAAATAATTAGGATAAGAATTTTGATTATGTAGTTGAGCACAAGGGTAACATCACTTGTATTCTTAAAACAAGTTGTTCTAAATAGGTAAAATAACTTTATAAGTACCTGGTGCAGGTAGATCATAGATGTTCAAAGTTTTTAATTGAATGTTTTGAATTTGTGGCTATGAATTGCCTTAGTATGTATACCTATTAGGTTGGTATGTTTGGTTATCTTGCTGATAAGTCATGTAATTTTGTGATTATTTCCTTTTGATTGATACCAAATTATTTCTAAGTGATTTAACCTCATATAAATTATTAGTAGGATCAATATTTAAAGCTGGTGCCTTACTTGATGTGGGAGTTGGAGCAATAATAGGTTGTGTGGGAGGCACCTCTAGAAAGAGAGGCATTGGAGGCCATGAGGTAATTTTCCATCTTGAATTAGGTAATTTTATACTCTTATTTCAATTTCATAAGCATTGGGGAGTGTGGTACCACCCATTGACTAAATAAGGACATCTATATCACTATTTAAAACTCTCAAGTAATATAGGAAAGAATTATTTGGGATTGGCTTGACCAACATTGTAATTCTATTCCATGTATTTTGAAAGCAAAAATTGAAATCAATCATGAACTCATGAGGAACCCATTGAATGGTAGTTATCTATTCAAATAGGGAGAGGTGGTCACTCTTATCTTCAAATCATGTGCATAGGGAAGTCCCTAAGTCATCCTAACATGGATGGAATTGAGAAGTAGATCTATGTACCATTGTACAACTTTACTCTTAAATGAGGAGACAAAGAGTCTGATTGCAACATTTTCTTATACTATATTGTGAACTGAATAGATGTTAGCAATGTATTGCATATGTTCTATGTGAGAATTAGAAGTTTCACTAGTAAAATATAGAAGGATTTTTAGAGCCTAGGTGGGTATCTCATCATACTGGGCTAATTGAAGTGGGATACCTCCATTGAAGGCTATAAAATTTTGATTTCTTATAGCCATAATGGAAGGTATGAAACTACTATGGGTATTTGTAGGAGAAGCAATTTTTTTTTTTGGATACAATCTATTATAAGGTACAATTGATCTTGATTTTTTAATATGGAAAAGAAAATTATTACAATTCAATTTTTTACCTTTAGTAGATGATCTTGTTTGTATCTTTGGCATACGTAAACATGGATTCCCTAAATTCATAAGCTAGTGGAGTCACTAGGTACTTTTAAAATATGTATGAGGCTCATATAATGGTTATTGAGAATAGCACCAATCTCTTGGTTATGATCTTTGGGTCCCACAGGGCATGCTAAAAGCTATTATCACTTAGATTTTGCACCCATATTTGTGTGGTTGTATGTTTTTTAGTATGTGTTGCAAATCATGGGAAATCTAATGACACAATGGGATCATTTCCAATCTATGGGACCTTGTCAAATTGAGGTTAACGTCCAAACAAGGCTAGATTATTTTCACTAAGTTTAGTGTAACTAAAGTTATTACCAACTCACGTTAAGACAATACTTCTTAGTGATCTTTCTCCTAACTAGGGTTTAACTTGTGAGGAAAAGAATTTTAGAAATGAATTTTTAAAACTAGAAATGGTGATTGCACCAAATAATTATAGTGGAGATTAATGCTTGATTTGTATGAACATAATGGAATAATAAATATACTAAAGTATATTTGAGCACAAACTTATGCGAATGTGAAACCAAAGGTAATATTGGGCACTTATCATATAAGGAACAAGATTATTTATTTTAATCAAACAACTTTTCAAAAAGGCAAAATAATACTATAGATGAATTTTTGTGACTGAACCAAGAATCAAATCATTCAAAAACTTGAAAAATAGCCATGTATACACAAATATAACATAGACAAGGAAGGCAAAACTTCAATCTATTATCTTTCTCTAGGTTACAACATGTAGATCAATTGTTCAAAATAATGAATAATTTATCCAACAATAAAGAGATAAGATGGGATACACCACGGTACCCATATTTATACAAAAATACTCTCTTGAAAGAGAGGGAGTTATTAAAACCCTATGCCTAGTGAAAGAGCAATAAAATCTAGAAAACCTCATGCAAATGTCATGATATTCAGTCTTGAATGGAATCTTTAGTGAGGTAGATGGCTAAAACATAAAACTACTGGGCACTTCAACAAACTATGTTGGAAGCATGGATAAATCCATTGAATCTTCATGTAAACATCCTCTTTATATTTAGTTCAGATGTTGTTATATTTTCCAAGGAATAAGGTGCCGAAATGAACTAACACATAGAAAATTTACAAGCTTTTAGGTATTTTAGATTATAACTTGCAAAACCTAACTTGTATTTTTCAGTTGAGACTTTTACAACTTTTTAAGTCATCTAACTTTGAAAAAATGGAAATTGTATATTAAAATATGAGTTTTTTCAAGTTAAAAAACTTAAATCTTGTCAAAATAAAAGTGAAATTTAGAAGTTTCACTTTTACAACTTTTCATTCTATCAACAAGATACTTGAGAGTTACAAGTGGCTCTTTATCAAAAATAGTTGTCAAGATGATAGTTACAATTTGCAACTTGTAACTTTACAATATTCCTTACAATAAAGAGATGTAATATTCATAGTGTATTTTATTGAAATAATTAATCTACAACTATAACATCTAAATATTCCTTGTCCTTATTTGCCTGTATCTTCTCAATATATGCATCAAAGATTTTAAATATCTCTAAGAGATGATCTTCATCAGGACCGAGTGAATATAGGTTGTTTATCTCACATTATACCATTATGTAAGAGAGTTATCTAGATGTAGCCATATATACTTGAGTTTTTTTCCCCATCTGATCTAGTGTATTATGATACCTAATGAATCAATGGATCAAACTCAATTTGAATGTTATATCTCATGATGAGTCTCTCTCAACCACTCCTTTTAACTTTTCCTAAACCTCTTAAATTGAAAGGATTTGATCTCGATGATCCATTGCTTCACATGACAACCTACTGAGCAAATCCCCAATGTCATAGATTATATCTGTGGCTTTATCACATGTAGCCTTGGCCTTATTAATACTATTAGTGAGTATTCTTATTTGGAAATTGGCTACCCTATCCAATTCTTCATGCTTTGTATCATTTTTCAATATCTTCTCTACAATGAGGGTATTAGTCTCAATCAGGTCAACAATTTGCAATTTTGGCAAGAATAGGTTCAACCTTTCAATATTTTCATTTTATTTGCTTAATTCCATTTTCAAGGATTCCCTATCATCTTTTAGAGTCTTATAATAGTCTATTAATAGTTCAATTACTCTATTTACTTTCATGATAAGCTCATCAACCCAATATTTTATGGCCCTTCCCATACTGCTAATCTCTATTACTGTTTCAAGTGTTTCTTTATTGGGGAAGTGAGTAAGAGATTGTGTTGGTTGGGTTATGGGCTCAATGAAATTATTTAGTGAACTTGTCAATTGTTCAATTTTATTATTCAATTCATATTTCATGACCTTGTCACTATCCATCTTCTAAAAAAGAGAGCTAATACTTGATTGAACATCATGTTTCAATCCCACTCTTATAGGATGACCTAGGTGCAATTTGGATATTTGATAATCCCCCACCACTAGATCTTATTTTTTTTGTTCGGTGAGGGAAATATACTTTATACATATTTATTTCCTATTGAATAATATAATATTTTAGATATGGTAATGGGTCTTACCTTTAATATTTTTGATGCCTCTACAAGGTCAAATTCTAGTGTGATAGAAGACACCATATGTTTCTGCTTCTTCCCTACTGATTAAACTAGCTAGCTTGGAGTGACATCTTATGAACTTGGCACTATCAACCATGAATCTACATTTGAAGTTATTATACTAATATTTATTGTGACAAGTGCTATATCTATCACTGTTATGGCTATTGAATCCTCAGTTGATGTTTTGGAAATATCTTCCCCATATGTGGGTTAAGCAACTATAGTTTTATCAATGATTTCCTCTATCTCTACCTCCTTAGTGGGGGTTTGGGTTATTATGGAAATGGAAGATTTGGGTGTAGTGGAAATGGATGTGCCTACTAATGGTGTGGGAGTTGGAAGTGACACAAGTGGGGGGGGGGGTAGTAGGCACGGGTAATTGAAATAGGGGAACCTATGAAAATGTGGAATCTAGGATAGTGATTGAAATTCATCAAGGTGGTGGTAACACTCAAAATTGATGAAATGGGGAAAGTGATGGGAATTAAAAATGAATCCTTATATACCCCATAGGTTGGGATGGCTAGTGGGATTGTACTCAGGATGATTAAATTTGAAACCATGTAATACTAGGTGGTGTTAGTGATTAACGAAGTGGTTGTGGATATTGGGGATGAGATGGAAGGAATTGTGGAAGAGGGGGGTGAAAGTGAAGCCTGTGTGTCTAATTGTGTTGATTGGCCTATTGACACTGGAGTCAATTTCATAGGTGAGCTAGTGGGAATGGAGGGGGAAATTATTTGAGGTAATTTTAGAGAGGAGATAGGAGGAGTTATCATAGTTAGTTGAATAATAGAGATAGGGGAGAAAATATTTACGTTTGAGCAATAGCTGTGTCTTCAGTGGAAGTTGGCATTTGATGATCCATTTGTTGTGCTAATGCCTCTTGGCTACTGTATTAACCTATTTTAGCCTTTTATTTTTACTTCCACTTGTGTGATACTACTAGTCTATCTACCTATTCTATTTAGGTTCTACTACTGAAATCCTCCACTATTGTTACCACACCTTTTTATTTCATTTCTCCCAACTTATCATTGATTCTCAATGTTTATTTGGTAACCTTGACCCCTTTAATTCTTATCCAATTAATTTTATTATTTATTACATTGGTGGTCTTATCTATCAATGAGAAGGACTCAAGTATGGTCAATTTGACTAATGGAAGAGGTTAAGAAAAGATATTGTTATCATATTAAACTCTATCAACTAGATATTCATCATTTATTAAGTCCTCAGGGATTGGTTCCATGTTGTAAGTTTTGATCTACTCCAGGTTCATATTATAATAATTTCTTAGTCTCACTTCATCTTCATCTTTCATTTATTCTTAGTAATATTCATAATAGGGGACATGGAAATATGTTGACATCCCTAATATACTATTAATACTACCAATAACATCATAAAATGGCCTTGCATTGAGAGATCTTAAGGTCATTTGAGTCATCTCAACATATACTCATTTGGATTTTGATAGGGAAGGTGATGTATACCTCCCTATGATGATGGGGAACTGGACTCCTGACTTATGTTTGCTTGAAAACAATTTTTGTGTCTCTACAAGTTTCCTCACAAGTTAAATTAGAGCTCATCTATCACTTACATACCTTGGAAGGGTGTAAGGACAACCACTGGATCCTCCTGCTATGGTGTATGAATATGTTGTAAATTGAATGAAATATGATCCCCAATTTATGATCTCATAAGTTGCAACATCAAGGAATCTTCTCTTTTCTAGCTCCTTGTCAACCATAATTATGATGTAATATATGAAATCATCATTTACCTTCTAAAATGTTGTCTAATTACCTCAAGGGTGAAGTTAGGGTAATAATTAAATACCTTGTTGACCTGGTTAGGTAATGTGTTCAACCTTGGGAAAGCCCTTCCATTTGCTAATATGTAGACTAAATATAAAGTCATGTAAAACTTCCCTCTATTCTAGACTTCCAAAAATTGTTGTTAAAGGAATTATAAATCAACTAGGCCCAGTGGATATACTCTATAAATTAGGAACACTATGTCGATGAAGTTAGAGTCTGGGTTCAGAATCTTTTCTCCCTTATCATTCACCACTTTCCTCTAATGTGCATCATAGTGGTTTGCCAATATGATCACAATCTCAAGGCTTTACACTGCTAGTTAGAATACTGCTACTTGGGTCAATCTATAGTCATAAATGCTTTAAATCTAATCATTCTTGAATTTAACATTTATTCTTATCCATAAATCAGCTAGGTCTGTGTGACCTAGATATATGTATATGATCTCATTTATGTTGGAGTTTAGGCTAAGTGGGATACCATGTCTCTTAGATTTGAACTTTAATTCTTTTTTAGACATAGATTAGATTTGAAATTTTATTCTTTTTTAGACAGAGATTATGTGAAAATTGGTGTGAGAAAACCAACTACAGAGTTGGTGGGTTTTGGACTTGTGAAATACATTGCAAAGTTTGATGAAAAATCTGTTAGGTTTTGGACTTGAAAAATGCACATAAAAGGTCTAGTGGGTTTTGGACTTGCAAAATTCACTTACAAATTATGATGAAAACTCTAGTGGGTTTAGACTTGCAAAGTCTGATGAAAACTTTGGTAGGTTTTGGATTTTTTATTATAAGTAAAATCCCTGACAGGGATTTGGATTTGGTTTTTCAATGGGATTTTCTACGGAGTCTCGAGGTTGTTTTTATAGTTCAAATATTCATGAGGTCTATGTAGAGGATCTCAATGGAATATTTTAGATTCTAATGATTTTATGAAACACTAGGTTTATTAAAAAGGTTTGGAAATGATTGGACAATCCTTTTTAACTAGCCTTTTAGAATGCAAACAAGGAAAAAGAGATGTGAGTAAAATGGAAAACCTAGCTTCTTGCATGAAAATGGAAAACTAATATTTTTATACAAAGGATAGAAATGCTTTTGGAAAATGTGAGGAGAGCATGGGAATACATTTTGTAGAGGATGGCAATGGTGGTCATGGTTTGGTGCAGGGTTAGTGATGCATGGTATTTTTTGGTGTTGGTAGGTCATGGATTGGTAGGGGTCACTTGGAATAAAACTTTTTCCAACTTAAAAAACTAATAATGATTTATAAAAACCATAATTTAATTAATATAACCCTATAATAAATGCCAATTAGGTTAGTGGTTGGGAAAAATGGAAAGAGTTCTAGAGTTTTGGAGTCGTGGCATAATTTTAAAATTTTGCAAAATTAAATTTTGCACTTTGACCTGGACATTCCATTGGGTGGCCTAGTGTAATGAAAGTGGGAAAGTAGAACCTGAGGTACAATTTACAACTTTTCAAGTTGTAAAATGCAATCAAAGTTCTAGTTTTTATGGGTAAGGTAGAAGGCAAGAAGTGGAACTTCGATTGTACATTACAATGTTACAAGTTTTGAAATGTAACTAGAGTTATAGTTTTCATGAGCTTAGTAAATGATAAAAAAACAAGACTCAAGTTACAATTTTCAATTTACAAAGTTTCAAATTGTAATCAGAGTTTTGATTTCCACTGGCATAGTGATTGGTGAAAAGTGGGGTTCTACTTGTAATGTTACAAATTATGGTCAAAGTTCTAGTTTCCACTGGGCATGGGGTGAGTGGGAAGTTAAGGTTGGTGTGAAATTTAAAAAATTTCAACTTAAAAATTGCACCCAAATCATTGGTTTCCATCGAGTATATGAGAATCAGGAAGTAGATGTTTGATTTTAATTTGTAAATTGTAACCAAATCTCCAATTTCCATTGGGTTTGGAAAAGGGGTATCCTGGGTCTCTTTAAGGCTCTTTTCCAAAAAACATAATGGGTCTCCCATAGGGTACATGATGTTCTAATATTTTTAACTCAAAAATATCAACAATTACATTGCTATGAGTCAGTTTTAGTATATATGTTTAGATTATGATCATGTTCATTTGATATTTCAGTTATATTTTATGATGTATGTATATCATGGTCTAACTTCCTAATTTTTGTGAGTTTGAAATAGTATAACTCATCCCTTAGAGCGTGATGGAGGTAGAGCATAATTAAAGAGGCTGATTTAGATGGTGATGTTAGAGGATGACAACGAAACCAGTTAGAACCCTGCACATACCACATTAGCTAATACATGTTAGATGCATAACGAAATGGTTAACATAGTGTGATATGATGTTTCTTACATTTAGATAGTCATTTACACATTGTTTAATAACATAGTTTAATGGTTTTATGGAATTCATCTTGCATGATTTGCATGCATGACCATTAATGTTTTAGAGATGTGATTTGCATAATTATATTAAATTTGAGTTTATTGATTTATGAATTAATCCTTAAGTCATTTGAGATACCAATTTAATTATTGGATATATTTATTATTGTAGTTAGAAATAAAATGAATAAAATATGATAATTAATATTTTGAAGGAAAAAACAAACAAAAGAAGAAAAAAACAATAATATATAAAGAGAAAGTGGAAAGGGTTGCATTTAGAGAAAAATAAAAAAAGATATGGAATAAAAATTATAAAATAATAATAATAAAGAAAAAGAAAAAATCTTAAAAGTGAAAGCCACGTCATATTTATGAAGGGAGTTTAAAAAAAAAAGATAATCATAATACATCTAGGCAAAGGCAAGGGAGGCACAGTAAGGGCATGGAAAGGAGATTGGAGGATCAAGAGAGAAGGCAAGTTACCATAGAGCATTGTTAAGGTAGGTAGTGTAATTTAAGTTAATATATTCATATTCTGGGAAATGATTTGCAGATATGTGGATTTTAGTGGACTACATAATTAGGAGGATAAATATTAGTGTATTTTGTTGCTAAGTCACCATATAAGTCAAAATATTTATCTGTAGAAACTGTATACATATGTAAATCAATCTATTATGTGTATTATACTAAATATACATAGCACTCCAATATAGATTGAACCCTATACCTAGGCATATACACAAAAAAATAATAGTTTATTACTGATTTTTGATTTGAATTTATACAGTAGAGTAAATGGATAACAAACTGCTAGACTATACACAATTGTATACATAGTGAATGCCACAAAAAGATAACAATTTTCAATAAGTATACACAGTAATGTTAGCCAAGTTGCTATACAATATTCCCAATGACTTTAGGATAAATTTTTGAGGTAATAAAGATAACATCTATTTATGGTAGTCAAGAATTTACAATCTTACACCATCAACTACAGCTTAAATTAGATCTTTTAGGTCACCTCAATAAGACCCCTTCTTTACATTAATCAATTCTAATGTGGGATACTTTGTTCAACCATTTCATAGCTCCAATGAGATAAATCCCAAGGTTGAGATCTAATGTTATTAATTAGAAGAAGGTTAATGTAAATGTCATCATCAATATTTAGAAAGTAATCCCCTCAAATTTTATCAGTATATAAGAAATAAAGCCAAGATACAACCTTACCTTATGAATCTCAACTCCATAGCTTGGTTCCAACATAGGTTACAAATTCATGTAGTCCCATCATAACTGAAATGATGAAGGTAAGCCTACTCATATTCTTCATACATTTCAACAAATTTTTCCATAGATAAGGGCTGATAATGCCTATGTTATTAATTTGACATCTATGACTCTTGTGATGGTTAATCCTAGGGCCAATTTGCCTTTTGTTTTTCCACATCCTTTTTATCATATTTAAATGATAAGGTATTTCTATAATTAGATATTAAACATTCACAAACCTTCTCCTTCATAATCCAATAGGACTCCCACTCTCACAAAACATAGTCAATGCTTGATTAGAGAAAACTGATGTTTCTGGTAACTGAGTTTATCAATCCAATTGGTATTCAGTTATTCTGATCTTTAAAAGATATATATATATATATATATATATATATATATATATATATATATATATATATATATATATATATATATATATATATATATATATATATATATATATATATATATGATCTGATACATATTTATATCTATTCATTATTTTAAAAATATGGCTTGGTATATCCTTTGATTTGCATTAATTATCATGCATTAAATGACCTATTTCTACATTTATCTAATATATTAAGGATCTTATATTCTATGAAGCATTTTTAAGGATCATAAGATATCTATTACCCTAAGTTTAACTATTGATCCATAAATCGACATAGCTCAGGGTTGATCTTAATGAATAGATATAATCTTTATATGATAAGGACTTATAATCTATAAGATATATTAATAAAAATCTCACATAATGATTTATTTCTTATCATATAGTTTATCAAAATGAGCATGTTTCTTTATACTGGCATATATGTAGTTATAGTATATCATAATCCTAAAATAGATTTTAATAAAGCATGTGAAGCATATATATCTCAATGTAGTCTTTAATTATCTTGAGATAAGATTTATGAAATGCATGAGATCACTTATCATATATACCATGTGAAACATAACACACAGTGTAGATATAATACTATAATAAGCTACGCATTAATGAATTAATTAATCATATTCTTAAAAGATAATATAGGTACACCTATGCCTACATAACTTAAACATGTACATGGGAGTGTCTACCTGTAAATATAATTCTATTGGTAGTTCACAACTATATCATACTTTTTGTATAGTAGTCCACCTTATTTTTATGTGCATACGACCCCCCTAAAAGTATAACAAATGCTAAAATGGAATATTATGTGTTTCATGAGAACTAAGACTTTATTTGTTATAACTAGTTATTTTAACATAAACTTATGTTTTCATTAATTTATAACTACTTTATTATGACTGGATGTGATATTTGGTAGTTGTGCTTAATAACACTAAAATATGATAATATGGGTTATTATAGGGTGCATTATATTTAGAAACTACTTTTAATAATTAGAAATTGTAGTTAGATGTATACCTAGATGATATAAACTATAGTTATTATTTCTACTATGTATGTGTTAGATAATACTATGATATTCATTCATACATTTGATGGAATAAATGTATGCATTTAGATTATTCATGTGCTTAATTGTTATATGATTGCTAGTAGGATGTAATCTATATGAATCTATTGGTTATACTATGTTAACCAAATCTTGCATTATTGATACTAAGTAAGCAGTGAGATGGATTTTAATATCTTACTATCATCACAATGTTAGATGAAGGTAATCTGATCAAGTGGTGTGTATGAATTTGACTGATCCTTTAGATCATTATTTATGGAAAAATTTGGCCAAAGTAATGTTAATGAGACAATGTAATTTCATAGCTATGATTTACATGTTTGTAAAATATCTTGATTAGAATGAGTTTCTTTATGATACACTGCATGTTTAGTTTTATAAATCATATAACACACGGGTACTAGCTTGTCTCTCTAGATTCTTGCACCATCACTATCTACTCATACATAAAGGGAGGGCCATTCCATGATAGGAATTGTGTGTGGGATCGATGGTCCGTATTTGGTATGGAAAAGCACTTGGATGATGCTCTCCCTCTCCACAATAGGATTTAATTGGAAATGACAATTGAGATTGCCACATATACTAGAGTGTGGGGAACTTATGCTCCATGGAGCCATGTAACTTATATATGAATAATGTATTGTATTTATTATTACAATGTTATCATGATATATTGTAATTACTTATTTATTATACATTGACAGTAATGGTTACATGTTTGTACCATCCATGGATGGATATTTGTATTTACCTTCTATAAATAATTATGATGTGTTTCTTATGATGATAGTGATCAATGATGTATGATGTAACATGTTTCATTTACAGTTATTATACTTAGAATATTTTGCATGATCACTAATTAGATTCTCATGGTGTAATCTAATGAAATAATATGTTATTTTTTTTAAATCACATATTTCTAGGTAGATACTAGTAGAGATGTTAAATTTAATTCATATACGAAAATATTTCACATAAATTTAAATATTTTTTATGGGTTGGTCTCTACATGTCTCATGTTGGTGGCAAAAAATTTATCCAAAGAGTCATCTATTTAAATACACTAGACCTAAGGCTATTTCCATTTAACACTTGTTTTGGAAAGTGCATATCTAACATCTAACAAGAGGAAACCTATCACTTACATATTGATAATAAAAACCCCAAAGATTCCAAATCAAAAAACCATCAAAGGAGTAGGTTGTAGCCAAGTTTGGAAGCCATAAATCCATGTCAATTTTTCGTATTTACAAGTGTTGAGAGCCAAGTTATAGTTTACATCCACAATAGTAAATCACTATTACACATTTACACATAAGTGGGATAACTATGTGTGGTTTGATCTCTCTTTGAATTATTAAAACATAAGTAATGCTTAGCCACCTAGTAGGGGGAGTGATTGGGGTTAGCTCAATCCATCTTATCCAATTTATTTTTACAATAAAATATGGTTTTAGAATTAAAGATAGGGTTTCAAGGTGAATGGGAAAGAAATATGGATCTATGCATAACAACGAGCCTCGTATATTACATAGAAAAAATGGTTTATAGGTAGGTGCAATTATTTGTGATGAAATAATTTGGCACATATCAAAGAGACATTTTTGGCCAAGACCAGATGCCTTTAGTTACCAAAGGATTCTAATTTTTATCAGATCTATCCAAGTAGGCCTAGACAATTAGTTTCTAGATCTAAGTGACTCCACATCCAATTTTGGTCCTTCCTAACACATGTACACAATGTTAGACCTGAATAAAATAGTAATAATCTAAGCATCTTAATATTTTTGGTCATTTACATATTTATTAAATTACAATTGAAAAACTTCTTTTCCATTTATATTGACGTAATTTATATAAATTTTATACAATTTGAATATTCATAGTTTTATACTTTTTTAGATAATTAATCAAAGGTAAAACAAATTTATGAACATGATCCTTATTGTGAGCACATCAACCCATAGGTCTCTTTTCCCTTAGTATTTCATCCTTCTTTCTTATGGAGTTAGATTATATAATAGTTTTAGATCTGATTTCTAATTTCCCCTCATAATCATAGTAGAAAATAAAAGTAATGTGAATGATAATAAAAGAAAATAATATGTTGATTTTCATGATAGATTTGATTACATAGATCAAAGGGAAGTAATTGAATATCTTGAAATGAACCAAAATACACTTGATGCATTTCTACATGAAACAATAGATGAATACAAAAATATCTCTAATGTTATAATATATGAGGAACAATAAGATCATATCTTCAATGATATCAATAAACTTTTTATAGGCACTAATTCTACATTAGGTGTTAAGATGTCTACTATTTCCCCTACTATTCTTATGTCTACCCCTATGGTTACACGTGTTTCTCACCCATTATTTGGGAGAAACACAAGGTTTTATTCATATTTTAGTGCTTATCAATATATAAAAACCTAATGTACATCCTATGATTAACACTCATATAGCATCATCATCCATGCCTACTAAAAAATCCCTCATACACATTATTATAGATCTGCATGCTAAGATGTAAACACACACACACACAACTAAAAAATAGACAAAATGTTAGTTTCATCTGATATTGTATTTGTTACAAGGATACATTTTCCCATTTACTTAACTTTCATGACATAGACTAATAATACCTAAACCTAATGACACAATTTCAACTCTATATAGATTATATTTGTAAAGAATCATCATTACAAATCTATTGATAAAATACTTGACATATTAAAAACTAAAAAAAAAAAAAGATTTTTAACAAAACATCTATATATTTTATTAACAATAACTTAACTTATTACAAATTTTAGAAGAGACTATAACACAACTATTTTTAGAAAAAGACTTATAAAAAATATATTAAACACCTATTCAATCAAAAACTAAAACTATATCTTGAGCCCTTTCTATATACTTACACATCTAATCTCCATTTTATATATATATATATATATATATATATATATATATATATATATATATATATATATATATATATATATATATATATATATATATATATATATATATATATATATATATATATATATGAAATTTATTCAATTAAAAAGTTAATCACCTAAGTGCAAAAATAAGAAAAAAGTTAAAAAAGACAAAATTCTAAAAACTAAAGAGACTAGACTTTGACCACAAGGCTATTCATCAAAAAAAAAAAAAAAAAACTTGAGAATTATGCGGATGGAATGTAGAATGCATGTAGTGATCAATTTTGAAGGGTTGGTCTTAATTTTAAGTTGAAGGGTATATATTCATCCAATTTTTCCTCAATGAATATTTTTAATAAATGATTGCATTTCAATTAATAAGAATAAATTAAGTACACACGTCACTAAAAATATATTAAGTATAATATTATTTTTAACTTTGAAATTGCTTTCATATAAGAATATAATAATGTAAGACTTTGTTGTTGTTATTGCATAGTATTGTGGAGTCATAATGCCATGGAGTTATAAGACTCCAAAGCTATTTTATGTTGTATCATATGAGTATATTTCATAAGATCAAGTTATTTCAACCTTGTCCCAATATAATATTGTTAGTTGTATACTTATGTCTATATTTTGTATAGTTAGTTATTAATAGACACAAAAATCTAGCTTTAATAACCTTGTAAGCAAGTTAAATAATTTTCAGTGTGGATGCTTTGAAATTTCATGTGAAGGAATTAATGCAAGAATCAATGTGGGGTGAGCAGAGAGGTAAGGGAAGTTAAGGTAGATTCTAATAAAGAGATAAACGAAGCACAAAATAGAAAATAAGATTGATCTTGGGTTAAACAATGAAAAATGCAAGGTTGAAAGTAATCTAAAATTATAATTCAAGGACAAAAAAATCAAAAGATGGATAACTAGTAGAAATTTGAATGCCTAGAGCACAAAAAAACATAGAACTAACTTTTAAGGAGACTATATAGACAATGCCAAAATAGTGAAGGTTCATCAAGGGAGGCCCCATTCAATTTGAAGAGGATCACAATAGTCCCCTAAACCATGTTTTATCAACTCAACATCCTCATGATAGCTACATACATACACTATTTTGGTTATCCTATTAAATAAATAATATTCTATACATAAAAATGTTGAGGATAATATGTAATGAGCATCTAAAGAAGTTGATGGTTTGAGTAGATAAATTAAAGTCGCAAAAAAATGTAGATTGCACAAATATTATTGTAACAATAATTCTATATGATCAAGCATTATCTAGAATTTTTGAGATGTCTTATGAAGTTATATAGCTTGTTGGTTATTGGATTGTTGCAAACCTAAAATTTCAAAGTTTTTCTTATTTTGCTCCATATTTAGTTTATGGAAGCTCCAAAGCTGATGTTGGTCATTTAAGTTTATTTATCTCTACTTATACTAATCTAGCTCAAGCTATGCCCATGTGTTTTCAATTTTTCCAAAAAGGAAATTTTGGCAATGTGTTTTAGATAAATATTTGGGCTCTTACTAATATGAATGAAACTATTTTGACCTTATCACAAGAAAAAACTGCAAATAACTAAAATGCATACAAACTTAATTTCACTAGAAGATGAGTTAAAAAGATGTGCATCAAGGCATGATTTCTTAGAATGTATACCTATTTTATCCACATGCATGGCCACTCAAACTACAGCTGATAGAGGACAAATAGATAACACAATAGGATAGATTGATAATGTTGGTGTAGAGATCAATGACATAAATCAAGAAAAATTTGACAAAGGTGCAAGGGACATATATCCAAAGTAGGCACATGGGCTCAGGTAGATGCATAGATACCATAGTAAGGCTGAGTTGGATTTAATATAACCAAGCTAAATAAATATTGAAAAGATGCAAAGTTTTCAATTCTATCATTTTTTTAATATAGGAGGTCTCCCACAGTCTCATTAAATAAGGGAGTGTTTTGAGCATGGACCACCAAGAACTCAAGTTTCATACTACTTTATTATATATAATGAATTTAGAGATGCTAGTCTAAGGGATGTTGGTCAAACTACTCCCATCACAAATGGACAAGCCAATAATAGTTGAACTTATAACCTCAAGTTTTTGATACCATTGTTAATGTTAGGTAGAAGATGAGTCAGAGAGGTAGTGAGCTAAGCTGATCAAAGATCGATGCAACTCATGATGCTGAGTTAATGCCAAGCTACCAGTGTATAGGCCCCTATGAAAAACAATGAATTCATTCCAATATAAATAAAATATCAAACCCTCACTTATGACCTAGTATGACTAGAAAATCCCAAATTTGACTATAATTTATATTCAACCTCGATCATGCACAACTATAGTATAATATCATACAAATAAGAAAGGATAATTTAATTTATGAGAAATATATAAATAACCTATATTGACTCTATAAATGAATAACTTTCATAACTGAGATAAAAAATAATGACTGATTTTCCTTAAAGACACACCACTCCTCTATTACATGTGTAGGACTAAATAGTTCACTTTGATACCAAATGAATATTTTGTTACAGATTAACACAAAATTATAATAAAATAAAAAATCAATATATTATTCAATAAGACAATTGATTACGTAGAGGGGAGTGTCTCTACAAATAAGGAGTCATCCCAACCCCTAAAAATATTGTACTAATATTATTCTCACAACTCACTGTTGTGAACTAGGAATTTGATTCAAGAGAGGATGGTTAGTATCGTGTTAGTCCCAAAATGAAATTAAAATGAAATAAACACAATAGCATAACATATCTAGGCCTATTTATTAGGGAGAGCTTAATAAAAAAACCTAGAATGGAAAGCACAACTAAAATGCAAAATAAACCTTCTTTCACCTTCCTTGGATGCTCAAAATAGCTTGTTGAAGTGGCTTTCTTGATTTTGTGCTCATGAAGTCTACATTAATGAAGTGTGGCTACCTCCATCTCTCCTTAGCACCATGATTGGATTTGTCTTGGCTTGTCTTGGCTCAATATTTGGGCATTATAACACTAATTTGCATGAAGCTTTGGAATCAATTCAAAATTATAACTTTTGCATATGAGAGCTTAAAATTATGGCTTTGAGGCTTGGTATTTATAGATTTTTAGAATGGTTTGAGGATCAACCATGACCATCCATCTCAAGATTGAGATGTGTGGCCATGAATAAATCCAAATGTGAAATTCATTCTACAAATACCCCTATTACTATTTGGAATAGAGGGGAATTAACTAGGCATTGAAGGGCTTTGATGAGGCATGGGAGGGCTTAACCTTGATATTTTATGCATTTATGGCCTAGGGATGTCTTCCCAAAAAATGATGTCCCCTAATGATATAGATATTCAATATTCATTTCTAAAAATAAATTATTCAACAAGTTCCATGGAATTCTTAATTAGGCTCATGATTTGGTTTAATTATGCATGATTAAGCACTTTGATGCAAACTTGGCTCTTTGTGCACAAATTACTCAAATTGGTCAGAATGTCTTGTTATTGGCCCAAAATTTAATTGGATTAGAATTAAGATGTGATGTCAAATGTGTTGGATCCATTATCCCATTTAGGATGTTGTCAACACCAAATAATAAAGGCACATGTCTAGTGCAAGATATTTGATAGAAAAGAGTAATCTAGAGCATCTACGTGCAAAATTGGTATTTTGAATCTGAATGATCTAATCAAAGTTAGCCACTTCATAAATTGCACTAACCCATTTAATGATACCCTAGACAAAATTGACACTTTAATATATAGATTTCAACTCATTTAATGTATTTTAGTATTTTTAGGCCAAAATTTGCATTTTGGTAGAAATTGGTCAAAAGCTTGATTGATGGTCATTGGTGGCTAGATTTAGGTGTCTAAAATTTGCCCCTATTTGGGAAGGTGTTTAAATATATAGGCATAGTAACATCTTCTCAAATAATTAAAAGGTCTTGTATGCCTACAACTTCAATGATGATGAACTAACTATATGATGCCCCTTGAGGGAATGGTTGGCACAAGTAGCTCAACAAAGGGTCCCTCAAAAATAAAGAAGTGAAATGGGGAGACTAAATAAAGGAAAATGATGGGGTAAAAACATGATGAGTTTGAAAAATTAGCCAAAATCATTGATAATATAAGTGGAATGGTGTATAATGGTTTACCGAAAGGCAATTATAAACATTGTACCTTGATAGTGGCAACGTGGTATGATAACATAATGATTTTCCCAAAGACGATTATAATCATTGAGAAGATGGAGCTACCCCAGTTAGGATAGACAAATAATATAATGACATGCCCATGTTTGGGCATAAAAATTAAAATGGTGACAACACAATGATTTTCCCAAAGGTTGTTATAATGATTAAGGAATGTAGGTGGGACGATGTGCAATGGTTTGCCCAAAGACAATTATAATCATTAGACCTCAATTATGGAAAATATGACTAATTTGTTTGATGATGATGATAATTTGATATAGAGAATAAATATGAATTGGGACAACCTACTAATAGAGATATGCTCATCTGAACTAAATAAAGGTTGAAATTCTTTCATTATTTAATTACATTGTGTAAGATATGATTGGGATTGAATTAGGATGTTAGTTTAAAAGAGATGTCAATGCCTCCATTGTTGAATAGACTTCCTAAAGCTAAGGTTTGTTGTAGCATGTGTCAGTAGGCATCATAGTATAATATCATGAGGACTTGGCCTAAATATACATAAGAACTGACTCCTATAATCCAATACTTAATAGAAAATAATGCACCAATGATAGAAACCATGATGTGAATGTAGACATATGAATATGGATGGATTTAAGTGTAAGTATGGGCAAGAAATCACCCAATGAATGCACATAAACTAAATCAAGGCAATAATATGAAAAGCAAACAAACAGGCACACAAATAAAATAATAAAGAAACAAACAATTATAAATTATAAAAAACATTGCCCTTAAAAAATAGGTGAAAACTTAACAAACTAACAAAATGGAGGAATAGAAGTAAAGGAATAGGGTGGCCAAGTTGTCTTCATATGCACTAGGCAAGTAGATGCTACCTACATAGTTTCATGGATGTAATATCCAACAAAAACTTCAGACTAAATGTAGTTCTCCTAAGAAATGGGGGAGAAATGATAATTGATGAAAACAATACAATGAATGTAATATAAGAATAGGAATGGTCTTGAAAAATAGAAAGTGCATGGGATAAAAGGCCAAAAGGGATGGGGAAACTAAGGAACAAATGATTTGCTTGTAACTTAGTAAGGGTTCTTAGAATCCTTAAGGTAAAGAAGTGGTTAATGTTTTTGGTTTTTTCTAATGGTTTTACAAATGTTTTTGGAAATTTTAAAGTATCTTAACTTGATCAATAATGAAAAGACACTAAATGGTTCAAGCTCACAAAATGGTGAGAGCGTTACTTAGGTTTCTTGCAAAATGATGAGAGCATGGTTTAGGTTACCCATAAAATGGTGAGAGAATGGCTTAGGTTGTTTGAAAAATGGTGAGAGAGTGGCTTATGTTACTCACAAAATGATAAGAGTGTGGCTTAGGATGATCATAAAATGGTGAGAGCATGGCTTAGGATGACTGAGATGACCTCAATAAGTATCGAGTACTACCTACATAGTCCTAGAATAAGACCTCAAGTCATTGTAGTTATACCTTATAGTGGAGGAATCTGACTAGTGTAGTAGTAAATTCAAAAAAAAAAGGCACAATTGGTATAAAGGCATAGTATGACATAGATAATGGCTAGTTAGTATAGTCAAGTCATAATAAACAAGTGTTTCCCCTAGTTTTCCCATAGGTGGTTATAACTAGGATACAATGACATAGGTCAGTGAGACTAATTTTCCCATAAGTGGTTATAATTAGGATCAAGAAAATGAGAGAGAATGAAATAAGAAATGAAGGATGCAACTACCAAATGTTTGTCATACTGCTCCAAAATACTACCTCTATTTGGAATGTATGAAACAAATATTAAAACCAAATCTGAATTCTCCTGTTGAAAGCAGTGATGGAACCCAATATAATGGAACCAAGGTCATAGGGCCAAGTAAGGAGGGAAAAATGAACTCAATTGATGGGTAAGGGTATGGTAAAATAGACATGTGATATGAAAAGTGATAGGTCAGTAAAAAAGGTATTATACAAAGAATATTAACAAAATGATACAACTTAAAATAGTACTTATAAACAATACACCAAGTCACTCAAGCATAGTACCACTTGAGGTGGATAATGTTTATTGGTTCATCAAGTTCATGGTCATCTCGTATGGGAAGCCTATATGCTCTAGCTCCAAATTTTGTTGTAATGATGAAAGGACCAATCCAATTAGGTTTAAACTTACCTTTATGCTTCTTTTCAGTCATGGTGTTCTTTTGATTTTCTTTAAGGACAAGATCACCAAGTTCAAATTCTCTATGCTTGATGCATCAATTATAGTGGATTTTGAGTCAATTCTGATATACTTGAAGATTGTTGAGAGTAACTATGCATTTTTCATCAAGTAGGTTTAGCTCTTGCAATCAAGTTACTCAATAGTCATGATCATCTAGGACATTCTTGAAATATATGCGTAAAGATGGAAACTCAACCTTAATCAAAAGGATGGGTTTTATACCATCAATGAGTATGGATTTCCTCCTATGGGTGTATGATGATTTGTATAATATGCCCAAAGGGCATAGAGTAAATGAAGATGCCAATCATGATTGGAATCATTGACAATCTTTTTGAGAATGTTGACAATGGTTTTGTTCGATGCTTCAGCCTAGCCATTACCTTAAGGGTAATAAGCTATAGAAAAATGTTGTACAATGTTTTATTCAACACACAACTTGTTGACATCTTTATTCTTGAATGATCCTCCATTATTAGATATAATTTTAGATGGGATAGCGTAGTAGCAAATGAGATGGTTGAAGATGAACTTGAAAATTTGCTTTCCAATCACATAAATGAGGGTATAGATTCAACCCACTTAGTGAAATATTCAATGGTGGTAAGGATATGTTTATGGATATCATATGAGGTGGGATTGATATTCCTAATGAGGTCAAGGCCCTATGTATCAAATGGCCATGATATCAACATTGGTTTCAAAATATTTGTTGGGGCATGAATCAAATTATCATGCCATTAACATTTATCACACTTATTTATATACATTATTACATCTACATCCATCATGGGCCAATAATAACCATTATGCAAGAGTTTTTTGGATAGGATGACCCCACTAGTGTGGTCTCCACATACTCTATAAACTTCCTATAATGATAGTGTAGATTTTATCGAAGTTAAACAACAAAGTAGAGTTTCATCAAAACTATGGTGATAAAAGGTTGATCCAAGTAAGGTATAATGAGTGGTTTGGTGGATGAAGGATTTGGTTTATTTTTGAGAGAGGTCACATGGTAAAACTTGGTCATGAAGGTAATTGTAAAGGTCTAAGTACTAGATAGAACTAGGACCAACAATATCACAAATCATTATGATGGTTGAAGGTTCATGAGCTAGTGAGAACAAATTTTTGATGAGGAACTGATATTCTCTATCTTTGTTCATTTTTCAAATCAAAGAGCCGATAGTATCCATGTCATCTACATTTATATTAATATCCCTTGGTATATACTCAAATTGGATATTTTCAATTTGCTATTTTAGAGTGTTGACCATGGCCTTGTAAGGAACTAACTTGTCATCTTTGGTCTATAAATGGTCTGTGACCTGATTGATGATTAACTAAGAATCACCATAAACCTTAAGATGAGATATGTTCTATTGTACTACTTGGTGAAGCCCTGTAACAAGTGCTTCATATTTGGCCATGTTGTTTGTATAAGGAAAATTGATTCTGAAAGACTTAGGGATTAGATAACCCTATGGTGTAATAAATAAGAGGCCTACCCCTGATCCATGTGCAGTAAATGATCCATCAAAATACAGCTTCCAATATTTCCCTTTAAGAGGTGTGTCAATGATGGTCATTATATATTCATTAGGAAATTAGAATGTGAGTGGCTATGTATCAATAAAGCATAGTTCAGCAAGTTGATCTACAAGAACTTTCCCTTTAATAGCTTTTTGATTGACATATTTGATGTCTAACTCACTTAGAATAATGATCCATTTGGCCATTATACCTTGTAAATCTATTTTAGATACTAGATACTTGAGCAGATCTACTTTTTAAATGACCATGGTCTTATTATTCAACATGTAATGGCATAGTTTTTGAACTATGAATATCATGTCTAGATAGGCTTTTTCAATAGGCATATAGTTATGTTCATACATGACCAATGTATAACTTAAGAAGTATACTAAATGCTCTTTTTATTTTTCATCATGTTGAGCTAGAAGTTCTCCTAAGGCATTATCTATAGCTGATAGGTACAACAAAAATAGTTTTCCTAGCATAGAGGATAACAAAATAGATGGATTTTTTAGGTAATCTTTTAGCTGCTAAAAAGCTATTTGGTAGTGATTATCCTAGTATAATGCAAATTAATTCTTAAAAAGATGTGTAAATGGATGACACTTATTTTCTAACTAAGATATGAGGCATCAGATTGATCAGATCTTTCCCTATAAACTATATAACTTCTTCAAATTGGTTGGTGGTAACATCTCTATTATATCTTGGAATTTGGTTGGATCAACTTCAATACCTATGTGAGACATGATAAAGCTAAGTAATTTTCTTAGTGTTACTCCAAATACACATTTATTTGGATTTAGTCAAACTTTGTACTCATGTAGTCTTTAAAATATTCTACATAGCACTACTGGATGGTCAACCCTAGTTTTTTATTTTCCTAGTATGTCATCAACATAATCTTCAATAATATCATGCATCATATCATGAAATATGATGGTCATGGATCTTTGATATGTATTTCTAGAAATTTTAAGACCAAATGACATTACTTGATAATAAAATGTGCCCCATGGAGTGGTAGATGTAGTATTATGTTGGTCTTCTAGTGCTGTTATGATTTGGTTGTATCCTAAAAATTCATGCATGAGTGAAAGCATTTCATAACCCACTATGGAGTTGATGATATTGTAAATATTATGAAATGAAAATTCATCCTTAAGGAAATCTTTGTTTATGTCTCAAAAATTAGTACAAATTTTGATTCCTTCAGGCTTTTTGCTAACAAGTACAATATTAGATATCCATTATGAGTAGTCAATGGATCGAATACATCTTGCTTCTAAGACCTTTTCCAACTCTTTCTTTACCAACACAATAATGTGAGGATGAATCTTATGTATCTTTTGATTAAATGGTTTAGCATCAAGATTTAACATAAGGTGATGTAAATCCAAGGTGGTGTCTAAACCTGACATGCTAGAATAAGCCCATACAAAGATATGTACAAGTTCTCTCAATAAAGTTGTAAAGACTTCACATTCCTCCTTAGTGATGGGTGCACCTAATTTTATCCATTTTGGGTCTAGTAGACTCTCCATGTTTACCTCTATTATATCCTTGACTAGAAGGGTTGAACCATCTTTTAGGATAGTAGGCAAAGACTTGAACTATTAGGCTATTTTAGAGTCATCTATTAAGAATGGCTCTTCAAATTCTCCTAGGCATAATGAATCTAAGTCCCCTAATGGGAAATCTGGCCATGTGACAAAAATGGTTAGAAATTATTGAACAATTTGATCAAACATTTGATGTTACTCAAAACTAAACTTATATCCATAGGCAAGTTCATCATTGGTGGTCTCCTAGTCTAAATTCAAAGAAGAATGAATATCACCATCTAATGGTGCCTAAAATAGGTTTTCACCACTAGACTAGCCTTTATCTTTACTTTTTCCCTAGTCAAAAAACACCTCAAAGAGGTTTTCACTTTGGGACCTCAATTTTTTATTTATTTATTTTTGGCTAAGGGTGTTCACTTGCTCTCCAGAATAGGCTTTAAGATCCAATGTGATTGAGAACCCTAATTTATTATCTCCTAACAGGACATTATCTCTAAGGCCTAGAAAATC
This sequence comes from Torreya grandis, assembly GCA_037957365.1. Lineage (NCBI taxonomy): Eukaryota > Viridiplantae > Streptophyta > Pinopsida > Cupressales > Taxaceae > Torreya > Torreya grandis. Next base: position 1,706,362 of record JARHVA010001772.1, read on the forward strand.
ATAGAATGCCTCATTATTTTGAAACTCATTAATTGATAAAATAGATTCTTGTTGGTCCCAATCTATCAGTTGGGGATAGTATAATTGCAGTGGGTTGGGATGAACGACTGGGGTAAGGGTAAAAATGACACTATTGTCAAATAAGTGGGTTTCAACTAGGTCATGAAAAAGGCTATGATTAGTCTCTAATTCACTACTAGCATCTTCATCACTAGTTAATGGAAATGGAACATGAGTAAGGTATATGGAGTCACACTCAGACAGTTTAAATCCAAGTCCATAGGGTCTTTTGTATTTGGTCATGGAAATTGGTTCAATTGTTCCTTGTTGATTAGGTTTGAAGCCTCCTCCTTGATAGTCTTGATTCTCTATGATCCTATTGGAAATAAGATACTTTGCACTCTTCTAATAATCATCTTGGTTGTCATTAAATAACCATGATTCATCTCCCTTAAGAGGGTTTAGTTCTAAGCTAGATGCTGGTACATGTGATCTAGGAATTTGACTCAAGAGAAGATAGTTAGTATTGTGTTAGTTCCAAAATGAAAACAAAATGAAATAAACACACTAATAGCATAACATCTTTAGGCCTAGACACTAGGGAGAGCCTAGTTAATAATCATGAATGAAACACACAACTAAAATGTAAAAGAAAACTATTTTGCCTTCGTTGGATGCTCTAAAATACTTGTTATGGTGGCTTGCTTAGCTTGTGCTCATGAAGTCCTTAGAAATGGAAGCTTGACAACCTTAATCAATCCTTGGCACCTTTGGCTTATGGCTTGGATTGAATTGGAATCAATTTGGAATTATAACACTAGTTTCTTGAAGTTTTTGGAACCAATCCTACATTATAACTTTGCACTAATTAAGCTTAGAAATGATGTTGTGAGGCCTTCTATTTATAGATTTTTGGATTTGATCAGAATCAATATCAACCATACATATCAATATTAAGATGTGTGGTTGAGGATTAATTCAAGTTTTGGAATTAAGTTTGTAATTATTGTCATTATGGCATTGGAAAAAGGGGCAATTAAGAGGCATGGAGGGCATCATGGAAGGCATTGATGAGGCATAGAGGGCATGAATCCTGATATTTGTGGCATTTATGGCATAGGGATGTCTTTCCAAGAAATTAGGTCACTTGATGATGCAAATATTTAATATTAATTTCTAAAACAAATTATTCAATAAGTTTCCATGGAATTTTTTATTAGGCCTTGATTTGGGTTAATTAGCTCTTAGGCATGATTAAGCACATTGTGCACAAATTACCTAAATTGATCAGAATGCCTTATTATTGGTCTCAAATTTGATTGGATTTGAATTTTAATTCATTATCAGATGTATTAGATGTGCATTCCCATTTAGAATGTTGCCAACAACAAATAATAAAGGCACAAGTCTTGTGAAAAATATTTAATAGGAAAGAGTAGTCCAGAGCATGCAGGCACAAATTTGGCATTTTGACTCAAACTGAACTAATCAAAGTTAGCTAGACCATAAATTGCATTGCCCCATTTAGGGATACCCTAGCCAAGATCAGAATTTTAATATGCCATTTTCACATCATTTAGCATGTTTTAGTGTTTTTAGGCCAAATTATGTGTTTTAGATGGAAACTAGCCAAAAGCCCAATTGGAGGTTATTAGTGACCAGTTTTAGGTATCTATAGTTTGCCCTTATTTGGGAAGGAATTGAAATCTATAAGCAAAATAATGTCTTCTCAAAGAATGAGAAATGGCCTGTAAGCCAAAAAGAAGATGATGGCTAAAGAAAAAATCTCCAAATGGTTTTGGGAAGCCTATGATGATGCCCCCTCGAGGGAGAGGCTGTCACATTTTTTTGATGGATGGTCCCTCAAAAATAAAGAAGGAGAAAGGTGGAATTAACATGTGGTAGAGATTAATCCAAATGATAAAATTATTACATGCATTAATGTAAAAAGGATACTAATTTTCCCAAAGATGGTTATAATCAAGAATAAAAGTCAAAATAATGATTTGCCCATAGGCAGTTATAATCATTAAAATGACCTAGATTGGCTAAAGATGATTATGCCCCAGTTAGGGATGTTAGCAAGCATAACTCAAGGATATAACCTAGAATACAGACTAAAGATGAGTGGATGTAAAGTGATGAAAGAGATGGATAGAGGAATAAGATTAATCAATGTGAATGATTTAATTGTACCTGCTAATAAGGAGATGCTCATCTTGATTAAAAATAATACAAACAAAATGGTCAAATGAGTTAAATTGATCAAGGTGGGTGGGAGGATTCCCTAAGGTTCCAAGGAGAAATTTCTATGGCTCCATTGACTGTAGACCTTTGTGAATCTAATTTTTTTTGTAGCATGTGATGGTAGGCCTCATGATAGAGCACCATGAAGACTTGGCCAAAATATGCATAATAACTAACTCCTAATCTAATAAACACTCAAAAAATAATTTACCAATGATCAAAATCATGATAACAATGTTGACGTATGAATATGTATAGACTCAAGAATAATGTGCTTGAGGAATCACCCAATGAATGCATATAGACTGAGCTGAGGCAACATTACTGAAAGCAAACAAATAGGAAAGAAAAGAAAGAAATGAACAAACAACCAAAATGAAAATAAATAAACAAATAGAAAACCTAAAAACAAAAGAAAAAGAAAACATCCTAATAATGATAATGTCCCAGTAAGGTGGATCAAGGATAACTGACTAGGCATAGATAGGACAAATGTTTTTGGATTTTTGAAATATTTGAATGTTTTTTAAATTTTAAGGTATCTTAACTCATTAGAGAATTACAAGATACCTGATCACAAATTGGTGAGATCGTTTGGATTAGGTTACTCACAAAATGGTGAGAGCATGGCTTAGGTTGCTCACAAAATGATGAAAGCATATGGAAAGGGGGACTAAAGTGACCTCAACATAAATTGAGCATGATACACATAGTCCTAAAATAACCTCAAGTCATAGTAATTCTCTCCACATAAATGGTGGGGAAAAACCAACTAAGTTCCAACAAGTTCTCAAATTTGACAAATGGCCAGTTAAATGAAAAAAATGATGGCAAGGTGATGTGGTAATGCATGATAAATAAGTGTTTCTCCTAGTTTTCCCATAGGCAGTTATAACTAGGATACAATGACACAGGTCAATGATACTAATTTTCCCATAGGTGATTATAATTAGTAAAAATACTAGTGAGATACTGATTTGCCTATAGGTGGTTATAATCAAGCTCACAAAAACAAACATGGATAGGATGAAAGATATCTTGCTAGATTAATTGTCACACTACTTTCATAGACTATCATTATAAGCATGGATTGGATTTATTGTTAAAAATTGATTGGAATCCTCTCACAAAAGGTGTGAGAAGAACCAAATGAATGAAGATCATAACAAGATTGGGTAGGATGATTAAAAATAGGCTTTGGTCTAGATATGAATGGAATAATAGGATGGTATGGTCTTTCTATAGATAATGATGGTCTAGATAAATTTGATAAAATGGTAAGAGAGTTAACCCTAAGTGATGGGGTGAATGGTTGGGATATGTAACAATGGCAATGGCATGGTACCATGTTTTTGGCCTAGGTGTGGTAAATGACATATAATTATGTTGTTCTTGTTGATGGGCAGATGCACATCTTAATAAACAAATGATATAAATATAATACTTGATCATGTTAATTACTAGCCCACACTGCATCAGAATAGCTACTCTATCAAAAATGGCTTATAGATTTGGTTGCTGAGAATGCTTTTGTGATCTTCATTGATTCTAATTACTCAAACATCAAGACAAGGTATTATTATAACCTCTGCAAAGGAAGGTATGACCATGGATGGTAAACAAGGAAAAATAATGGATGGTAGGTTTGACTTTGAAATGGAATAATAGATGATAATGAAATGTATAATGGTGGGGAAACAAATGAAGATCAGGACTTTCAGTTACATGTAATGTTGTTGATGCTAAATTTGACATAATTTTGGTTATGGTAGGGCCAAAAAATTGTTCTCTTAATAGGACCTCTAGACTTTTTTTTTGTTTGATCTTAAGAGTAGCTACAATCTGATTAGGCTATAGATTGGAAGCCATTTTGATTTGCTCTATGATTTTTTCTTCATCAAGTAGTGAATAAATTTTGTGCTCAGCTATTAGTGCCTCAAATAGGTTTTCACCAATGAATTTGTCTTGATTATCTCATAACACCTTTGAGAAGGTTTCACTAATGAACATTGGCTTTGGACTTTGATTATCTTCTAGTAGTTCTAAAAAAGTCTCCCTAGAAGATGTTGAGTTTTGACTTTGATTGTCCCCTAGTGCCTTTGAAAAGGTCCCTCTAAGAGAGTGTTCTTTTGTTAAATGAGTGTGGTCTTGGCCTCCTTGATATTTTTCAACTATTATGTCACCATGGATGTAGTTCAACAAAGTGTGCTTCTGTTGATCCTAATTGATATTTTTGGGAGATGGAATGTCAATAATATGGCTATCTTGGTTGATGGTAATGGCCTATGGAATGATAATGGAATGGGTGTTGACTAAACAATCCTCATAGAAGATAATACGAGAATTTATGTTGAAGCTAAAGTAATCATCCTAAAAAACCATAGAAGGATAAAAAATGTATTCAAATTGATCTATGAGGCATGCATAACCAATGTTGTAACATCCATGAACATATTCTTCTTCTGAACCTAATTCTAACTCAAAGGACTCTGAATCTGATGTTGAGATCGATGTTGATTCTAATTTTGATGCTAAATCTGATGTTAGTTCAAGAATAGAACCTAAATCTAACTTTTATTCTTCATCTAATGGGTACTCTATTATAATGATGTCTTTTTGAATATTTGGTTTTAGATAAGTAGCATCCTATGATGGCATAATGGGCTCCACAAAGACTGGTTTATCAAATTGAGACTCTTCTAAGACGGGAAATAGGTCAGGAGACAACTCCTCAGAGACTCACTTGTCAATAGGAGGATCTTGAAAAAAATTATATGGTCAAGGTAATTATTTTCCCAAAGAAAGTTATAATCATTAAGAAGTGACTCGATAAAGACTGGCTTGTCAGAGTGAGACTCCTCGATAACTAGTATAGGATTAATAGGTAATTTATCATAGTTTGACTTATCATAAATGGTTGATTTAATAAAAATATATTTGATTGGTTAGTTCTCTTGGCCTTGGTTTCTAATGAGTTAGAAAATACCAGTTCTAAACATAGCTTGGTATTCAAAAGATTAGATTAATTAAGGTTTGGTTGGGATTGGTACTAGATGAGGAATGACTTGTAGTTGGATAATGATATGGCATTGGGGAGCATGATTACTCACATGAGAAAAAGGATGAAGTCCTAAAATTGTAATGGTAGGGTGGTGTGGAGCATGATTGATCGCACAAACCAAAGGAAGAGGTCTCAGTATATAAATGGTTGGGCATTATGGATCTTAGTTTCTCGCACAAGCCAAAGGACTAGGTCTAGGATTGGTAATGGTATTCCTTAGATATTGTGGAGCTTGATAGCTCGTATAATATAAAGGAGGGTTAGGGGTAGTCAATGATTAGATAAAAAAATGATGTCATAAAAGTTGATTGCTTGCATAAGCAAAAGCATCCAAGTCTTCCTCATAAACCATATCATCCTAAGCATGAGTTAGATCATAAGCTAGTTCTTGACTGTGTTCCATGTATTGATTATTGGAAAGAGGGTATGGACTTATATCCCAAACAATATTATTTGTAATTGGGTCTTCAAAGTCCTCTTTACAAGCCTCTTCATACCAATAAAGGTCTCAAGTTACATTTTATGTTTCTTCATGGCTATGTTCCCATGAATGATTAATATGCGGTGGATAGAAATCTATCTCACAAACCATATTAGCATTATTGATATCTTGAAAAAAGCCATAAAAGTCATTTCATGCATTGATTCTATCATAAGTCAGATTGTAAGTGACTCCACCATAAGTGTAGTTAGACATATCCATATAAATGATGAAATCTCCAAAAACAAAAAGGCTTAGAGCTCTAAAATCTCTAAAAAATGATCTAAAAGACAAATGGTTCAAACTTGGTCCAACTTGGTTGAAGGGGTGGAGTTGTATCTTTAATGTGGTTTAAAAGTGGAGTTGTATCTCTAAAATGGTTTTTGTAAGACTTGGTATAAAATATTCTAACGTCAAATGTCTAATTTCAAATTTCATATGCATAAAAGGTCAAGTGTCTGAATAAAAACTGGCATGCCAAAGGTCTAGGTCAAAGTGTTCCAAACAAGGTCTAAACTAGGAAAGGGAAAAGTTGAGTTGCTATGTCTTTAGTCCAAATGTAGAGTCAAAATATAGGCTCAAAAAAATAGGCATGTGCTAGGACTCTTGGCCAAATAGTGTCAAAAAAGATAGACTTGAAACAAAGGATGATGTGATTTGATTTAATCTAACAAGTTTGGAAACAACTTTTACATAAACCCAACACATGAAATCAAACACAAACATGATCAGTTGGCATAAGGCATAAGACAAAAGGCTCTTTTAAAAAGGCTATGTTCTCCCAAATAAAGGCACAAATAATGATGAGGATAGGCAGTAAATAAAAAACCATCAATAGTTTTCAAATTTGGGTAATCAATTAACTAAATTTATGCAACCCAAAATAGAAAGATCTATGTATCAACTCCATTAATTGAGGCCTAAATAGAAATCAATCAATGTTTGGATCTAAAATTTGACAAGGCTAATTGAAAACTCAATGATAAAAATTAAGATTGGACCAAACATGCTAGACAAGATTGGACATCATGATGGCATAAGACAAAGGTCTAAATGGTATACACAAAATGGTTTAAAACAAATGGTTTTGATACAATGGTAAACAAGTCTTGAAAAAAATTGAGTAGCCTAATGATGTAAGCATGATTGTATTATGTGGTCAATGTTATGTTTCAAAAAAGGCTCAAAATGGTTTGACATGATTTGGGTAGCTTAACACTACCCTCTACAACTCAAATGACATACATACAAACAAGTTTAGAAAAAATTTCAAGGCACAAGTGTGGTGTATAATGGCTTGCATAATGCCTCTTTAGACAAAAGAGTGACATATAGACAAAATGGTATTGAAATGTTTTATGAACAAACAAACAAGTTCTAGTCTCAAAAATACCAAGTAAGATAAATGACCAAAATACACTAAGTAAAATCATCCAAATCCTAACAAGGGTATGACAAAATGGGGTTGACTAAACTATTAAATTTTGAACATTCTAGGGGAATCAATTACATAATGACTTTCACACCAAATAATGCAAAATAAAAGCATGGATTTTGGGTCCGTATCACTTGGATTGTTGCAAAAAGGTCTAGTCCCTTTTGCAACCACTACTACATCCTATTGTTCGCTCAGTATAGTGTGATGTCCAAAGTGCCACTACGTCTCGTGTGTAACTCCAAAGGAGCCAAATGAAATCAATGTTAAGAGATGAAACCTCAGGTCAAAGCTTCCCTAAAAAACTTGTGGGAGGTGATGAAGTCCCCCTCATAAGCCAAGATGCATAAAAATAAAGAAATCATGAAAGTAGAAAGACTTAAGGGTCTTATTCAAGGTCACCCAAACTTTGAAAAGTTTTTGGGGAGTGCTTTAGATGATTTTCTTTCTAAGCTTTGGACTAGGATAATTACAATAAGAATGGTGATTTTGATTTCAAGGGTTCCCTATAGGGAAAAAAGGAAGAGCATACATGTAACATGCCTCTTTTTTCCAAGCAAGATTAATCTAAACAAATATTTCAAGAAAAAAATGATAAGTGTGTTCAATTTTAAACCCAAATGACATGTTTGGTGATGTTCTTTTGACCCCTTGGTCTTAGTTTCAAACTTTGAAAAAAATTCACCAAAAACATCTAAAAATTCCTTATTAAGCACCAAAACAAAGTTCCTGATCCAACTTTAAGCATGCAAAAGTGATTTAAACATGTTTTTAGAAAATATCATGCTTGGTCCTATAATAAAATTGTTAGCATATCCTTTAGCTTTGAAGCTCTTTTGAGTTTGAAACAAGAAACATTAGAAAAGTAGGTCTCAGGTCTATGATTTTGAAAAAAAACATAATTATTGACATCGATCAATACCACCGATGTCAGTTACGGCCAATTGAGATCTGATTGATGTCAATTCTATTGATCGATGTTGGTTAAGCTAAGTAACTGATGTTGGTACTTTTGTTGATGTCAGTTACTCTGTAAAAATTATGGAAACTAAAAATGGAAAAAAAAAGTTAGAAAATCAATTTGTAAGTCTTAAAAGCTTAAATAAGTTTGCAACAGGATCTCCTTTAGGTGTAGGTTGTGTCTAGTCCCACCAGGCGTACCATTATGTGATCTAAGAATTTGACTGAAGAGAGGATGGTTAGTATTTTGCTAGTTCAAAAATGAAAAAAAATGAAATAAACACACTAATATCATAACATCTCTAGGCCTAGGCACCAGGGAGAGCTTAGTTAAAAATCATGAATAAAGCACACAACTAAAATGCAAAATAAAATTCTTTTACCTTCCTTGGATGCTGCAAAATGCTTCTTGTGGTGGCTTACTCAGCTTGTGCTCATAAAGTCCTTGGAAATAGAAGCTTTAAAACCTTCATCTCTTGTTGGAAACTTTGGCTTATGGCTTGGATTGGATTGGAATCAATTTGACATTATAACACTAGTTTATTGAAGCTTTTGGAACCAATCTTGCATTATAACTTTGCACCAATTAAGCTTAGAAATGATGTTGTGAGGCCTCCTATTTATATATTTTTATAATTTATCAGAATCAACCTCAGCCATCCATCTCAAGATCAAGATGTGTGGTTGAGGATTAATTAAATTTTTGGAATTAAGTTTTTAATTATCATTATCATGGCATTGGAAGAAGGGGCAATTAAGAGGCATGGAGGGCATCATGGAAGGCATTGATGAGGCATGGAAGGCATGAATATTGATATTTATGGCATTTATGGCCTAGGAATGTCTTCCCAAGAAATGAGGTCACTTGATGATGTAGATATTCAATATTCATTTCTAAAATAAATTATTCAACAAGTTTCCATGGAATTTTTGATTAGGCCTTGATTTGGGTTAATTAGCTCTTAGGCACGATTAAGCACATTATGCACAAATTACCCAAATTGATTAGAATGCCTTGTTATTGGTCATAAATTTGACTCGATTAGAATTGGAATTCATTATCAGATGTGTTGGATGTGCATTCCCATTTATAATGTTACCAATAACAAATAATAAAGGCACAAGTCTTATGTAAAATATTTGATAGGAAAGAGCAGTCTAGAGCATGCAGGTGCAAATTTGGCATTTTGAATTGAACTAAAATGATCAATGTTAGATGGCCCATAAATTGAATTTCCCCATTTAGGGATACCCTGGCCAAAATTAGCATTTGAATATGTCATTTTCACATTAGTTAGCATGTTTTAGTGTTTTTAGGCCAAATTATGCGTTTTAGATGGAAACTAGACAAAAGCTTGATTGGAGGTTATTGGCATCCATTTTTAAGTGTCTACAGTATAATAATGACAAGTCATTTATCTTTGATCTTTTATTGCCATTATGGATGAAATGACTTAGCTTTCAGTTTTCCAAAGGACTTTAGATTATATGGAAGGTTCATAATATGAAAGGTATAATGGGTCAAATATTCTCTTAGGCCATTAGCCAAAATGGTGTAATGATTGGAAGCTTTAGGAGGCATCATCTAGAAAAGGGAATCCAAGGTATTAAGATATATACAATTTTCCTCAAGTAATCAATAAGTATGGTCTTTCCTTTATCTTTCTTGGAACTTGAATTCATGTCATATTGGTAATTATAGCTTTGAAACTTGGCCTCGAGATGTTTATAGTGCTCATATGGGTGCAAATCTCCTAGAATATTTACTTCCATCCTTGAGCGGGAGAACTTGATATATTGGTTCAATGTTGACAAGACTACATGAATCTCATGTAACCAAGGCCTACCTAGAAGCATATTATATGACAACTTAAGATCAAGCACATGGCAAAGTGTATCATGAGTCAAAGGACTAATGATAACTAGTAGGATAATGGTGCCTTGTGATTCTATCTCCTGATTATCATAGGCTTTAATAGTTATCATTTATGGTTGGAGATCTGTTATGTGCCCAAGAAGCTTGATGAGCTTTAGTGACACTATGTTGAGGCCTGGTCCATTATCTATAAGGATATGTTTCACTTTGTGATACTTTATACAAACTTCAATATATAATGGATTATTATGGAGCAGTCCAAGGGAAGACATATCACTTTGGTTGAATGTGACTTGTTAGGTGGGAGCTAGGTGTCTAACTAAAGCTTAAAATTTATCAAGGGATATGCCACTAACAACAGTGGATTGGGTTAATAAATCATTAAAAATGTTTTTATGGATTGTTGATGTGCTTAACAAATTTAAAATGGAGATTTGTGTGGATGTATATTGTAATTATTCCACAATATCAAACTTCTTATCTTGGACAATGTTAAATGGTTTGTTCTAAGGATAAATGGTTGGTTGGATAATGGGTGAAGTGGCAGATGGTTATGGGCCTAGGATGGTAATCTTTGACCTTTGAGTCGTGATTTTACAAATAAGATTAAATATAGGATCAAGATTGTTAATAAATTATGGTGATGGTATGAGACTAGATAGGATAAGTCTTGATTGTCAGTGTACTTGTGTGTGGTCATGGGGCAAGGTCAATTTATTAGTATAAGGACAAAATTTGAGAATCCTTATTTGCTAGTTCTCCTATGTGTGGTCCCAGGTCAAAGAAAGATTGCCAAAGTGATTGGATTGGTTTGTTATAGTTATCAATGGTCTCATCTGATTAGAATTTGGTCTAGGATTAATGGAAATGGTATTAATGCTACCTCCAAAAATATGGCCTACAACTCTATTGTAGTCATGTGCAACTACATGGTAGGTTTGTTGGTTGTTACCATTATGACCTTAGTTCTATTTATTATTCTAAATTTTTTCATTCTATTATTGGTTCTACTCATTCTATTAGTTTGGCCTTAGATTTTAATAATGTTGATTTTGTTGTTGCATTGGCTAGTGTTGTTGACATTGTTATTACTACTAGTTTTTATGCTAAGGAAAAGGGTTTTGATAAATACCAAGAGTTTGATTAGAGGTGGAGGAACCACCATCCAATGTGATATCCCTATTCTCTAACATATTCTCAATCAAATGGTTGATTTGAATACATATTCATAAATTATGCCCATTAACCTAATGATATTCACATAATTCATTTTCATGGTACCAATCAGGATAAGGAATGCCTTATGAATAATGCTTTGGTATAGGCCAACTAATAAAATTAGCAGCAACAAGTTTATGAAACATAGATTTGATAGGCTCTTCAAGGTCACTAAAAACATAGTGAGTAGGTATTATTTTTCTTAGAGGAGGAACTTGTAATGGCAAAGGTGGTTGCATTTGTTATGCGGTGCTAGGCTATTATGCTTGGTGCATTGGCTAAAGAGGTTGTTGATTAGGAGTAAGTTGAAAAGGTGGCATAGGATAAGAAAATGATGTTTTCACCATTTTGACATGATGTGACTCAGTTACTCCATTGCCCACAACATTCTTATTACAATTGAATTACTTTGGTCTATCTTGGTTATTGGCCTGTGATGGTTGTGATGCTTGCATTTGAAATTGATTCTAATTTTAGCCATTTCCCTGATTTGTACCTTGATTCTAATTATTTTAATTGAGATTGATGATTCCTTTATTAATAATGGCTCACTCAATCAACAAACCTTTATCAATGATCTCTTTGAAAGTGTGCACACATTGTAATTTTAGATGATAAGCTATCTCACTATGAAATTTTTTAGTAAACATAGTGGCTAATTGTTTATCTAGTAAACTATGGGTGGATCGGCTTGCAAGGGCTCTCCATCATTTTAAATATCTTGCAAAACTCTCACCAAATTTTTGCTTTGCTTAAGTCAAGTCAACCAATGAAATCTCAAGTTTGAGATTGTAGGAAAAGTGTTGCACAAACTTTTTTGAAAGGTCATCAAAATTGGATATGGATTTCTTGGGAAACTTTAAAAACCACTCCAAGGTTTGTCATACTAGACTCCCTAGGAGCAAAAATAAAAGGTATATGTCATTATATGCCATTGGCTGGCATGCAACAAAGAATTCCATTAAATGGGATTTGGGGTCACCTTTCCTTGTGTATTTATAAGACTTTAGGGGATCATATCCTAGAGGAAATGGAATCTATAATTAGTCCATATTAAAAGAATAGGAACACACATCATCCAAATTAAAAATTTTATCCTATTTCCTATCTTGGATGGTAGCGATTACAGCCTTCATCTGGTGTAATTCTTATTCTAGGAAACTTGTGGGAATATTGGCCTAGGTAGAAAGTTGGGCAGTCATGAATGAAGCATTTAGACTGGGGTATAATGGAGATATTTATTAGGGTAAAATGGATTGGTTGGGAAATGGACTAGGAATATACATATGTGAATTAGGGTTTGAAATTTGGAATTGCATGTGTGGTGGTGCAATATTATGGTTAGGGTTGGTTATGAAGATTTAATGTTGAGGATTTTATGGTTGGGATGGAGGGATGTAACCTTACTACACCTACTGTGGTTGAAAAGAGATATTCTATTGACTAATAAAACCTTGATATTGAGTGGGAACTTGTGAACCAAGACCCTATTTCTAAATGAGTGGCACACTTTGAACAAAAGGTAATTGTTGCTTAGTAGGAACTTGAGAAATATTAGAACCTCGTTATTTCATGAATACCTATTAGGAAGTGAACACATGTTAAAAATTCAACATCTATCACTAACCAATATTTATATTTTGTTTGTTAGACATCATTTGGTTTTGAATTGGCACAGTAGCCTATGATTGAAGAGGTATGTTTGCTACTACCTAACAACATGGAACATTAGTTTCCCCCTATTGAGGTGGCAACATATTTGGCCTCTATTGTATTGGTATACTATATTTTGCCTATTATTGTGGAAAACCACTTGTCACTTCTTGAGGAGGAGTAATATTCATCACATTTTGTTGGTAAGGCATGGCATTGGTTGCTGGTTGGCTACCTAATCTTATTAGTTGTGCACTTAAAGAAGTAGCTAGTTGAGGTTAGAAGTAGATGGTTGAGATTGGGATGTAGAAACTCCTACTCCCTAATTTTTAGAACCACTTGTAGTGTTAATGAAAGGCACATTTTTTTAGCTAGTTATTTATGTATTAACACCACTTTGGTTTGAATGTGATGTTGCTTGCACATTATCCACTATGTTTTGGCCATTATTCTACATAGAAGTAGAGGATACTTCTTTAATGGTTGATATATGAAATAAGTTATCGACTTAAGTGTTCTATACAAAAGGATCAACACTCTGATTATCTTGATTATTCAACTCTATTAACACTCCAATTGAGGGGACTAAATCTATGAGAGGCCTACTTGACATGGTCATTAAGTTAAAATTACATGTTAGGTTCAAGTAGGTTTGGTATGATATCTGCATCTATACAAAGTAATCCTCCATGGGGTCCTTGCCTTTGACAGACATACTAGAGTCCTGATATATTGTTTGGAATAGAGATAAAGGATTTATAGAATAAGCCTATTAACTATACAATATGTTATGAGACATTCTTACTAAACTTGGTAAATTCTCATGGGGGAAGTCTACCAAAAACTTGGCCCCTACCTCTATGGCTCTAACCAAAATCTCATATTTTTTCTCTAATAAATGATTCTCAAATAAATAAATATCTTACATGGAAGGTGTGTTAACAGAGTATGGTTGTTGAGGCAAAAGATCCTTAATGGTAGGTACTGTAGCTAGGTATTGTGTGGTTTATTCTTGGTCTTGTTTTGAATATGGTGGTATGTTAACCAAATATTTAGCCAATGGATCTTAGTTTTGTGACATTTTTTGAGTATTATAAGAGGGATAAGGATCCATATCATAATAAATATTATTTTCATAGGGATATTACACCATTTATTCTTGCACAACCACATCTAATTCCTAGACTATACATGAGTCCACTACAAGTATAGGAAAATATGTTGGAATCCATAGTGAATGTGCTACTACAAATAGTTCTACAAACTCTAAAAAAGACAATGTCTAAAGAAAGATGATTCAAACTTGGTCTACATTTAATCAAAAGGATGGAAAGGATTATGAAAAGATTTATGATAAAATAATATAACATTAAGTATCTAATGTTACACATCTTATACAAAAAAGATTAAGTAAATGGACCAAAAATAAAAATGCCAAACTTTAAGGTCGAAGTGTTTCAAATTAGTCTAATCTAGAAAATAAAATGTTGCTAGGTCTTTTGGCTAAATGCAATGTCAAAATATAGGCTCAAATAAGGCATGTGCTAAGACACTTGGCCAAGTGACGTAAAAAGCTAGACTTTGAAATAGATGATATTTTAATCTAACAGATTTGAAACACTTCTAACAAAAACAAGGCATTTGACTCTTGGACATGAACTCGATCAAATAGGTATAAGGTATGAAACAAAATGAATTGTAGAGCTAGTTTGTTTTCTCACAAATAATGGTATAAAACTTGGTTCCTTTGAAAAATAGGCTAAACAAATGTGGACAACGTAAATGTACTAGACAAAGATTCACAAAGGTACACTCAGATTGGCTTAAAAAAATGTGTACAAACTTGAAATCTATGCCAAAAAGTCTATGAAATAATGTTTGAAATGTTTTGGGTAGCATAACAATGCTACACTATTCAAAAATATGTTGAAAAATATTTGTTTTAAAAATTCTCTAAGGCAAATATGGTTTCTCAAAAATTCAATAATGTAACAATACCTTTCTTAACTCAAATGACATACATACCTTTAAAATTTTGACAATATCTCTAAGGTAAAAAAGTATGTATTCAAATGATCTTGATGGAAATATAATGGTAACACAAAAATTTTTGGTTCATAGAGTCAAAGTGTGAGTGTTTTCACAAGATGATTGAAGTCTACTAAGTGGTGATAATGATTATGAGTCTTAAACGGCCTTCAACCCAAATTGGAAATTGAACCTAAGTTCCCTCAAGTTTAGTGCAAATGGAAAACCCACTTAACACATCAACCTTATGAACTTATGAAGGTGAAATTTCAAATTTAGATTATAAATGAAGGAGTTTAAAAAATGTTTGGTAAAAATATAAACTTAATTAGACAACATAACTACACCAAAGTGGATGATATGACTCCAAGTTTTGATAAACTTTAAACAAGTCAAATTGATGATTCACATGGGCAACATAACACCTATTTATTCAAAGGAAAATGATGAATATGTATTTTGTTTTGTATAATTTGTTCACACCAAGTTTTGACTCCAAACAAGACCTAATTCTAAGACAATACTAACTAATTAATCACTCTTATGTCCTAAACTGACAAGGTTGCTTGGTATTGTTGGAATTTGTCGATATGAGTTATTTGAAAGGTTTTTTTTAGTGTTCATCTAAAATTAAATGCACATTATATAGTAGGGTTTTTATACCCCCCCTTCTCTCAAATGATAATATTGTGATATGGACCTTTGGGCGCACCTTACACTAACAACACTTTCATGACAAGTGGGGATTTGTCTAAGATCTACAATTTTTCAAATGTATAGATGGATCAATTTACCAATGAATTTCATGTCATATTTTAAAAAATCACACTTAAATTGGGTGTCTATGTCACTTGGATTGTTGTAAAAAGGCCTTATCCTTTTTGCAACCACTACATCTATTACTTGCTCATTATAGTGTGATGTCCATAGTGTAGATATGTCCTGTGTGCAACTCTAACACTAGAAGGTGGTCTAATGGATCAAACCTCCAATCCTAGTGGGAGTGGTTGAAGTAAGTATCAGGAGATGAAACCTTGAGTCAAAGCTTCCCTAAATTAGTTATGGGAGATAATGAAGTCCCCCTCGCAAGCCAAGTTTACATAAAAATAAATGACTAATAGAAAGACTTTAGGGTCATTTCAAGGTCACCCAAAATATTGTGAGTTTTTTGGGAGTACTTTAGATGACATTATTTCTATGCCTTGGACTAGGCATGTTTACAATAAGAATGACACTTTTGATTCCAAAAAACCCCTAAAGGGGATGGATGGAAGAACATACACGAATGTCCCTTTTTTTGTCAATCAAATTCCAAGTTTAAACAATTATTGAAGAAAAAATTTGACAAGTGAGTTCAATTTTAAGCATTAAATGAAGGATTAGGTGGTGTTATTTTGACCCCTTGGTCTTAATTTGTAACTTTGAAACCAAAATTTGTCAAAACATTTACCTAAGCATCTAAATTTTTCATTAAGCACCAAAACAAGTCCCAATCCATTTTAAACTTTCAAAAAAAAGTCTAAAAAACATGTTTTAAAAAATTCCAAGCTTGATCCTACAATGAAAAAGTTAGTATGTCCTTTATCTTTGAAGATAATTTGCAAATGAGTGAAGTAACTTCTCAAAACAAGCTCTCTATTTAGAAATTGTTGTTACATAGTCAATATTGTTGTTTCCATACAAAATCACAATTTTAGACAAAAATACAATTTTAGACAAAAATATCATTGTTTTGGTTTAAATCAAATAGAAAACACAATATCACTATTTACCTATGAAATCATCAGCCAAATGAAAAAATATCATTACCCTAGATATGATATTGTTGTTCTATAATATTACTACTCTAGCGAACAAAATCATTATTCTAGCTAAAAATATCACTAATCAATAAAAAAAATTGCTATTACTAGATAGAAAACATAAAAAACACAAATTCACTATTTTGTTGACAAAATTGCTACCCAAATTAACAATATTGTTGTATAGAATGATGATATTGCTATTTTTCAAAATCACCGCTCAGGGGAATGAAATCATTGTTATGGTGAAAGACATCACTATCTAGGGCTATGAAATCACTTTTTAGTAAAAAAATAATTTTGTTTACAAAATCTCTACTATGAAAATAACAATATTAAAATAGAGATCAAAACTGACATTACTAGGAATAAAAATGTAGTTATCAAAAAAATGGAATTTTAACTTAATTTCACTCTTTTGACTCCACTCCAATATTCTGAATAAAATTGGTTAGTAGGTTTCTTAAAAGATCCTTTGTGATCAAATTTTTAGGGCTAGTGTCCCACTGGAAATGTCATTATGTGAACTATAAATTGAAATCAAGAGAGGATGGTTAGTATCATGTTAGTCTCAAAATGAAATCAAAATGAAATAAACATACTAATATAACATCTCTAGGCTTAGTTATTAGGGGGAGCTTAGTTAAGAAATCTAGAATGGAAAGAACAACTAAAATTCAAAATAAACCTTCTTTCACCTTTCTTGGATGCTCCAAAAAAATTATTGAAGTGGCTTACTTGGTTTTGGGCTCACAAAGTCTGCATCAATGAAGCGTGGCTACCACCATCTCTGCATGGCACCATGTTTGGTTTTGGCTTGGTTTGTCTTGGCTCAATATTTGGACATTATAACACTAATTTACATGAATCTTTGGAATCAATTTAGCATTATAACTTTGGAATATGAAAGCTTAAAATTATGGCTTTGAGGCTTGCTATTTATAGATTTTTGGAATGGTTTGAGGATCAACCATGATCGTTCATCTCAATATTAAGATGTGTGGCCATGAATAAATCCAAATATGATATTCATTGTATAAATATCCCCATTAATATTTAGGATAGATGGGAATTAACTAGGAATGGAAGGGATTCGATGAGGCATGGGAGGGGTTAACCTTGATATTTTATGCATTTATGACCTAGGGATGTCTTCCTAAGAAATGATGTTGCCACTTGATGATGCAGATATTCAATATTCATTTCCAAAAATAAATTATTCAAAAATTTCCATAGAATTATTAATTAGGCTCATGATTTGGTTTAATTATCTCTTAAGCATGATTAAGCACTTTGATGCAAACCTTGGCTCTTTGTGCACAAATTAGTTAGAATGTCTTGTTATTGGCCCAAAATTTGACTGTATTGGAATTAGGATGCAATGTCAGATACATTGGATCCATTATGCTATTTAGGATGTTTTCAAAACCAAATAATAAATGCACATGTCTCATGCAAGAGATCTAATAGAAAAGAGAAATCTAGAGCACCTAGGTGCAAAATTAGAATTTTGACTCAAAATGATCTGATCAAAGTTAGCAGCTCCATAAATTACATTGCCCCATTTAATGATACCCTAGCCAAAATCACACTTGAATATATCAATTTCAACTCATTTAATGTGTTTTAGTGTTTTTAGGCCAAATTTTGCATTTTGGTAGAAATTGGTCAAAAGCCTAGTTGATGGTCATTGGTGGCCAGATTTAGGTGTCTACAACTCTTACAATCTATCTAATTAAATTTTAAACACAATTTTAATACACTAAATAATTTATTATCACATATACAACAATAATTATTGTGATACTATTCATAATCTCACACATATAAACATCAATGTGAGTACTAAATTCTTAACAAATCGAAATCAAATTTGCATATTTTCAAGTGTCAAGAGTTAAGTTACTGGTTGCATCCATATCAGGGTGGTTGGGGTAATCTCAAATCATCTAAACCAATTCATTTTTATAGATAATCCTAGTGTCAAAATTGGAGCTAAGGTTTTAAGGAGGAGACAAAATTATAGACCTACACAAAACAACAAACCTATGATATTACACTAAAAAAATAGTTTATAAGAATGCACAATAATCTATGATGAAATAGTCCAACACATCTTGTAGAGAATTTTTAAGTAGAGATCAGACACCTTCAATTACCATAGGTATTCAAGTGTTTTCAGGTGTATTTAACCAAGTTTAGATAGTCAATTTATAGATCTAAGCAACTCAAGATCAAATTTGTATCCTTCTTGACACATATACACAATCTTAGACCCAAACATAATAGTAAAAAGTTAAGTAACTTAATCTTATTGGTAATTTTTATAAATAGTAAATTAAAATTGAACATATTCTTATAAATTCAAGTGTACATAATTTAAATATAATATACACATTTTGAATATTCATATTTATATGCATGTTTAGATCATTAATCCAACCATACATTGTAAAATTACTATAACCATACACAAAACTATAAATTTATAGTTCAAGGATAGAACCTTGTGACCTAAACTCATGTACCTTGTGTTCTTGATTTCTCAAAATTTCTTACCCTTTGTATATTGACCTACACACCAATAAGATTGTAATTTGAATTTTAAAAGTCTATTGTGGAGGTGCACATGAAATCAAAGAGTAAAAAACCAATCTATACTATAAAGATTAATTGTGGAAGTGGGAGAGCACTTAATTAAAGCATTTTAAGTAAAGTTAAATAAAAATATGAAACATTTGTGTCTTTCCTATGCATTCATTATAGTGTAAAAAATCAAATAAGATTAAGTACTACCTTTACTAAAATGCTTGTTAATGTACATTAAGTGTTTCTTTTTAAATTTGAGCCCCACTTAGGGACCTGATAATAATTGAGGGATAACACATGTCAAAGAATATACCTTTAGTTTTTATGTCTTATGATGATGTATTATGATTTTTATAGAAGGAGATCAATTTCCTAAAGATTGGAAAAAAATTATAAAAATATAAGTTTTTTTGAGTCTTGAAATAGATAAACAATATTATTAAATCAATTTTATTGCATCTGAGGTTTTATAGAAATGGCCTTACTATTCCAAAAATGATAATACTTTTTCAAACATCCTTACTTAGTTTGCTCTTATATTTTTGTATTTTTTCACCTTATTGTTTGGACCTGCAATCCTTTTTTTCTAATGAATCCTATGTTTAATTATTAATATATTAGCAATATTATTTTATCCAAATTAGGTCTAGTTTAGTTTTAATATTTGATTAGACATAGTTGTAATGTCACCTTTTTATATCCTTCCAACATTTTTGGAAGCTCCAACTTTCTTGGAGAGTGACAAAATTTTTAGAAGAAACTTCAATTAGCGACATTATATTTAAGGTATCTTCAAGAGCTCATGTTTTATGTTGGGAGTGATAACACTATTCATAGGTTACTATTCATTGACACTATTCATGAATTACTATTCACCATTACTATTCATGGTAATGTGGCAGGTGATGTAGCTAATGATATAACAAGTTAAGTGGCTTGGGGATGATGTGGCATAACCCATAAGTTTATTTATCTTTTGGTGAGTCACATGTATACCTTTTTGGATGAGGACAAGGGGTGAATAGTTGGGGTGCTTTTCTAAGAGGGATTATTGAATTGGCATGTGAAGTCCTTTGGAATGAGTCACATGTGTGAGCTATGGGATGAATTGGTGGGTGGCTCTATCATTTTATTATTTGCCACTTGGTCAAAAGTGATTTAAGACTTGTTTTAAAATCTTATGTGCTTGTGGAGAAGAAGACAAGAGGTTTACTATTCTAAATTTACTCTCACATGTGTGAGTGAGGTGTCCCTTTAGAAGCACGTGGATGGTGGGGAATCAAAAAAAGGAGGGTGGCAAATTTATCTCTCTCTTTTTTGACTAACTTGCATACCAAGGTAACTCTTCACATGAGTTACTATTATGGAGCACCATTTTCCTCTCTCTTCCCATTGTCTCTCCTCTCCTCTATTCTTATAAAATTTTATATATGGAGAGCCTCTCATTTTTAAATGTTATGTTGAATATTATAAACCACCCCTTTTATAAGTTTGAATGTGGTTTAACTTTAGCCTCTCCTAAGGATGAAAACTTTTGGAATTAAGAAATCTTTGAGGATGAAAACCCTCTAAGGTTCGCTAGTTTTGGTGGTGAGAGATCCTCCCTAGATGGCTTTGGTGGTGTCACTTAAAAACTATAATTGTGCTTCAAAGTATTTATATAAGCAGTTGTTATGTTCTTAATGCTCTATATATGTAATCTCAGTGTTTCTATGTATTTTTCCAAGTGTAATCAAATTTTAGATAATATCATAGTGTGAGTTTTACTAGGTTGTACCTCTTTTTGTATGGTTGTGTTATTATACAAGCTATTTAAAAATTTGATAAATTGTATTAAATATCCTTGAGGGGATACTATAATTGTATCAGAGTTGTTGATCTTGCTATCCTATAGGTCTTATTTTGTTGATGTTTCCAAGTGACAGGAAGTTTTAAAAGTGGGTGGAAATCATGGAGCCACTCAGTGAAGAAAAAGTCTTGAAAGAATACCAAGCAATGGGAGCAGAGTTTCATGCTTCAATATTATTCCCAAATTTCATGCAATATAAGGTACATAATAGGCTTTAACTATTAGGAAATAATCTTTAGTTTCAAAATCAGTCAAAGGATGTCTTAATCAACTTTAAAGGAAGTGGATATTTATTTGTCTATGCTAGACTAGTCAAATTCTAAGAATTTTCTATGGGCAATGAAGCCATAAATGAGTTATTTGGTTAAACTCAGGTTTAGGAGACACTTAGATGAAGAGGTAAAACTTGTACTCACTAATTGTCTTAGTGAAATTATGAGAATAATAGTTCCTATGAAACCTTATGGAAATAGTATCATGAAGGAGGTTTTCAGCCTAATAATTGAAAGTTTCTATGGCTTACTTAACATTGGAAGCCCTTAAAATAACAAGAGGGTAATAATTTTTGAAAATTTTACAAAAATTAGATTATGTAACATCATGTTAGATATTGGTTTTGATGAGATTGTTTATGAAATGTTATAAATCTTTTGGATTGTTGTTAATAAGGATCATTTAGAGAATGTCATAACTTCCATGCAAATTATTATGTCTCTAATTTTGGATGAGGATGATGTAATTTATAATCTATTTTTAGCTAACTTATTGGTTGTTTGGAGGAAGGAACATGATGTTTCACCCATGGCATAGAAGTTGTCAAAATAATTGGTTAAACAACATATGGAAAAAGTGAAAGGTTATTTGACAAAAGAAGAATTGATGTCTTTTGGTTTATAGACTATAGTTTTATCGAAGAAGATTTTTAATGTGAAAAAAATAGCTAAAACAATACTACATAAGGATGATTTGTAGAATGTTGAAAACATGAAAAAGAATTTTCATAATGATGATGTTATGGTACCATAAGTATCAACAAAAGTTGATTCTCAAGGAATTATAAGGCAAGAGAATTCTGATCTAAAATATATTAGTAAATATTCCCTAAAATAATCCACCATGCAAGTGGAAAAGGAAGGGTCTTTAATAAAATCAAGTATGACTTTTGATAAACAAAATATTTTTGTTAATGCTGTTAAGAAAGAACATGCATTACATGATGAATACCAAGTATCCAAGATTGAAGATGTTTTAGCCCTAGGATCACCCATCCATTTTAAAAGCATTGCAAGGTTTGATCCATTGCTATAAAAGATTTATTTTCAAAGTAACAATAGTGATGAGCATGCAGACAAAGATAATGTTTCAATGGATGTCACTAATTTTGAAAATCTAAATTACAAGGATGGTTGTGTTAAGGTAAATCTATCAAAAGATATTAATTCTAAATTAGAAAAGGGAGGTAAGCAATTTGATTACATCCTAAAGTATGATAAGGAAAGTCATATTTAAGATTTATTGTTTTATATTGTGCCATTTTAGATTATTTGTCATGAAGAACACTCTAGGAGTGAAGAAGACACAACTTGTAGGGAAGGATACAAGGATGTTTTTATTATTCAAAATGGTCCACAAATAAAAGTTTGGATCTAGGTATTCTTTTGAGTTTTAAAAAGCTTATCAATTCTAATTTTAAATTATTTATGGATGATTCCATAGGAAAAAATAAAGAATCATAATTGTTTGGGGTATGAAGGAATATACACCATTCAAAAAGTTAGATGATTGGAGGTGACTATCCTTTAGTCAAATTTTGAGGTATGTAGGATGGGACCACAACATTATCCTTTCAAATTGGTTTTGGTTTAGCTGATAAACATGCTCATAAAAGGATAATTGTGAGTTATAAGGATGAAGATATTGTGTTGGCAAGGAGAGACAAGCTAGCTAATCACAAGCTAAGGTATGGAGGTCTTCTAGATTTATTTTTATCACTAAATTATGGTCATCATGGGCAACATTCCAAGATGGATGTTATAGGCCTTAATTTCAATATGGTTAATAATTTATTCATATTATATATCCAAATAAAATTCATAAGGAATCATACATGGAGTATAGTGAATTTTAAATATTTTGTGAAGGGCCAATACACACAATTCATGAGTCACTCATTGGAGCCAAATTGTAAGCTTGTTATCATGCAATAAGTTACAATCATTAAGTTTTTTGATGGCACTTGGATGATTGGTATGAGAGACATTATTTTTGGAGAAAATGCTTTTAGCTTCACCATAGGGCCTTCAAATGAAGACAACATGAATATCAGAGTTTCACAACACAAGTATAATGGAGTTATTTGTTCACTACGAATGCATGTTAGAGATCACCATTAGAGTTTGATGAAATCTTGTCTTGACCAAAGAAATGTTTCATAGCATGAAATAGTTTAAATATTTAATTTTGACTCTACTATTTGGTTGTAGGTTAGATAACATATGACTCCAATTTCATACTTATAAGAAGAGTGGAGAAAATTTTAGTTGGATGTTGTTTAGGAGTTTTTCTTAGCCTCTTCCAAGTTGATTTTGAGTGATGCAATGTTCACCATTCATGATTATATAGGGAGATTCCAAATTTGTAACTATGAGCATATGGATTTTCTAATTCAAGTCCAAGATTGTTGGTGTATATGAGCTCCATAAGACTTAACAAGGACCAAGGTTAATATTTCTTTCTCAAGATAGTCTCATCCAAGGATGGAGATTCAACTCTTGTTAGGCATGCATAAAAGGGAGCAAGATAACATTTTTGAAACATTATGGCAAGGTTGGGCACCCTATGAAGATGTACACTTAGAAGGTATGATTATTATTTAGTTTAAAGCTAGTTGTTTCATAGAAAGAGGTGAGCTATGTACTTCATTTGTTGTGGGTAAGTACTTGTAGAATTTTTAGATAATGGAGGTGACAATTAGAGTAGCACAACATAAGCATGGTGGAGTTATTTCTTTAAAATTATATGATTATGAAAGAAATGTTTCATGAAGGATTTCAATTAGATATTTCCATGTTGATGTTGTTGATTAATTTTTAATAAACCAACACATGACTTTTTTTACTAACATTCATAAATATTGGCAAGTATTTCCATTCGAGGAGTGGAGTATTTTCTGATTGGAGTTGATGGGTAGCGGTAACTTAGTCATTGAAGAAGTCCTTTTAATATTTTACATGATCACACCTCCTATGAATTAAATAATTTTTCATCATTGTAGTTGATGCCCCAATAATAAAATGTTGATAGAATTAGTCATTGAGTAGACTGATTTTAAGTACTTGCAAATTTTATGGCATCATATTATGGGAAGTTCTTTAGACATGGTAAGTTATTCCTAACTTCTATATGGGTGAGTACTAGCTATTGAAATCACTTTATGTTGACAAAATTTGTATTTTTATAAGTTCCAATAATGATTTTAGTTGATTATGTGGATTAGAGTGCACGGGGTTACTTTTTTAACACTTAGAGATTGAGAGTTAATTAGGAAAGGAGAATATAGACTAGGCATGATGGTATTATAGGTTTAATTATATTAGTACAATTAAAACATGATGATATATTACTAAGATTGATCTAGGATCCTAGAACTTCATTGGATTAATCAGATCTTGAGTTGTGATTACTTGAAGACAAGCAATCTTGGGGAGGGAAGACTGTAATTTCCCCTTTTTATAGCCTTCCAATATTTTTGGAAGCTCCAAATTTCTTGAAGAGTGCCAACATTTTTAGAAAAGAATTTAGTTAGTGACATTATGTTCAAGACATCTTCAGGAGCTTATACACTATTTTATGTTAGGAGTGAGAACACTATTCATAAGTTACTATTCACTAACACTATTCATGAATTATTATTCACTATCACTATTCATGGTGAAGTGGCAAGTGAGGTGGCTTGGGGATGATGTGGCATGAACCACAAGGGTATCTTATTCATGTGAAAGAGTGAGAGACCAAAAGATAAGTTTCTTTATCTTTTGGTGAGTCACATGTCTACCTTTTGGGATGAGATAAGGGGTGAATAGTTGGGGTGAATTTATAAGAGGGAATATTAAATTGGCATGTTAAGTCCTTTAGAATGAGTCACATATGTGAGATATGGGATGAATTGGTGGGTGACTCTATGGTTTTATTATTTTCCACTTGGTCAAAAGTGATTGAAGACTTATCTTGGAATCTCATGTGCACATGGGGAAGAAGACAAAAGGTTTAATATTCTATATTTCTCTCACATGTGTGAGTGAGTTGTCCTTTTGGAATCATGTGGAAGATGGGGAACAAATACAAAGGAGGGTGTCTAATTTGTGTCTCTTTTTTTAACTAACTTGCATCCCAAGGCAACCCTTCACAATTGTTACTCTTATGGGGTGCCATTTTCCTCTCTCTTCCCATTCTCTCTGCTCTCCTATATTATTTTAAAATTATATATATGGAGATCCTCTCCTTTGTAAATGTTATGTTGAATATTATAAACCCCTCCTTTTGTAAGTTTGAACTTGGTTCAACTTTAACCTCTCCTAAGGATGAATAACCTTGGAGTAAAGAAATATTTGAGGATGAAAACTCTATAAGGTTTGCTATTTTTAGTGGTGAGAGATCTTCCCTAGCTGGATTTGGTGGTTTCACTCATAAACTACAATTGTGCTTTAAAGGATTTATGTAAGCAGTTGTTATGTTCTTACTGCTCTATATATGTAATCTCAGTGCTTCTATGTATTTCTCCAAGTGTAATAAAATTTTAGATAATATCATAGTGGGATTTTTATTAGTTTGTATCTATTATTTTATGGTTGTGTTATTATATAAATTTATTTATAAAATTGACAAATTGCATTAAATATCCTTGAGGGGATACTATAATAGTTTGCAAAGTTGTATGGGTAGATGTGTTACATTATGATGAAATTTAAATTTTAGCCATGTATTCATAAAATATTTTGGTGTACTTTTTATCTTATAAAACTCTATAAATATATAGTTTGATTAAAATAAAAAAACTCATGACACTAAACCGTATACAATGTGTGTAATTTATATCTAATTATAGTACAATATTATAAAATTAATAACACACATAATTACATGAAAAGAATGTATTGAAATGATTAAATTTAAAAATATATGATATTAATATAAATATCAAATTACATTAGAGTGTAATATCATAGGTTTAAAGAAAATGCAAACATGTCTGCAAATAAGGGTGGAGATAACCCATAAAAATTGGAAGAAATTGATGATTGTGCAAAATGACCTAGGGTGGGTTGGTACACTCTTGGAGGAGTTGTTAGATCCAAAACAACTTGGCCAATTTATTCCTCTAATATTGTGCTCCAAAATACTCCCTTTATCACAAACTACTAGGGATCATCGAGAAATCCTTCTCCTTATTAAAAAACTTAGTTACCTTTAAAATACTCCAAAACCTTTTAAAATTAGTGTAGTTATGGGTGGGGGGATAAATTAGTTAGAGTAGTGTCTTTAAGAAAGTTGGAAACAAAAATTCTATGTAGTTCAATAAAATAATCATGGTGATGCAATCCCTAATCTTTATGTCTATCACTAAATGATCAATGGAAATAGTGTAGTTTTAATAATTCGAAGGTGTTAAAGGATTTTTCTATTTGCACTATTTTCTTGGCCTATAATTTTATTTCCACAAGGAGGCCTTCATTGTAAGTCTTTTTTGGTTTCTTTACTTGGTTTGGGTCTTTATCATCACCATCACCACCAATTTCTAAAGTGGGTTGAGACATAGTAGCAAAACCATTGAATATAGTTTCCCTTGGAGTAGATATGGGAGCTTGTTTTGGTGAGGTGTGACTAATGGCTCCTATTAACTTTGAAATATTTTAACTCAACCACTTCAATGAAATTCTCAACATGAACTTGGTTATTTCTTGTAGTTCAGTGATCTCAAGTGTTGACCAAATTTTCACCTTCACATGTATCATCATGACTCTATCAATATATTCTTCGTCAAGTTTTTCTATGTCATCATAGATAATTCCATTAGCATACACATGTCAATGAAATATATGATTTGATCTAGGCTCAGATATTACAAATCACATCTTTGAAACTCCAATTATTCTACATAGTCAACCCAAGAATATTCCAAGTGTGGTTTATGAATACACAAGGGGATGATTCCCAAATTGGCTCTCACATATCCCTTGTTTTCAAATTAAACTATTATATTGTTGGGTATAAATTGAATTAAGATATATTAAACTCAATATTCAGAGCATATATTGCATTATTGTACATGTAGTGTTCTAGAGAAATTTTGAACACTGCTCCCATTATGTGTTTCTTTATGCATCTCTAGTTAACATTGGAAAGTTGTCTACAAAATTAAATTAACAAAAATTTATCATTTCCCATCCTTGGAATCCTCATAGGAAAATCCTCAAAACCTCCAACTTTGATAAGATTTTTTTGGAATTGGATGAAATATATTCCATATTGTGATAAAGGCTAATTATTTATTTGAAAAGCTTATTTTTCTAGTCTTCCTTCAGAACTTTCCCTATCGTCATAGTAAATGGATTATTCACTCATTTAAAGTGCTTATTAATTTGTTCCAAGGTCAGTTGAGGGTAAAATTCATTTACTCTGGTAGTTGGTCCTCAATTTGACAATGATCTAAGGATGAAATACATGCATTGAGATGTAAGGGAATATACCAAATATGAATTCATATGAAATGAATTTATAAAAATCATTTTCATTAGATGGTCTTGAATCACATCAATGATCATGTTTACCCAATCAATGAACTAATTGACACCACAAATGATACTCATGGGGAGGAAAATCCAAGAATGGAAATCCTTAGTATCTACATTTCCTACAACCCTATTGAGGAGGGTCATCATATTTGATAATTACTCAATAAAATTTTCTCTAGTGAATATTTTAATGAATTTCGATAAGCTTCTCCATTTTAATTTAAACTAATTATTGTTTATGATGATGAGGTGCTTATCCATATCCCTGCTCTAGAATTTTTTTCCACTTTCTACACTCATCCTTGCATATTTTATCATCTATGAAATTTTAAAGGTTGTATCAATGGATTCCACATCAAGCTTGGCCATGTGGGAATATATTTCATATATTAATTATCCTATCTTTCCATTGTAGTATTTAGCACATGCTAGGACTAGATTTGAACATTGAATAAAATTTGGAAAGTTAGCTACCTCAGGTAGACTGATTCTTGTTAAGGGAAACCTAGAGTTGTAAAGGATATATTATCAACCCTCCTATGAAATTCAACCATGCCTAAATTTTTGATCATTGAATCAATAATTTATAAGATATCATTTTATAGGATATATAGAGGGTCATATAACATGTATTTGAACTTCATCCTAGTTGTTATGGTTACATGAAAAAATGACCTCAATTAGTGATAAAATATTATCATAAGGGTCTTGTGGGAGTAAATGTTTATGGGGATGTGTAGAGTAGATGATGGTGCTCATGAGATTATTTTAATTTGATATTAGTTCTTCTCCTTGAGGATTTGGGAGTGGCCCATAAAATTTTTGTACCTACGGCATAAAAATATTCCTTAAGAGTGAAAGGTGATTGAATTAAGTTTTGAATCTATTGAAACTTGTGTGACTATGAAGTGATCACAAATATGAAGGTTTTAATTGTGTTCAAAAGAGTTTGGAATTTGTATTATAAAATAGACAAATATCAATGCTTAAAATTCATGGGAAAATAGAGAGATGGGAAATCATGAGATAATTTAGAGCATTATGGATGAAATGCTCCCAATTAAATTACTTATAGGGCTAAAGTGTAATATGGGACACCACATGCACATGTGCTCTAACACTATGATAGTGTGGGAAGAATATAATGGGAATAGAAAATACATGGATATATATCTATATCTACCATACCCATGAGGTCAAGATGGCTCATTCTTATGGGTGTAGTGATCGTGAAGTCACATCATGGCTCATCAGGATGTACCTCCACTTTTGGCATGTCTAAGAGGTTGGGCAAGCCTGGTCTTATAAACACTAAGGGCATTTATTTATTTTTTCATTTTTTTAACTTTCAAACCCTTTTAACTTAATTCAAAACTCTTCTTTGATAATGAACTTTCTAGGAATTTTGACTATGCAAATTTTAGTAGCTCTAGCTTACTCAAGCTACAGACATGGACTTGTAAAAGTGCATAAGTCACACTTTCATTTAAATATTAATTTTAATACTATTGCATTATCTATTTGGATTTATATTCAATTTAAATAATCAAAATAGTTAAGGAAATAGGAAAATACCAACAAGAAATGGAAACATAAAACACAAAAATATTAATGAGAAAGGGGGAAAAAAACAATGAAGGAAACACATAACAAAACCTAAATCATCTACGCAAATAGTAGGGAATATCCTCCCTTCATTATTTATAATTATTTAGATATTTCCCACTATGAGGTAATGGAAGCTAAGTTCCATTACAATATGCTAGATAGTACATGTTATTTATGTAGAAATGGTGGATATTGAATGGTCTTATCTATAAGGAGTCAAAATTTCTATGAATTCCCCTTGGTTCTTTCCTTTTATGATATAGGAGAACCAACTTCCTAATTTAGAAACCCACTATTGGCACTTTTTCGACTTCATCTAGTAAGCTACCCTAGTTGTATGCCTAGATTAAACTAAGAGTCCAATAGGTTAGTGCACTAGAATTTCACATGAGAGGGAGTCTCATGCACTCATGTAAAGCATGAACCTTATGACTAGCTCCCATAGATTTTGTCATGCGATTGTGTATGCATCGAACACTTGAAAATGAATTACTTGAACAAGCACATAGTCTATTAATTACTATAATATTTATGATTTTTTCCATGTTAATGCAATAATTATAGTACTAATTTATCACAAAAATAAAATAGGTGAAAAACAAGAAAATAATAATAATTCCATTGATTCATATAGAACTATAAATGTAACAAAGGTATTCAATTTTATTAAGCATAAGGTTAAACAAGTATTACATAGGTTTTTTATCTCAATAACTATCACTTATCATTATGTTAGAAGAGGTTCCTGATACAAAAAAATATGCTAAGAATGAGGATAAATAGGTTTTACTCAAGTGCATAGGATAGTGCAGAGAATTCATATCTAACAAGGAAAATAGAGGTATAACAAAGATGAATTATCATGTGTAAGACAAGAATTAAGATTAACTAGTACTTTATTAAGGTTTGTAGAACATTTAGAGTAGCTTAGATAAAATTAAGCCAAACATTAAACATGATAACACATGCAAGGAAAAAAAACAAATGCAATAGATAATCATAACAAAATAGTCTATATTGATCTCAACACAAGGGTTCTCTTCCTGTTCTTCATATAAGCATACATATATATAGTCATTTATAGTCTCTAACTATTCACATCCTTATCATAATTTGGCACCAAAAGAGATTTTTCATATTCTATCCTTTTACAAGTCATGGAGGATAAGATAAAATACATATAGTTGATAACTAAATATATAACACATAAATATCCTAATACTATCTTACATAAATTTACTATCCATTTTATTCTCCAAACACTTTATTTAGCTTAAAATGTTTTCTCATCCTGAGACAACATCACAGGATCATCTGAATGTGATCATAAGGAAAATGTTGAAGACATGGGTAGACTAGTAAGATTCATAATAATTGCTCAAGGAATCATTTCCAGTTTTTGCCTCTTGTGCACTACTTAGCTACCCTTTCAAGTTTTCAACTAATTAGTGTACTAACCTATTGCCATTTTGGGGTTTCAATAAGTTGGCATAACTAGGTGGCTGCCCTTTACAAGTTTTCAACCATCCTAGCTCTACTTGTCTCACTAGTCATCCCCAATATAAAATGGTTTATAAAATTTGTGCCTTGCATAGTAATTAGCTTGAAGGTTGTGGCATTTCTATGGAAGAGGATTATCCATAAGGATCCTTGGCCCTAGACTTTGAAACCTTACACTGTGTGATGACTTGTTGAATCTTAGATGATGGCTTGTAGACTAATACATTGAGGATCTAGGTAACCTCATTGTAGAATAGAGATAGGTCACTTTTATATGTCAATCAATCATCACCTCCTAGACCATGTACAATAGGATACACATTGGTGCATGATATTTGATGATTTGTTTTAAGTCTGAGCCATCAGTGATGCTCATGTCTACCTTTGTATTTCTGACCCTTGTCTATATTTATTCACTCAATTGTTCCAAAATTTTTACATGGTGTTTAGCTTAGAGACCTACAAATGAACTATGATAAATATCACTCTACCAATTGATAAGTTTATTATGCACTTTATCCCTAAAATTGAATGATTCTTAGATAACTTAGTCATTCTCATCTACTAATGTGCTTTGACTATCCATGGTTGTCTCAGTGATTATAGTAGTAGTGAAATCTATACTAGAACTGGTGAGAGAGTTATTAAGGTGTTGCCTCTAGTATAATAGACTTTGTGTGATGTGATGTGCTTAGATGTCTACAATATACAACATGCTCTGGTATTCTTCTAGAAAGGTGATAAATGTAGTTACCTCGGTCTTGAACCTCTGACCCAATGTACCAAATGAATAGAGTTGTTGCACTATACACCAATCCTTTATGAGCTCAATGGCTAATGTCTTGAACCTATGTTGGTCAGACATCACTTGGTCTTTGATTGCTCAAGTGACTAACTTCAGACAAGTATCACCAATAATTTTTACCACTTCATAAAGGTGAGCCTTCAAATCTATGTTTTCCACCTTTGACTGATCACATTATTGATCTAAGGAGGTGGCCTTCTATGTGATTGACTCCTAGAATGCTAGAACACCCTCTAATTATTTCTCTAAGGGCAACTTGGAGATGTCTAATGAAGCCTCCTACATGATTAGGAGTGTGGCTAACATTATTATAAATGATAAAGGATATGGGCATGGCATAGTGGTAATTAGGAGTGAGAAGGTGGTGTGCCAAGCACCCACTGTAATAACATCCTAGAGCTAGACACCTTGTAGTGATAACTTAGGTTACTAAGAACTTGTCTACGTGGTAGAGGGTACTTGTTGTTGGGTAAGATTATCTAGTTGGACATGAGGTTATGATGGTGTTTGTTTTTAATATGTTATGGCCTTTATTTCCATCTTGAATTTCTAAGTATCATCTTTAGTTGTATTACAATTTAATTCTTCCTTTGCCTCCTATTTCTTCTTTAGCTCCTGTTACATAGCTCACAACTTTGCATGTTCCTCTTGGGATTTGAAAATCTTGTCTTGATCTTATGTATCTTATTTATTATTATTATTATTATTCTCTTTTTGATCTTTATTCTTTTCTTCTTCCTCTTCTTTCTTCTTTTATTCCTCTTATTTATTCTTCTTTTCTTTCTCTTCTTTCTTCTTCTCTTCTACTAGGGCCATAGCCTTGTCTTTCTCTTGTGTATCTTGGGCCTATGCTTGTGCTTATTCTTAAACTTGTGCATGAGCTTATGCCTGTGCCTATTACTGATGTAGGGATTCATAATCTTCCTCCTTTTTCTTGTCATCTTTTATGGCCTACTATGCTTGGGCTGCTACATCCTATTTTCTCTTTTCTTCTTCTTTTTCCTTCTTCTCTCATTCCTCTTACACTTTCTTGGTTGCATCAACCACTTCTTATGCCTTATTCACCACATCCACAACCTACTAAATGTTAGCCTCTACATCTTTTGCCTTTTGTGTATCCTCAAATTATTTAGCTTGTTGTGTGGCTTGCTATTATTGTGCTTCTTATTTATATCTCTTCTTTTCCTCCTTCACTTGTCATTCTATTATACGAGCTACTTCTTCCCATGTAGCCTATTGATATTATTCTATTAGCTATTCTAGTGTAAGCTCTTCAACCTCTTGAGTTTGGGGTGATGATATTAAATCACTAGGTCTCACCTTTGAGTTAAAAATTTACACATTCCTCCTCCTAAGCATGATTAGTCTACATTTTGGTAGTGGTGTAGTAGATGCAGGGGTAGGTTGTGCTTCCTACATCATGGCTAGGTTGTCAAATGTGAATTCTTATAAAGTGAAAAATACCCTAGCCATCCTCCTTAATTAATACCTATGCATAAGTGTTTCTAGTGGAATTTCTAATAGAGGTGCAAATATGTCCTCAGCTATGAATGTTGGTGCACATTGTAACTATAAGAAATTAATTTCGCATTAGAGCTTCTTTGCTTCTTCTCTAACTATGTCAATAATAATGGAAGGAAAGAAAGATGGGAGTTATACCCATAGCTATGGGGGAACTTACTTTTGAACTCGAACCATGCACACCACCTTCAAAAATAAAAAATATTTTTCTTCTTATTGACGCAGTGGATTGCACCCAGGGCAGGAAGCTGAGCTCCTGCCTTCCACACACAAAAATGGAAACTCCCCTCTCACTTGTGGGACCAGAGAAGCTGGAGGAGAGAGTCTCTAGGTAAGGGCTAGCTCCCTTTGATTCATCATGTTCATTCTAATAAGTGCTAACACATACATATATGGATATATAATGGGAGGGGGGATGAAAAGGGAGAAAGATTACAGGAAAACAAAC
The DNA here is from genome assembly GCA_037957365.1 of Torreya grandis. Classification (NCBI taxonomy): domain Eukaryota; kingdom Viridiplantae; phylum Streptophyta; class Pinopsida; order Cupressales; family Taxaceae; genus Torreya; species Torreya grandis. The sequence goes on from JARHVA010001772.1 coordinate 1,740,234, forward strand.
TACTCTAAGGAGGTGATGCACCAAAATAAAGTTAACCTTCTCACATCCACACTTAAAATTAGATAAGCACATACATACACTTAAAACTTGGTAGAAGGACCAGGCTATAAGAAACATGGCAAGGAGGCTCTAATGAAAATACAAAAAATAGAGATTCACCAAGGTGCTATGAAATGCACACTGTAAGTAATTTCTTCTATTTTTGCACTTCCAAATATAGCTCTCCTTGTCAACTACAGAAATGGTACCTTGTATAGAATAGGTATGTTGGTGTCAGACCTGTGAAAGCATCAAGAAATAATGACTAAACACAAACTAACACTTGAGACATACACAGAAATATCTATCCAAGATAGAGGTAAAAAATGAGTTTATTGATTCAAGTGAAATTTTGCCAGGGCTATGCCTTACAAATGTGGAAGATGATTAAAAAAATGACAAGTCTCCAATATATAGGAGAAGAAAGGAGGCCTTTTGGTGCCCCTTTTACAAGTGACCCATGTGTCTTACGAGCATTGGGAAGAGTAGGATACTTAAACGTAAATGTTGTGTCGGCCCTGACTTTGACTTCAGACATTTATTGACATGGTCACATTGTTTCTTCATTGACTAATACTACTCCTTGAAGGCACCTACATAGCTTGTCTGCTCATAAATATGAAATGAAGAAAAAAGGGTGCATGACTAGCTGTTTACACCTCTAAATGGTCAATTCGTAACCACTGTATCACCTAATGGAGTAATTTCTTGAATCGATACTCCCCTTTGCCACTTGGACAACCTATTTTCTCCATGCTTGGCACTTTGTCTTTTCCCTATCTTGTCTCTTTCTAGCTCTTTCAGCCCTTGGGCTATCTTCTAGTAAGTCACTACACTTCTGGGCCTTTTCCACGGTTAGCACTCCTTTGGTTTGAAAGCAAGTTGCTCTTTCACTATGTTAGAATTGATGATCACGCAACTATCATCACTTTGAAAACCAATGGCTAATTCACTTCCTTATATTTGACAGCTCTCAAGATGTCATCATCCTTGGCAAATTCCTTTGAACTTTTCCCTTTCTACTTTTTTTGTAGGTCTTTCCTTTGTTTCAAACCTTTTCCTGTAGACAAAAGTCTATGAGAATTGGTGATTTGACATTCCAAAGTCTTTGTTTTAGCCCCTCATTGAACCAAGCCATTGAACTAAAATTAGTTCAATGGTTCAATGATTCAATGCTACGCACCAAGTCAATTGAATCAAACATTGAACCACTTACTTTAAACCAAACTCATTGAACCAAAATTGGTTCAATGGTTCAATGGTTCAACACTGTTGAATTGAGGCATTTGAATCGAGCGATGAACTCTTTGTTGAACTAAAGGCCACTAAACTATTTAAACTTTGCTGATTGAAATCTACATTGAACTTAGCTAATTGAACCAAAGCTGAAGACCTTAAAGCTCAAACTAAGCACCTGCAGAGTCCATAAAAACTCCTAGACTTGTGAAAAATTAAAAAATGAATTGGCCTTAAACAGTAGGGGAAGAAGGGGACTAATTTTTTTCCCTTTTGGGCAAAATGGTCAATAGATTGGTGCCTCCCAGGGGAAGTATGCTTGCCATGCTTAGAATCTAGTTGCCTTAAAAATCCATTGGGTACAGAGTTCGATTGTAACTTTAAAATAGTAACAAATTTGATAAATTCTAGAATCAATCACGTAGATTCACTCTAAGAGGAAAAGAAAACACACACAAAGCTAAGAAAACTACTTGTGAAACAACACTTAGGGAAAATAGGGAAAGAAAACAAGGGAAAATATATACAAATGAAAAGAGACTCAATGGTAGTTCTTCAAATGTATCCCATTAACTGGGATATGCAGTTCTTCACCATCTAACCTAGAGAGTTAGAATGCATTATGCTACTTGCATTGAGTGATTATGTACAGGCCACTTCATAGGGTGTCCAAATTTGAATGTTTTCTAGGCTTAGCTTGATCTTCATCTCATTTCAAGACAATATCTCCTTCAGAGAAACCTTTTGATGAACATCTCTTATCAAAGTGTCTCTTTACTTGCTGTTGATGGCTAGTCATGGAAGCCATAGCCTGGTCCCTTACCTCTTGTAGTTCCATCAGCTCGCATAATCTAACCTCCATGATAGTTCCTTCTTATAACTACAACTGGCAGGTGAGATCCAAGGCTGGTAACTCAAGTGAAATGGGGAGCCTAGCTTCCCTTCCATAAATGAGTGTGTATGGTGAGTTATCAATTGCTCTCTTTAGGGTGATTCGATCAGTCCACATAGCTATTTTTAGCTTGGTGTGCCAAGTCCTCTAATTTTCTTCCATGGTCCTCTTGATGATCCTGATCAAGTTTTTGTTGGTGGACTTAGCCAGCCCATTCCCCTGTGGGTAATAATTAGATGAAGTACTGAGATATATACCATACCTCAGTGCCCATTCACTTATTTTGGTTCCTAGAAAAGCCAATGCATTATATAAGATTATGGTTTCTAGAACCCCAAACCTTGTCACCAGGTCCTCATAAAACTCCAGGACCACACTTTCATTTGCCTCCTTTAGAGCAACAGCCTCCACCCACCTTGTGAAATAGTTTATGGCAATCAAGACCTACTTGTGCCTAGCACTGGAGGGAGGATTAATAATCCCTATGAAGTCCAAGCCCCATTGCATGAATGGCTACTCCACCTAAATAGGCTGTAGAGGCATGGCAGCCAACCATTGTTTCCCATCGAAAAGGGCACACTTCTGGCACTTTCTTACCTAGGCATGGGTGTCCCTAAAAAGAGTAGACCATAAATATCTCTCTCATTATCCTTGCTATAGTAGCTCTAGGAGCAAAATGACTACCTACTGGCCCATCATGGAACTCAGACAACACCTTGTCAGCCTGATTTGAGTCTATGCATCTTACAAGGACCCTAGAGAGATTCTTCCTAAACAATACTCCATTAAATAGAACATAAGGGAGAGACTAGAGCCTAAAGCATCTTCTTCTAATCTTATCAAGACTCTGTGGGCACTCACCAGTGAGAAGGAAATGCCTCAGGTCTGATTTCTAGTCCTTTATGATAGCTGGTTCTTTTGCTTTAGCTGCATCATGAATTAGTAAGCTATCTTCCCCTTTCTGTTTGAAGTCATCAGCAAGGTGTTCACACAGGCCTCTTCCTCTTACCAACTTGGTGATCGTGATGTCTATTTCATACTCCATTACCCTGGTGATCCACCCCACTCTTTTCTCATTTAGGTCTCAGTTGGTCAGGAAATCCTTGACGGCAAGATGTGGAACCATGAGGTGAATCCTGCTGTTAGACAACATATGCCTAAATTTCTTCAGGCTCCATACTACTACCAAGACTTGATTCTCTACATATGTGTATTTGACTTTGAAATCCTCTTACCCTTGGCTAAAAAATTCAAGTGGTCACTCAAGGTCATCACCATTTGCTTGAGTAAGCATGACAGAGATTACCTCTTCATTACCAAAAGTGTAGAGGTTAAAGTCTTTATTAAAGTTAAGGTTGATCAAAGTAGGAGCCTAGGTTATGGCCTACTTGATGGCTTCAAAGCTATCTTGCCTTTGTGTTGTCCACTTGAACTCCTTGCCCTTCCTCAGCATAGAGTTCAGTGGCTTGACTATTTCTATGAAATTTAGAATGAATCTCCGAATGAAGTTTATCATGCCAAAGAAATTCTGTAGGCCTTTCTTATGACTGGGTAGGGACATCTCCAAGATAGAATGAACTCTCTTGGGGTCCATAGATAAGCCCTCTTTGGATATGATGTGGCCAAGGAGTTTCCCCTCGTGAATAGAAAACACACATTTCTTCAAGTTAAGAGAAATGCCAAACTCCCTACACCTTTCAAAAATCTGCCTAAGGTGTTTCATGTGTTGGATCACTTCCTTGGAGAATACCATCACATCATTAAGGTATACTAGCACATTATTGTTTATCAAGCCTCTAAAATCCATGTCCATGGCTCGATAAAAGGTAGCACTAGCATTAGCCAGCCCAAATGACATCTTCTTGTAGGTGAACGTTCCCCATTCAGTAGTGAAGGCTATTTTGTACTAGTCACAGCCTTGCACCAGAATCTGATTATACCCTAAATATCCATCTAAGAGGGAGAAATACTCACTGCCTATTACCTTCTAAAGGATCCGCTCCATGCTCGAGAGGGGATAATGGTCCTTTAAAGAGACTTTATTAAGGTCTCTAAAATTGACACATAGCCTGATCTCCCCATTCTTATTTCAAGATTGGCTAGCTAGGAGGAATGTTTGATTGGAAATATAATCTTGGGCTCAATCAATTTGGCCAGTTCCTTCTACATGAGAGGATTAATCATCAGGTTGATAGGTCTCTACTTTTGTGTGACTGGCTAGTGCCTTCTTCTAATTTGATGGTGTGATGGGTGAGTCTTGGGTTAAAACCCTTCAAATCACTATAATCCCACATGAAAACATCAACAAACTCTTGACACAACAAAATGAAAGCCCACCTTTCTTGAACCATGTAGACTTTTCCAAGCGCAAGCAGCTTGTCCTTGAAGATCTCAACCCTTTCATAATTCTCCTCCTTATTTATGATGCATGCCTTGTCATTTATTAATTGGTCATCTCCATTGAAGATGCTCTCAAGAGTGATCAAACCTTTAGGGAGCTTATTGTTCTTCAATTGAATAATCTGGTTGCCATATTGCTATTATAGCTTTGCCTAGTTCTTTGATGCGAACTCATCTTCTTCCTGTAGGAAGAAAGCTATTTTCTGGTCATTTTTGAAAACCTACCAGTTTATAATGTTGTTGGGGATAGAGGGCTGAACTACCACCTTCAAGTAGCATGAACCACAGTCTCGACTTATCTCCTTGGAAACATCGAACTAAGCACCAATTGCTGCTAGCCTATCCACTTGTTTATTCTACTCTTTGAGAATGGAAGTGATATTGAAAGTGAGGAAATCTTCCACCAGTCCCAAACCATATGCTTGTAGGAATTTAGCAAGGAATTCTTGGTCAGATTCTAGCCTTTCACTTAATTTACAATCAGCTCACTATCTCCCAAAACTTGCAACTCCTTGATCACTCTTTTTCTTGCCCATTCTAAACTATGGATAAGGGACTCATATTCTACAACATTTCTTGTGAAAAAAAATTGGAAAGAGAAAGATAAAAAGTATCTCTCCTTTGAAGGGGAGACTAACATTGCTCCACCACCAACTCCCAGTCTACTTCTAGAACCATCAAAGTACAACTTCCATAAACCTAGGTCTTCTTGGCTTGCCTTCATTACATTTGATACAAAGGTACCCTCTTCATGCATGCAATAGACTCCAAGTCCTGCATCCTCTATGAACTTGTAAGGATCATGCTCGAAGTTATCACTTCCCCACTCATCCAAGAGTAGGTCTGCAACTCCTTCAAGAGTAGAGGACAGAGATTGTTCTATCTAGGACTCTTTTGGGTTGATAATGGTGTAACTAATGTTTGCTACCTTAAGTGAATATGGTTCTAGATGGTCCTTGTAGAGTGGCTCAAATTCAATCTTTACCTTGGTCCCATACTTGGTTCTAAAAACCAGATAGGACCAATTCACTACTAGATAGCCACCTATCTTTGATGTGAAGTCCTTAGACAAGCAAATTGTGAAATAAGGAGGAACATCTACTACCACTATATCATGGGGAATTGAGAAGGTTGGGCAAGTATGAAATATCAAGCTTAAACCCTTCAAAATCCCAACTATTTTTGTAGGTGTCTGATCTAGCTGCAGGACTCCCTTAATCATCTCTTCATATTTTAGTCCCATCTTGTTAGCTATGCACTTGGGCATCACTGAGGTACTAGCCCCACTGTCAATGATGTAGTTGTGCACCAAGAAATCTCCTATGACTAAGGACACATAGTAAGGGGGAATTCTATCTTCCTTCTTTACTTGGATAGAGGTGGAAGGTTGTCCATTCATCATTAATATGTTATCAACCCTTGCTGGGACATCTTGTCAATCCAGCTCATGCAATTCCCTTTATAGTATGTCCTTTTGCCCTAGTAGAGACAATTAATCCCATAAGGAGATGTTCATATGCAACTTCTTCATCTAGTCCACTATATTAACTTGAGGAATGCCTCCCTTTAGGCTTTCTTTAGGGCTAATTCCAACCTGAGGTGTAGGCTGAAGAGCTGAGGGTGCAAATGGTGGTCTAAAATTTGGGGACTTTTGATTCGAGTGTGATGGAGATGGTGCAGCTGTCAATTGGGTAGTAGCCTAGGCTTCTCCCATTTCTCTCCTCTTGAATCTTGTGTTGGTTGCAACATAGTTAGCATGATTGTTTGTAGCACCCACATAATTGATTGCATGGAACTCACCTTCTAGGTGGTTCATAAGAGTAGAGTCAGACTGACTCTAACTATTTATTGTGATGGGTTACATTGGAGCCTTATAGACTTGGGGTTGAGTGGCTACTTAATTGTTTGAATTTTGGAAATAACCTATCATCTCATTTATATAAATAGCCTGTTCCTGACCATATCCCATGGTTGAATAACTTGGCTGTTCCTATACCAGATTGTTTTGAACAGGCACCATGACCTTAGATGATGAAGGGGGGCCTGGGTTGTAGTTTTGAAATAGTCTGATCTGAGTAAGCTAACCCTATCCTTGGTTATAGTTTTGGAAAGGGGGTCTAGGGGCTTGACCATAATGATGGTATCCCTGATTTGGTCTGTTGCTTTGAGCTTGTTGCCTCTTAAGAGCTACAAGTTTGTTTGACATACTCTGCAATAGACTCTTAACTTCATGAAGCTCGTTAGATGGAACAACAACTAGTTTTTCCATGATAGGTAGATGAGCTAATGTGGGAGCAACAACCTGAAATGGAGAAGGCATTTTTGGGCAAAGTGGCATGTGAGGTCTAGGGGCTATTTTACCAGCCTGTACTAAGCAATTTTTAGCTACTATGGCTATGTCATAGGTAGCAGGCAGCATATGCCCTCCCATGGATTGTATCATTACTACAATATCACTATTTAATGCCTTTAAATAATACAAGAAAGCATAACTGGGAGTTAGTCTTACCAAAATGGGGATTCTATCCCAAGTCTTCTGAAGCTACGTGTTGAAATCTTGTATATATTTGTGTGGGGCTCTCTTTATGGTTGTCAGTTGCTCAGCAAGCGAGAGGTCATCGCTCTTTTCACCAAAATGGTCTATCAATTGAATACCCAATTCATTCCAAGAGTGGATCAAATTTACAGGCAAGGTCCCATACCAGTCAAGAGCTTTGCCCTTAAGAGATAATGCCAACAATCTGATTGCGATATTTTCTTTCATGACATTGTGAATATTGCAGAGGTTAGCAATATTTTTGATGTGCTCGATGACTGTAATGGGTCCCTCTCCATCAAAATAAGGCACATTTTTGAGGACTTTTGTCTGTAGGTATTTCCTTTGTTTTAGACCTTTTCTTGTAGACAAAAGTTTGTAGGAATTGGTGCTTTGACCTTCTCAAGTCTTTGTTTTGGCCCCTCATTAAACCAAGCCATTGAACCAAAATTAGTTCAATGGTTTAATGGTTCAACACTGTGCACCAAGCCGATTGAATTGAACATTGAACCACTCGCTTTAAACCAAGCTCATTGAACCAAGCCATTGAACTAAAATTGGTTTAATGGTTTAACACTATTAAATCAAGGAATTTGAATTGAGTGATGAACTCTTTGTTGAACTAAAGGCTACTGAACCATTTGAACTTTGCTGATTGAAATATGCATTGAACTTAGCTGATTAAACCAAAGCCAAAGAAATTGAAGCTCGAACCAAGCACCTGTAGAGTTCGTCAAAACTCCTGGACTTGTGCAAAATAAAAAAATGAATTGGCCTTAAATAGTAGGGGAAGAAGTGGACTATTTTTTTGCCCTATTGGGAAAAATGGTCAACACTTCCTCCTTATCATAGAAGTACCCAACCATGTCTGCCATCATGACCTAGTAGACTTCCTACTCATCTGTTATCATTTATAGGAGGTCACATGAGCTCATGATCTATAACACCTTTAGATCATCCATCCAAGTCACAGTGTTGCATGTATTTCACTTTAGGGAAGGGGATATTGAATGGTGTTTTGATTTGTACTTTCTCTTCTGTTATTGTGAGTTGGTTGCTTCTTATGGTTCTTGCATGATAGGGATGGTTGTACTAGGTGGTATTGCTTGAAGGGGAGTCACATGCCTAGTTGTGAATGTTTTTTATTGAGCTAATTTTACTTACACTATGTCTATTATCACAAAGAAGGGGAGTGGTTGAAAGGGTAATTGTGATATCTCATGGATGGTGATAAAGATACCCCATGGTATTAAAATAATGTATGTGTATTGACCAAAATAGTGCATGATTTCTGTTGGTATATGGGGATGCATTGAAATGAGGTCCAAACACTCTTCCCACTAGGCTTTGAATTTCCCCTCATGTGCAAGGGCTCTATGTTCCTATGTTTAGATGAGATTATGGAGCTATTGTGCCAGCCAATAGTCTGTATCTAGATGCACTTCTCCCTCTAGTGACTTCCATTGTGTGAAATAGAGAAATAAGATTAAGAAATGGTATTGAAATGTTTTCATTGTAAGGTCATGATATTTATAAATGTTGGACCAATTAAATTATTCATTTCTATGGATCATCTAGTGAGTGATGTCCATGACTCCTTTCAATATTTGCTTAGCAAACTTGGGCATCTACCAAAATCATCTGGTAATGCACTCCATGAGGATGTGCACTGACTCATATAGGATTTCATCAATTGGAATCCTTCTTTTTCCCCACACAAAAATCCCAAACTTTTTATAGAATGGGGGGTATTTTTGTCTTGTATGGAGCTAAGGGATCTCCACATGTAGGCATGCCAAAATCTCAAGCCATAGCTTGTGTATTGATGACATAAATCATGTCTAGCCCCAAATAGATATTACCATCATTGTAGCACCATAATAATACTTAGATGATCTCCCCCAAGTCACTAAAGGTAGGTAATCATAATAGACACTCAATATCTATATTTTAAAACTTGTGGGAAGCTATGATAATAAGCAATTGTACAACATCAATAAGATCTAGTCAAAATAACTTTTGATTTGATTTTTAGAGGTAGTCAAATGGTTCTTGATCACTATAATTGGTTTGCATAAGTTCTACGTAGACACCCATGGCCTCTTTTTGAGCATTGGCGAGATCCCTGATTAGCTGTGAGGTATCCATAGCTGCATAAAGTGATGGAATTAGAACATTATCTACTCTTTATGAAATAATAGGAGTTTATTTCTTGAAAATTTTAGCTTGGGAAAAATATGCACAAGGATGAAATGCCAACTTGGTATTCAAACTTAGGCTTTGTCAATTTGGCACTTCTTAGATTCCACATCCAAGCCATGCTTAGCTATCCACTCATCTTGAATGCAATGGTGGATGTGTCAAATATATATCCCATTTGGCCATTAAGGTAACTAGTCATTGGTGCATGTGTGGAGTTATGTTGTTATACTCTTTGGTGTTTGTATAGAGGGCATGAGTAGATGATGTTGATGAGCCACTAATTTGTTTAAGATCACATCAATTGACCCTTGGATCATGCATTTAATTATGGTGGATGACTTTTATTCGATGGATATCTTTTTGATGGGACATTGTTTTACCTTTCTTAGACTTAATATCATTCGTTTTCTCCTCTTTCACTTTTATAGTACACACGTGGATCCTCCTATGCATAGCTAACACACGTGATGCTTGGTATTTTGATTATCAAATGTTGTTGAAGATATCATCTAAAAATAAAAACATAAAAAAGAAACACACACAAAACCTATAAAACTAGGGAAATCCTAATCTATGTGGTGTTACTTAGCACCCACTCACATTACAAAATGATATTAATGGACTATTGGTGGTAGGGCTTAAGCCTAAATCCATTTACCCACCCTAGTAACATGGTTCCTTGAATATCTCTTAAAACCATAGTTCCTTATTATGTTAGGTCATGTATAATATAGGGTCCTTTCCATCATATCTATAACTTACCTAGGAATGCTCTGAAATGATTATCATATAATAAGACTAGTTGATCTTTATAAAATTCTTTCTAGCATAAATTCATATCATGCCATGCTTTCTAGATCTACTTGTTCACTTCATTCATCCACATGGATCTGCATCCATACTCATCTATCATTTGCCTGGCAAACATCACAATGTTTCATAACTGTATGTGGATCCTAGAATAAATTTGGCCACCATAACCTACTCTAGAGTATAATTCTAGCCATAGATTCTTCTATAAAATTTACTCCTATGACTCCTTGATGTGCCTCCTAAAAAAGTTGAGGTTGTTCATGGTCTAAAACAACCCTGCATAGAACTTCATCCTTCCCTAAGTGATATAGAAGCCCATTGATGATGGTTTATGGTATGACTCTAGTAACAAATTGATTCTTATCATGCTCTTAATAGTGTGTAGGAAAGACTCCTTGTTCTAAGAAGTTGGAAATAGCTTCAAAGTTTTTAGGAATCATATAAATATGGAAGAGGTGCACATACAGAGTGTCTTTTTAATTCTTCCAGTTCCTCTCTATTAGGAAGGTGATTGAGATGGTCTAGTCCCACATTCTCTCATCCTAGCTTTACATTAATGTGGAATTTAAACTCTTAGAACAACATCAACCATATAAATATGCATCATACTAACATTGGCTTGTTGACAAGATATCACAGGGTTTGATGATCAATAAAGACTTTAAATGGCATCGTAAAGAAATAATGTCAAATTTTTTGAAGTGCAAACATAATGGCCAATGCTTCTCACTTAGTGATTGTGTAATTTTTCTTTGCATCAGATAATTTTTGGATAGCAAAATGAATATGATGGTTAATTCCACCATGTACTAGATATGCAATCATAATACCAATTATGATACCTAAAACATCCATATGTACATGAAAGGGCTTACTTCAATCTGGAAAAACAAGGATGTGCACAGTAACTAATCTTTGTTTTAGCTCAATGAAAGTTGCTTGGCACTCTAAAGTCTAGAAAAACTTCACATTTTTATGTAGTAAATATTTAAATAGAGATGAAATGGTTTCATATCCCTTGATAAACTTGTGATAGTAACCTATATTTCATAAGAAAGAGTGCACTTCAATGGAACTATTAGGTGGAGGCATACTCAAGATTACTATAATTTTTACCTAATCTACTAGAATGAATTCACTTCATACTACATGTCCTAAAAAGAAACCAAAGGGTGTAAATAATAGGCATATATTTAAATTCAATGTGATGCATATATCTTTACATCATTCTAACATAAATCACAACTTAGATAAATGTTCCTCGAACAAGGATAAAATGCCCAATCATCAAGATAGACTTCTAGGAAGTCATGAATGATGTCCTTGAATATGGTCACTACTATGCAAGATAATACTGCAAGTGCATTATTAAGGACAAAAAGCATGACATTGTATACAAAATAACCCCATTCTATTTCAAAAATCATTTTGACTCTATCTCCTTCTGTGATCAGTATTTGATGATATTCGTTAAACCCATTTGTGATAGAATAGATTTCATGTCTTGTGATAGACTCCAAAACTTCATCTATGAATGGAATTGGGAATGGATTTTTTATAAAAGCATCATTAAAAATGTGATAATGCCCACATACATGGATTTACACTATCTTTTTTCTAGTGTAGCTTACCCATTTTGCCTTTTCAACTAGATAGATTATTCCCGTGTCCTACATTCTATCTAGTTCAGTCTTTACTTTTATATTTATCTTCAGATTGAGCTTGTATGGCCACTTCTTGGTAGGCCATGCACACTCATTTAGTTAAATATGCATATTTCCAAGATATGGGTTAAATTCTTAAACCTTTAAGAATTTGGTGGGCTAGACATCTTGATAATACATTATAAGTTACAGAGATTTTTAAAATTTTAGCTTCTATCCAATAGTCACCTATGTTTGCCAATGTTGGAACCTCCTCTATTATAATATTTGTGATATGTTTTTTGATAGGTTGCTGATAAATGTTGCATTATTATTCATCAATAAATTCTTATATCCTCTATTTCCCTTCCTATTTGGGAATTCAGATGATACATAGCTTATCTTCTTTAGTAGGTACTACACCAGTGTCTTTGAGTGGTTCTAAAAGTCACTCAGATTCAAATAAATCATTCAAATCTAGATCACCATTAGAATTAGAGTCCTTAATCTCCTCTACCTTATCTTGTATTTGGTAACATGGCTGTGTCAGATATTTTTATTCTTTATTAGCAACTTTTTATCATTGTAATGTCAAATTAAGATTAGAGTTTGCATTCTTTTATGTAGTGGATTATGTTATGGTGCTTAAGTATTTTATGCACCCATGGCATAATAAGTGTTTGATTTTATGCAATTCATTATGAACCATAGTATTTTCATCTTCAAAAAGAAAAGTTTTTATAAAATCACTTTACACTTGTACCCAATGCTTCGTTTCCCACCTATGCTCTTGGTGCATAGACCATGTTGCTAGTAATGGTGCAAGCGTATATTGGAAAATATGGACCCAATACTTTGGTGCCTCACATTCCTCATTCTAGACTTTAAGACATTTATGTATATGAATTTAAAGACACTCACCTTCTTGAAATAATGGCTAATTAGTGTGGATGAATTGCGGTAGCTGAAACCTATTGATTATGAGCTCATAGGCATCATCCTTCTTGAGTTGGTCATTTTGATGAACTATCCACCATGTTGTAGCAACTCCCTTTAGAGAATAATTTAGAGTATTGAATCACTAGATGATGGTCAATATATGAACTTGAAAGCATAGAATGAAGTCATTAATGTCCTCAGTTGTATAATATACATGAAGTCATTCATGTGCAAAGACCATTCACATTGATTGGAGTTCATGATCACCTTGAGTCTAGTTAAGGAGGTAGGTGTCTAAGTCACCACTAATAGACAAAGCTATTTACCATAAAAAATTATGTTCCCTAGTTAGCTATATGTAGTCCTACATGTTATCACCAATTTGATAGAGGAAGTAAACTTCTAATTGAGTAGGGGATTTTACAAACATAGATACACATTCCTTGATTAGAAATGGGTTTGCTACTAGATATGTAGCTACTAGTTTGGGCCTTTATTGTGCCAATGTCATTAGTTGTTGAGTGAGTAGTGATTATACCTGAGGTTTGGTATGCTTGTACAAGAAGTTGCATTTAGATAGGTACAAATCTTTCATATTTTCCTCATAATTCACATTCATCAAACTAGTTTGTTGAAAAACATATGGAGAGTTTAGTTTAACCAGAAGTATGTAAGGATTGTGTAATCCCTTAAGAGGAATGACAATAAATTTATCACCTTGGTGTGCCTCTAAGTGGTTTTGTACTATATTGATAGTCATTTGCCCATCATATGCCCACTTCTTACTAATGAGTGCAAGGTAATGTGTTGCAACAATATTCATGTTGATGGATTCAAAGTCACCTCACAGTTGCAGTTTTTCAACATTGATCTCCACATCTAATATACCAATAGGATCAACCCTTCCATAATCAACTAGGCTCAAAGTTACTATGTTATAAATTAGAACTGGTCATCCAATAGCTTCCTAGGTAGATCAAGGAATCATATTGCCTATGTTACCTAAATTAAATATAGCATTTGTAATCTCATAGCCATCAACCTCAATGTCGATGCATGCATCCACATCCCAAGGCTTCTTTGTTTTGATGTACCAAACAAGCTTTTCTATCTTTTGTTACCCATGTTGTGCACACTCTAATAGATTATGTAGCATGTTTTTTACATTTTGGGAGATGTCTTCATTTTGTAGTGTGCTTAAAAGTTCCCTAAGATCTATGAGTTTTGTGACAACTCCATCCTAATACATGATGTACATGCTCTAGGCATACATTTATGCATTTATTGTTATAACATCTCTTTCTATGGTATTTTTATGTTGGATATTTTTCAACACCTATGACAATTCATAGATGAGGCCCTTTTATATAGATGGATTTGGATATTTATCCTATTTAGAATTTTATATTCCTTGATCTTGAGGCATCTCAAGTAGAGTAAAACCTTTATTTGCATGTTGTTATCATGTAATAACATTCAAATATGCATTTTATTTAGGCTGTGACTCACCATATTCACATTTTAGATGGCTTTGTACTTTTTATATTTCTCCAAGATGGGATTATATTCTATATCATGTTGATCAGAGATTCTATAGTATGTGTAGTATGAATAGAATTAAGGATTTATCAAGCAATTTCATTATACATGATTATATTCTCTATAGAGGTAGCATTCTAGAGGAGGCTACTAATAGTTTTTTCCTCTACCTCCTTAGTATCTATCTTAAGATCCTCCTCTATTAGACTAATATTGACCTCTATATCCTCCTTATTGCCGCATAGTGTTCCAATGCTAGTGCTATTAATTATTCTCTTTGATTTTGAATTGTTGTTGCATAACTGGTGGGGTCCAAATTGTTTTTTATTATTGTGTTATGGCTAAGCTCTAGGGAGTTGCATACCGGTACTACAAATATGGAGGTGTCCAACTCGATGAAGGAGGGGTCCATCCATCTAGACCTTGAGGCTTATATTATGGTGAACTTAGAATCCATTATGGACCTATTTAGGCCATACAACCCTTATCAAGCTCTAGGCCTAGGATCACTTACTTCATCAAGGAGATTTACTGCATAGTGATGGTGAATATGTTTTTAGTGATTCCTTGTTTAAGCTCCTATAAAGACCTACATCTTTTCTGATCATGATTAGGTAACTTAAAAAATTTACAATACAAATTATGTGGGTTATTGATATATTGTTGTATAAGATGGAATCGTGTTATAGTGTGCCTGACTACTTGACAGAGTTTACAAAATTATGTCTTGATTTTAGGATAATCATTTTTGTGATGTCCTTCTTTTCTGCACTCCATACACCATAGATTCATTTTAGGCTTATCTTATTTGTGGTATTTCTCCATTATTTTCATGAAATCCTATAATGTGTTTTCAATCTTGGAATTGGAAATAAGGGCTTCTCCTTAATATTTAGTATTCTCTACCCATAAGGTATCAACTCTGACATCTACTTTCATAGCATATTGAGTTTGTGTAGTGGTAAACCTGATCTTAGAGCATAGTATTTTGATAAAATTCATAGATTTGTCTTTATTTGTTAACATAAATTATACCTTATTCATCACATTAGAGAATATATGGTCATATTTGTAGATTGATTCTCCAAACTTTTGACTTATCTCTTTTAGATCTTGTATTGTTTAACTAGTGGATTTATTGATCTTGAATTCTGTGACAAGCAAATCCTCAACATATTTAAACCTTATCTACTAAACATCTCTTCAATATATGAAATCAAGCTCCCTTCATGTTAATGCCCCTACTAAATCACACTTCTTAACAACTTCATTAGTGGCAAATTTAGCTTTCCATCTCATCTTAAAAGTTAGTAGGTACTATTTAGGATCCATATACCCATCATAGATGGCTATGTTTATGAATCCTCTTGGATGACTCATCATTTTATCTAGTATGGATGGCTTCTAATGCATAATTTTTATTAGAGGATGTTGTATTCTAGGTGATCCTACCTATGTACTACTCTGTGCACTATGAGGGTTATCATGTGACATGTTTTTTTGCACTTCATTATCCTTTTTATTTGATTTCAATAAATCCTATGACCTTCAAAGCCTTTCTAACTAATATAGTTTGAATTTCATCACCCCAATAATTGACATTATCTAAAAATGGTCCTTCTTAACTAATATATTCCTATTTGCTTGGCTGAAATCTTCTACTAAAATATAAAATATTGGGTTGCGGGGATGTGTGCTCTTCCAGTGAATGGTTTTTTTCTATGAATTATTTTTATTTTTCACTTGAACCTACATTTAATCTATGAATTTATTTATTTATTTGTGTAAATATTCTTCTTTTGATAATACCCTTTCTTGTAGTTGTGCACTACATCTATTATCTATCTATTCTATTTCTAAACTATTCTCGCATTTCTCTTCACACATCTCATCTTCATATCATTCTTTGCCATCTTACTCTATCTACTAGAACTCATCATCTTATTTATTAATTATTCATTCATCCTCTCATGCATCACATCTTCACCCTTATTCATCATCTAATCTACTACTACACTTACTTACTCATAGCTACCTGGGTATTCTTTTATTTATTCCATTGTCACAGTTCCCATTTTAATTCTAGACTTTTATTTTGACTTTTCTTCGCTCATGTCTCCATTCTAGATTTAGGTTCAACTCTTATTGACTCATCTAACCATCATTCAACATCATGTTATACACACCCCCATATGCTTAAAGTGACTAATCTATATTGGCTAGAGTAGGTATTTTGGCTTTATCCACAACTGACATATTTATCAGAAGAGATAGTCACTACAAAAATTTTCATCTAATTACTTGGACAAATTGGTCTTGTACAATATAAAATTATATATATCCTTGTATTTCAAATTCAATGAGGTGACTATCTATGGTGGTAGCAACCCAGTAGTCTAATTCTCTCATTTGATTAGTTTCTAGTTTTAGCAATTAGTTTATCTTTTCTTCAATATAGGTAATTATTTCTTTAGTTATAGGATTAAAGTGATATTATTCCAATCTCATTAGCTAGTTATTTAGTATTTTATGTAATTAACACTATAAAATTTCATATATCTCTCCATTGATGTGTTCTCAAATAATTTCACTTGTGGTAAGACCAGTCCTTTTAGATTCTTCTTCTACAAAATTCTAGACTTTTTGGTCTAACTATGTTTTAATGTCTCATTATCTTGGTAACCATCTTAACATAGTTTCCTAGAGATAGCATGTTTCTACACTCATGACACCATTATTATCAGAGGTTTCTAACATAACAAAACATGCTAAGGATGTGGATATCTAGGTTTTACTCAAGTGCATAGGATAGTGTAGAGAATTCATATGTAACAAGGAAAATAGAAGCATAATAGAGATGAATTATTATTCATATGATAGGAATTAAGATTAAACAATAATTTATTAAGGTTTACAAAATATTTGGATTATTTTAGATATAATTAAGTTGAACATTAAAAATGATAATGCATGCAAGGAAATAAATAATAAATAAAATAGGTAACAATAACCAAATAGTTGCATTGATCTCAACAAAAAGGTTCTCTTCCTCTTATTCATGTAATCATAAATATATATGTCATTTACAGTCTTTGACTATTCACATTATTCTTGTACTTTGGCACCAAAAGAGGAGATTGTTTATCTTCTATCCTTTTATAATTCATGGAGGATAAGATAAAATACATATATCCAACACTAAACATATAATATATGAATATCTAAAGAATATCTTGTATAAATTTACTATCTATTTTCTTCTCCTAACATATTATCATAACTAACATGGTTCAACAATACAAATTTTATTAACAACCTTATTCTAACAAAATCCAATAACAATCCTAAGTACAACTATGAGGTATTTATACATAAGTTACTTTGGTATTTCAATCCATCATTGGTTCAATTATAAATGACTTGCTAATGATCAAGTCAATACCAATAGTCATGGAGAGCCATTACATTAAGTACAATTATAATGAGGTTCTATCTACCCTAGATTCTCTCTCTATGTTTGATATTTTCTATTGTGCTCCTATCTTTACATGGGTTGATGCTAGATATGTGATTGACTAGTCTTCTATGAGGTCTTCACTATTTTTTCTTCAATTGACTCTTCTTTCTATGCCCTTGCCCAAGTCCTCTACAAGTTTCTAAGTCTCACATTATCAATTTCTCTATGTTCCTTATGTCCTAGTTATCTAGAACTTAGTTCTTCCACACTAAGATCTATTCTTTGGTTATTTAAGCCACTGTATTTCCATACCATCTCTCTTCCACACCATGGCTTATTTTTTTCCATAAAAAAGTTACTTAGCCAAAAATTTCCATATTGGTGTCCAACATCACCCCACACTAAGTCTTGAGTCCATCCCAAACTATGCGCTAGGGGTAGGTGCATCAGTCTTTAAAAGTTTAGATATCATTATTTAGATCTGGTGCCTTACTTCTTCCCAATGGATGAGGGTGGTCTATAATTTTGAGGTTAATTATTTGACCTCACCCTTCAAATTATTGATTTCTTTAGGATTCTCAAGAAATTCACCTACTTGAGTTATTAAAATTTTAATTTTAGTTGAGGTATACTTGTGGACATCCTCTAGTGAATCAATTTTGCCATCACTTTCCCTCTAAGTGTTACAAAACTAGTACTCAGTTCTTGTTAATGCATATTTATTTTATCCTCTAGTGTCTCAAAATCCTAGAAGGCTTTCGCATGTTGTGATTGGTCCTTTATTGACAATGAAATTTTGGCCATTTATTGTCACTTTAGTTCTTCCTCTTAGATCCTCTCTTCTAAAATTATTGTAGGGTGAGCAAAATTTCATCAGTGATGAAGACCATAGTGTTGACTTTATTCAAAAACCTCTTACATATCTTGATGGAATCTATGAATTTATTAGTAGCCTATATTTATTCACGCTATGGGTCAAGCTAGATTTTACATTTTTTCAACAAGATTTTGACCAAAATTTCTAGCTTCTCCACAACTTTTCCTTCCACTAGGATCCCATCAGTGAGTGTTATCTCCTATTGTAAAATGGTCTAATAGAGAGTTAGATTATTTACTCGAGTGGCCATTATTAAAACCATATGGAACTTTATCTCTTTTGTATCCTCTTCAAGTCTTCTTATTTTAGCATGTTCTCATAATATATCAACAATTTATTGGTGTTTCATCTTGATTTATTTTACATTAAATTCCTTCTACCTCATGATCAAATTTCAATAATAGCTAGCTATCTTGAGATAACATACACATCCAAGGATACAACCAAATTATTTCAAGGAGTTATACCTCTCCTAGTGCCAAAATAATAATTTTTGAAGGTAGTTCACATTGGCATTCTTCATTATAAATATCAATATAAAAATATATTTCTCACTGAGTCTGCTTGGTCAAGTCCTCCTTGAGGATATATTCCAACACATACAAGCCCTTTTCTATCACACCCTATTGATATTGAGTGTGAAGGGACTAGGTTTCATTTGTAGTTATTGGCCTCTACTACATGGATCCATCCATAGGTTCCTTCCCTTTAGAGTTATTGTGCTCAAGTATTTTCTTATCCAACTCCTCATCTTGGTAACTTGGACCCACATTAATATCACCCATGCCCAAATTTGTGTTTATTCCTTGCCCCTCTTCACTAGTAGGACTACCAAATTTTTATCATTTTTCATGTTGTTGAGGTTTGGAATTGATGTTGTCATTGATGTCAAAGGTTCTTGAGAATGTCTTCATGAGGTCTTTGATGAGTGTAGCTATGATAGAGTATATTGATCATTATTGTAGTGATTATTTGAGTGTAAGATATGATTGGTATATGAATACATGAGTGATGTGAAAATCAGCATGGAAGGTCCTTATTGTCAAAGTTATCAAGTGCTTGAGCCTTGTAATATCTTGACAAGGTATGTGCATAGAATGCCTAGTCTTGTGTATGAAAGAGCAAGATGGCTTGGTGAAATGACTGCACATAGGCATGAATTGATGTATAAGGTTTCTTGAGCATTCATGTGAGGAATTGGATCACTCATGAGAGTTTTAGGGTAAGACAATAGGGGTAGGACCTACAGATCAAGTTTGTAACTAAACCATTTCTAGACCCTGCCTGGCCTAATAAGGCATCATGATTTATTGTTAAGGAATATGAATGATGTATGTCACTATTTAATCATTATATGTATTGATTTAGTATGTAATTAAGGTGGAGATCACATGGAAAAAGGCATGAAGGTTAGTTTTAAGGCCTAATGTGGTTTAAAGGTCAAGGTCTAAGTAAACAGACAGAGAGAGAGAGAGAGAGAGAGAGAGAGAGAGAGAGAGAGAGAGAGAGAGAGAGAGAGAGAGAGAGAGAGAGAGAGAGAGAGAGAGAGAGAGAGAGAGAGAGAGAGAGAGAGAGAGAGAGAGAGAGAGAGAGAGAGAGAGAGAGTATGGAAAAATGGGGTAAAATATTCTATTTATAATGAAATTATGGATAGATTATTATTGTCATATGTATTATATATTTATTTAAGCATTTTCACAAATTTTTAAGTCATGGTTTTCAAGAAAAGGCATGAAAAGTGGTTTTGAGGACTCTCAAGTGCACAAAATGAAGGTTTTGCTACCTAAGAAGATTTTTATCATGATCATTATCTCATAAAAACTATGCATAGGAACATAAGCTATTTATGGTAGATGGGTAAGGGTCCTAACTCAAAATTCTAGCCATTTTTTTTGGATTGAAGGATTATGCTTTATGAATGATTGTTAAGAATGGAAACATGTTTAAACCCTCTTAGAACCCTAATAAGGACATAATGTTGAATATTTTGATAAAAATTTCCCATAATGGATTGGTATACTTAGGTAATATACTATAGGTTTTAATCAACTCTCCTAGGCACCTCTAGGTGTGTTTGAGTTGTCAGGTGTGTGAGTAGACCCTACATGAAAGTGCACATTTCTCAAAGATTTACTATAGCAATTAGAGTTAACCAAGTAAAAATATAAAAATGTATTGAGAATGAAGTTTTATACTCATGGTTCATCTCCATGAATATTTTTGGATAGTTTATATACCTCAAGTATGCTAAACTGGTCATCCAAGTTAACTAATCGCTAATAGGCCTAATAGTGGAAATAGTGAGAAATTCAGGTAACAGTGAGATGTTGCTTAAGGATTTGTTATCTTGAAATAGTGATGAAAAAAAGTGCATATAAAATTTTATCAATAATTTTAAGACATTTTCATGTTTGTTATAATTTTTTGAGGTTAGTGTTTATAGTGAAAAAGTTGCTTACAAGTTGACTTGTCTAGTTCAGATGAGACAATGAGATATAAGGTTATGAGATTGGTTTGCAAGACCAATATTTACATTTTAAAATATTATATTTATATCTAATAATGGTATAATTATATAATATGATCATATACATATATAATAAGTCATTTAATATGTTTTATACATGTGTTGGAGGTCTAAGTCACCATGACTGGTCTTTGAGGAAAACTAACAGTTCTAAGCAAGTTGCAAGAGTGTTTTTGAGTCCTTTTGCCATGTGTAATGAATTATAATGAAATTGGTGAAGTTTTAAAGGTATTTTAGGTTATATTAATATGATTTTGTTACATTTTTTTTGTGTCTAAACATTGTGTTATCTTCAGTAGTTCAAGATAGACCTTTTTATGTGTGTGAAGGCCTAATGTAAATTGTACTAATGACATGCTTCAAGTGGTGATTGAGGCTAAAAAGTGTCATGGACCTAATATTATATTATTATGGGTATATTTTAGTGAAATATTAAATTTTAATTCTATGTATTATGTTTTAGAAATTTCCAAGGAGATCAAAGGGTAATGTGTACTAATAAAAGCTTAATTGAATTAGGTTTCCTTAAGGCCTAAAGAATGAATTGGTCCATTTGATATATGGCTGACCTAATGTAATGATTTATTAATGTTTTTGGAATGTAATAAGGCATATTTTTTGGAAATATAACTAGGAAATTGTGTGTT
Organism: Torreya grandis; assembly: GCA_037957365.1. NCBI lineage: Eukaryota > Viridiplantae > Streptophyta > Pinopsida > Cupressales > Taxaceae > Torreya > Torreya grandis. The sequence goes on from JARHVA010001772.1 coordinate 1,761,981, forward strand.
TTTTAAATGATAGGTGTATGATCAAGTAGCCAGTATAAGAACAAGGTCTAATAGGCCTAATTGACAAGTTAGAGAAGGTGTGAGTAAAAAGTGAAGGATATAATGCTTTGAAGAGATGAATTAGGTATTTTTGAACATAATAAGGGTGTATATAAACTATCATGAAGATATAAAATGGGTACTATAGATGAAAATTAAGGTTATATGATCTATTCTATCTTGAAGAGACCTAATTGAGCGAATGAGCTTAGAAAGTAGTTTGAGAGGGATAGAAGAAAGATAAAATTTGAAGAATGTGATAATAATTTGTTTTATGAAAAACAAGGTCTAATAAAGGTGATAAAATAAATTATGTGGTTTATTTGGTGTTGATTCATCTAGGGGGTTGGAGCCTCCTTACAAGTTGGGACTTGATAAAGCCTACTTGGGTTGGTGCTTAGCTAGTTGGGGTTGGTGCTCCATGTTGAGTTGGTGATTCAAAAAATTATGATATTTTTAATTATAGGACTATATTAAATTTATATGGATTAGTGGGTTTTATTCCTCTTGAGGGTTTCCCATTCATATGTGTGCTTTTGTGTTATGCTCATGTGAATGACTTTTTATGCATTGATATATATATTTGTATTACCCTGATGGTTCAAGGAATGTTAAAGTACATGTGAAAGAAAGTTTTAAGTGACTAATTCACCCCACCTATAATTGTGTTTCCAAAAATTGGTATCATATCTTGGTCCTTTCAAGTAAGTCTAACAGCTCGAAGGTGATCCTAAGAAGTACAAGATGCCTAGTGATAAAAAAGAAGACAACATATATGATGAAAAAGTCTACTATGATAGTGAATAAGGATAAGCTAAATTAGACCTTGAATTTGAGATAATAAGTGAAATTTATGATTTAAATCATTAAAATAATATTATCAAGGATCTCAGGAGTCAATTAGGTGTTAATATAAAGTTTAGGTCAAAGGAAGTTGATTATGACCAATTGAAGATAGAGCTAGATTCCTTGAAGGTAGAGCATGAACATCTCATAGACAAGATGAAAAAGCTTGAAAAAGAGAATGGGAAGTCATAAAAAGACAATATTACTAACATGAAAATACCAATCAAGCAACCTAATGTAATAAAGGATAATTTATCATGGAACCATGGGAAAAAGAGTAATCAATCAAGAGGTAAGTACATAAATGTTCTTTACTATAGTTGTCATAATATGGGAGACATTGCAAGATTATATTATAATAGAGTTATAATGCCTTCAAAATTCAACAAGATATATGAATATACTAGAGTACATGAGAAGGGTTAAGCATTGGTATGGAATCCAAAGCAAGTTAGGACTGTTCATATTGAGACCAAGAGTCAATATAAAATGTTTTCTAAGGAAGAATAGAATACTAAAGTGGATTATATGCTAGCTCAAATTTCATTTCACATTCAAGATAAAGGCATAAAATGGTATATATATATAGTGGTTTCTCAAGTGACATGACATGAGAAAAAAATAAGTTCATCTCTTTACAGAAGAATGTTGTAGGAACATCGAGGTTTGGAGACAACACAACTACCAATATAATCGGTAAGGGTATCTTGAGTTTGGATAATGGGAAGACCAAGACACAAAATGTGTTGTATGTGTAAGGTTTGAAACATAACCTGATCATTTTAATTCAAATGTGTAATTAAGGACACACACTAACCTTTCATGATAGAATATGTGAGATAAGGAAAACCAAATCAAAAAGGTTAATGGCCAATGCTAAGAGGACTAAGAACAATCTATATGTCTTGAATGAGATCAAGAAGGAGAGATTTTTTATGAGTAATAAAAATGAAATTTGGATATGGAAAAAAGGTTAGGTCACCTAAACTTTGAAAATATAGTCAATATAAGCATTAAGTAGTTTGTGAAGAACATTCCTAATATCACCAAACCTACAAACATAATATAAAAATCATGTCAACATGGTAAGCAGACTAGAAGAAGGTTTAATTCCAAGGATTACTCTACTAATAGAACCTTAGAGTTAATATATACTAATCTCTATGGGCCTACAAGAATTGAAAGCATTCAATGAGATAACTACTTCATGTTACTCATAAATGACTACACAAGAAATGACTTGGGTAGTATTCTTGAGAGAAAATTTAGAATCTCTTGACAATTTCAAGGAATTCAAGGATCTTGTTGAGAATGAGAATAATGGGAAGATCAATTGTCTAAGATCTGATAGAGGAGGAGAGTTGTGTTCCAATTAGTTTGATGACTTCTATGAGGTTCATTAAATAAGGAGATAATTATCAGTAGCTAGGACACCTCATTAGAATGGGGTAATGGAAAGAAAGAATATGATCATTCAAGAGATGGCTATAATTATGCTAAATGAGTCTATATTATCTAATGGATATTTTAAAGAGGAATTAAGCACTATTATCTATATTTTGAATAGCGGGTAGATAAGGACTAGTGGCAATAAGACTCCTTATGAACTATGGAAAGTCAAACCTGATAATGTGGAACACTTTAGAGTGTTTGGGAGTAAATGTTTCATCAAAAGAGATGATGAATACTTAGGAAATTTTTATTCTAGATTTGATGAAGGTATATTCTTAAGATACTCATCAATGATTTTAGCCTATAGATGGTATAACAAAAAAATTATAGAAGATAGTGGAGAGCACCAATGTGAAGATTGATGAGACAAGGAAATCACACTCATAGTCACAGGATACTTTAGAGAATCTAAACTTCAAGAATGAAGAGGAAATTATAGATTTTTATGAGGAAGAAGAAGAAGTTAACAAGAGACAAGACTCAAAAGGCCCCTCAAGATAGATTCAAAGAGATCATCTTGAATCTTAAATTATTGGCAACAAGAATGTAGGTATGCAAACAAGGAGGAGATTGGTAGTAATATAAATCAAGAGAATGTTGCTATATTATCTAATATTGAACATAATAATATTATATAAGTAAGAAAAGATAAATTTTTGATAGGTGTTATGAATAAGGAGTTATACTAAATATAAAAGAATGAGATTTGGGAACTAGTTCCTAGTGCTAAAGATAATAATGTCATTGGGATAAAATGGGTGTAAAGAAATAAGTTGAATGAAGATGGAGAAGTCACTAGGAAAAATGATAGATTAGTATTTAAGGAATATGCACAAGTTGAATGGATAGAATTTGAGGAGACCTTTGCCATAGTAGCAAGATTGGAGGCCATCAGATTGTTTCTAGCATATGAAATATTCAAAGGGGTTCAAGGTATACAAGATGGATGCCAAATCTACCTTTTTAAACGGGAATTTGTAAGAGGAGATGTACATAGATCAACCTAAGGGGTTATCATTATCAGGTGATAAGGACTATGTTTTTAGATTGAAAAAGGCTCTTTATGGTAAAAAACAAGCTCCTAGATCTTGGTATGTAAGGTTGGACATGTATCTATTGGATCAAGGATTAAAAATTGGAGTTGTAGATAGTAATATATATATATATATATATATATATATATATATATATATATATATATATATATATATATATATATATATATATATATATATATAAATTTAGAATGTGACCATTAGTTAATTTTAGTTTTCTATGTGGATGACATCATCTTTGGTGGAAATAATGAGAAAATGACCAAGGGCTTTGTAGAGGTGATTGAGAAAGAGTTTGAGATGTCCATGCTAGAAAAACTATCATTCTCACAAGACAAGTACATAAGATAGATGTTGAATGAGTTTTAAATGGAATATTACATGGTAAATAGTACACTTATGATCACATGGTGTAAATTGAGCAAGGAATATGAGTCTCCAAAGGTCAATCAAATGTCATATAGGTTAACGATTGGAATTTTTCTATACACCACTACCTCTACACCAGATACCATGCAAATAATAGGTATTATGGGAAGGTTTCAAGAAGATCCAAAGGAAAATAATTTTCAAATAGTAAAAAATATACTTAGGTATCTCAATGGGACTATGGAGCATGAGTTATGGTATCTAAGGAGTAAGGATCTCAATTTGATAGCCTATATAGATGTATATTGGGTAAGAAGTCTAGATGATAGAAAAAGTACCATTAGAGGAGACTTATTATTAGGTGGGTGCCTAGTTTCATGGAAAATAAATAAGTAACCATCATTATCATTATCCACTTGTGAAGTTGAGTACATTGTAGCAGCTTCATATTGCACTCAAGTCCTATAGATGAGTTAGACCCTAAAAGACTACAAGGTGAAGTATGATGGTCTTAGTCGTATCTTGTGATAATAAAAGTTCTATAAGAATATCAAATAACCCTATCATGCACTCAAGGACTAATCACATTCCCATTAGGTATCATTTTTTAAGAGAGTAGGTAAGTGAACAAAGTGTCAAACTTAGATATATTTCTACATAGGATTAAATTATAGACATTTTGACCAAACCACTTCTAAAGGTAACTATTAACCATTTTTACCACAATCAAAATGGGTCAGCCCCCCTATAGTCAAAAATTTATATAGGGGTTTGATATAATGTCATAAGGTGTTTTGTAATTCATATGATGCCATTTCATATGCCATTCTAGTTTTGGTCATTGCCTAGTTTAGTATTTGTGTTATTTCATATCTTGGAGGTCATTTTAGGGTCATGTATGGAAGTGGTAGGTATTAATGGTGTCCAAAGAATTCAAATATAAATGAACAGGTTTGTACAAGCCCCAAGAGTTCATTCAAGCTTAAAGTATCAAGAATATAGTTCCTTTCATGAGCTCAATGGAAGTAGACAATCACCAGGACATCACCCAAAAATGAATGGACTAACTCACTTGTGTAATTTTTATCTTCACTTAGGAAGACCCCATGAGCTAATAGATCATGTTAAATTATATCTCTTCATCCCATGATAATTATCTACGAATTTCATGCCTCCATAATCTCTCTAACTCAAGTTATGAATATTCAAAGTTAGACCTGCAGAGTAGAATGTTCATGCAAGCATCAATTTCAAGCTCTATAAAGTAGCCATTTATATTTAAAAGTACCTTAAAGAGTTTAAAGTTGATCAAAATCAATAACCCATGATTTATTTTATGCAGATGATCCAATAGATCATGATGAATTCAAATTATCAAAAGGATATCTGAGTGAGCGTGCAAGTGACAAGTGTCACATTCACAAAGCCTATTCGATAGAGACCCAATGAGCATAAGCTGGTCAAAGTTAATGATCGATATTTTCAAAAGATATAACAGATCATGCTCAATCATGCAAAGGAGATATAATAGATTGAATAGAATCAAATTATATAAAGTGCTTGAGGTTTATCGACATAGTGATGAGTTAAAGACTGAACAAGTCTAGGAAGCTCAATGGAGTGAAAGAGATCCAAAGGTGTAGAAAGCAGTGAGATGAGGTCAAAGTGTCAAAATTTAATGATGTCAAGGTAAATAATGTGTTTCTTCAAAGATATAAAAACACACAAGAGATAAGATCAAGAAATATAATGGCATGAAGGAGGTAAAAATTTCAAGATCTTATAGCGAGGATGTGTGAAATCAATAAGAACAAATGTGATTAGTCTGAGTCAGTTTTAATAAACAAATGTCAAACCAAAGAGTCATTTTTTACCAGATCAAGTGAATATCATATACATAGTTTATAAATGAGTGAATAGTGTGGTAAGGGAATGCTACATGAGCAAATATGTAAGACCAAGGATCTTATATCAAAGTAAGCTCTTTAAACTCATATACCACCATGAAAGCCTAGTTGAGGCCTGAGATGAACAATGACTGCTAAATGTAAAGAGCAACATCCAAGAAATCAACAAATGATTATAAGTGGTGGAAATAAGTGTCTAGAAGATAGCTAGTAGTTAGGACAGCATATTATAAATATCATAACATGTTTCATCCCCCTCAAATAGTGCTTATGTGTTGACTCTCCTAGTTTAGTTTCAAATGATCAAAGGATGGTCCATGATGCAAATAATTTCATAAAGGTTGGTGGAAGAGTCATTACACCATTTTGGAAGGAAGTTATCATGGTATACATGGACATTTAGCTTGGAAGGCATTCATTGTTTATTTCACACTCAGTTTCACCTACAACATAACTAGTTGTCATGCCTAGACATGTGTTCTAGTGACCCTTGAACTTCTTTCTTTTCTTCTCTCTCAAAATTTTTATAAGTAGTTATCATTTTGGATTTATAAGGGATAGCACATCCATGTATGGTGAATCCTTATTGGACTAATATCATATTTTGCCTTTGAATATTAATGCAATTTTGTTTCTAAGTTATTGAACAATTACTTAAGTGTGTAAGTGATCTATAGTGATAATAAGTGATAATATTCTATCCTTCTTTCCTTTATCCTTTCATATCTAAGTAAGAATTCTTAGTCTAATAGGTCATATAGAGTGCAATCAAATGTGTCAAACTTTGTCAAGTGTATAATTATCCTTGGAATGTGTAACCTAACTTCTGGTTCATTTTCCTTTTGTTGTTTCACATATATCGCCTATATATTGGAATACTCATGTTAAAACCTTTTATAACTTTGAGACTAGTTTGTATGCCTTGTTCCATAGTGCTTGGAATATGATCGTCATGTGGAGACAATCTTAGTACATCACCTCTATAGACTAGGTTTAATTCATGTTGTTTCTAACTCTTTCTTCTAAAAGTAAATACTATTTTATGTGATAATATTTTCAAAGATATATTCAAGGAGCTAGCCCTTTAAATATAGAGGCTCATTTCTATAATAGGTACTCCCACATACCTAGAAATGTTCCTATGTTGCCCAAATTTGGAAGAGTATTGAACAACCTCTTTTAGGGGGAAAATTTTGGTGATAATAGTTCTAGCACACCCAATAGGACCTTGTCTTCAAGATAATTTGTGAAGATAAATGCTTATATTGACAAAATCAACTACAAATTGGTGTGATTCTTAACATTTAGAGACTCCACCAAGATAAATTTGGTTCAAGAACATTGTTTTGTTATAAACCTACTCCCATAATTTATGGTTCTCATTGGGTCAACCTATAAAAGTGTTCTCAATCCCATTAACCAACCCTTTCATTCTGAACTCCCCCTTAGAGTTTAATATCCTCCTAATCTACACTTTAGAGAATTAGTATATTTTGCTAGAGAGGAAGAGATTAAAGATTTTGCTAGTGAGGGAAGTCAAGAGAGTGAACAAGTTGAATAAATTGAAGATTCTGAAGAAGAATTGGCTAGACCTCATGTTTTTCTTGCATTCAGTATAGAAAATCCTATTGACTTCAAGCATATGATGATATTCCTCACAATACCACAAAAGGTGTTCCTCAATTCAATGGTTAAGGTCATGTTACACCCAATGAGCATATTAGAGATGTATCTAACTTTTGTAAATTTCATAATGTCACTCAAGAGAAATTTTCTATCATACTTCTTGCCATGTCCCTTAGAGGGAAGGCTCTTGATTGGTATAGGACTCTAGAATGTGGATTCATCATGTCATGGGATGAATTTGGAATGTTTCTAACTGTAAGATTTGGAAATGAGAGTGACCATGCCTCTCTTATACACAAATTCAATGTAACCAAGAGAGGACATAAATAAAAAATACATGATTTTAATGAGAGATTCCAAAAGACTTGGAAAATACTATCTCCTCCTATGAGCCTACCTCCCAGTTTTGTGTTCCCAACCTATTTGAGAGCTATTGGCACTGAAATTGTTATCATGCTTTAATCCATGGGTGGTTATACCCTCCCTAAAGCATATGAAATTATTACTAGAGATGAAAATAATCTCATCTAAGCTAGAATATTTCCACATAAAGTGTATATTCCTTCATTGTCTCATACTTTTGTTGATTCTCCAATTATGGCTAAAACTCCTAGTGCCAGTATTAAATCTAAGGTTACCCCTAGATAGGTAGAAAATAATATTGATTAGAAAGCAAATTTCCTAACCTTAGAGGCTCAAAATAGGCAAGCTAATGTTTATCAAGGTGCCTATCATAATTCTTATCCTTATCAATCATATTATGAAAGAGGAAGAGGTCAATGTCAACCTAATCCCAATAGGCCTACTAATGCATAAAATCTTAATTCTACCACTAATGTAAGAGATATGGTACCCATTCATAGTAATTTGGTGCAAGGTGAAAATTGGTAGCAAGGATAATTTATAGACATCAATAAAGGTGGAGATCAGGCTCTTTTTTATCAAGGAGAAGTTACTCCTCTCCTATCTACTAAGGACGAGGTTATGATGCATACAAGTGAAGGTGGACACCCTCAAGAAGAGGTCTTCACTAACTTCCTAGTTGAGGATGATTTTGTGCTTAATCAAGGAACCTCAATTTAAAATAAAATTAGATCAAAACTAAAGGATTTGGGTAGTGATATCAAGGTTCCTATTAGCTCATCCAATCCTCCTACAATGTAGCTAGGCATAACTGCAATTGGGATAGTTCCAAAGGATCCTACACTTCATCAAATTAGAATGCTAGGAGGACTATTCAAAGCACTCTAATTCCTCAAGATCTAAGAACTTTATTAAACTCAATAATGTATGAAATATTAATTATGGCCTATTTAAACATTTTAGATTCATTAAAAATTACTAAAACTTCCATTTCCCTTTGGCATGTTTTGTATATGCCTAGTTAAAAAGAGCTCTTACAAAATTAATTGTTTGTTATCCTTACTAGTGTCCCTCATTTAAATCAAGGTGAAAGTCATGTTTTCCTTACAATTTTACCCAATACCATTTTATAACCATCCACTAGAGCTAAGAAACCTCCACCATTATACCTCACCCTCACAGTGGGTGACAAGCTGGTCCATAACTACATAGTTGATAGTGGAGCTTCAACCTCAATCATGCCCAAGGTGGTAAGAGATAAATTAGGTCTAAAGTATGAAAAATATAGTAAATTATTTCTCCAATTATATGGTATAACTACCAAGATGATATGACTAATAATAAACTTGAAAGTCTGCTTGTATGATTGTCCCAATTTTCCTATCTTGCAAGATATAGTTGTTGTTGATCTCTCAACCCACTTTATAATCTATCTCTTAAAGGACTTTATTGCCAATATTGGTGGATATATTTTATTTTATTGGTATTTTTTGGAATTTAGAATAAGGTATGGGACTAAGGTGACAATTAGGGCATAACTCATTATAAGGTTTCATATATAACCTTACATTGGGACAAGTTCTAATTTGAACTCGGTAGTTTACGAAGAGAAGGATTCTATTGTAGATGATGGCACTTAATCCAAACTTGAAGGCATTACATATTATTTTCTTGATGGATATGGTACTAGAAATTATGATAATGATGCTTATTCTCTCATGGAAGAAACTGATCTAGGAGTATATTGCATACATGAAAGAGGAATACCAACACCTCTACTTGCCAAGGAAGAAGGTGAAGAAGATGAGATGTGGAAAATGTTTTTTGATGGTTCAAGAAGTAAAAATGGTGAAAGAGTTGGTGTCATGTTAGTCTCCCCATCTAAACAGAAATAATATGTTTCATATAGATTTTATTTTATCTATACTTGTAATGTATCCTAGTATGAAGGTTTAATTCATGGCCTTCAATGGGCAAGGGAAAAGGAATCAGGAACTTACAAGTGTATGGAGATAGTGAATTGGTTTTTCATCAGGTTATGAATGTGGTTTTTTCTAAGAACCCTATGCTTAAGGATTAAAATCATAGGGTATGGGATTTTATTTAATATTTTAATGCATTCAACATACATTTAGTCCCAAGGGAGTAGAATAATCATGCTGATAGACTAGCTATCATAAGATCTCAATTTGATACTCCAACTACCATAAAAGAAGAAGGGAAGCAATCTCATATTAAGATAATTATCAAACCTTATGTACCTAATAATGAGGTGTCTTATAAAGTGTTTGATAATGACAAACACATTGCATGTTTCTTGTAGAATGAAGCTGAGTTCTCTTCAAGGAATCAGAAGAGATTTCAAGAGTAGTTTGGTGACCAGGTTGTGCAACTAAGGACAAATAAGATACCTCAGTGTCTAGTGATCTTATAAAGTATATTTAATTAGAATGATCTGAAGAAGAAAAAAAAAGTGATTATGTATACAAAAGATGATAATTATGAAAGAGTCTTGATCTTCAAAGATAGACTCCTCAAACTAGACAAGGTATGCTATACATTAGAAAAGCAAGCATTCATTGATTTGTGTAGGGAGTTTCATGACATCTTTGCTTGGGAATATAAATACCTAAAAGGATTTGATCCTATCATGTCAAAACATACTATTGAGTTAGAATCTAGAGTTAAATTGGTTAGACAAAAATAGAGGCCCATCAATCCCAAGGTTGAATAACTCATGTGGTTAGATCTCATTGAACTCCTTAAATCTTAAATAGTCTTTCCTATAAAACATTCAACATGGGTATCTAATATTGTGCCTACTATAAATAAGAGTTGGGAGATAATACTTTGTGTGGAATTCAGAGATATTAATAGAGTGTCACTCAAATATCACTATCCCTATTGTCAATGGAGTATATTTTTCAAGCAGTTTTAGGTTTTCAACATTTATTTATTCTTGATGGATATTTAGGTTACAATCAAATCCTTATAAATGATGATGATCAGTATAAGACAAAATTTAACACTAAATGGAAAAAAATTTCTTATAGAAAGATGCCATTTGGTTTGTCAAATGTTGGTGCTACCTTTTAAAGATCCATGGACATGGCCTTCAAAGGTTTGATTAATGAGATGTTGTTGGTTTATCTAGATGATATAACAGTGTTTTCCAAGGATGCCAATAAACATATGAAACACTTGAGATATGTGTTTGAAATATGTAAGCAATATGGAGTATGTCTTAATCCAAATAAATTCATCTTTGTTGTCCATAAAGGTAAGCTCTTGGGACACATTATTTCTAAAGATGGTTTGGTTATTGATCCTAAAAGGATAGAGGTTATTCTTGGCCTATCATTGCACTTTTATAAGAAAGGTCTTCAAAGTTTCTTAGGTATGATAAATTTTGTAATAATATTCATACATGGGTTTGCATCTTTAATGAAACCCATCATAACCATGATCAGAATGAACCAGGTCTTTTCTTGGACTAAAAAGGGTAAAAACAATTTGGAAGCCATAAAAAAGTAAATTGCACAAGCTCTTACTCTTTTGAATCCTGATTTTGCCAAATAATTCATGTTGTATTCATTTTCTAACCTTGACACTATCTTATCCATGCTAATGCAAAATAATGGTGAGGGTGTGGAGTAGCCTATTGCATTATTTATTCAAGGTTTATAATAATATGAAGTCAATTATACCTTTATGGAGAAACAAGTCATTATTTTAAGAGGATTAAAGAAGTTCAAACATATGGTTTCAAATAATAAATTTCATGTTATGGTTTTTCATCCTAGTACCAAAGAGTTCCTTTTGAGAAAAGACCTTAGTGAGAAGGGAGCAAGATGGACCACTAAGGTAATGGAATATGATGTTGATATCAAAGTAACAAAGTTGGTAAGAGTGAAAAGTCTTTGTGAACACTTAGTTTCAGATTTTTATGAGTCCAAAGAAGAGGTTCTAGTCAATCATGATTGCTCACAACCAACTGGTTCCTTGCATATATAAAGTTGGACACAAAACATGATCAATTTTTTTTAAAATGGTGATTATCCTAATAACATGAGTAGATCACAAAGAAGATATTTTAGATTTCAATATATTCCCTTTTATCTTTTGGATGGTGTATTTTTTAGAAGAGACATTAATCATGTGCTATTGAGATGCATTGATAATGATCAATTTGGGTTGTTTCTAGAGAAGTTTCATGATGGGACAGTAGAAGGTCATTTCTCTCCAAGAACTATAGCTACTACAATCATGAAAGCAAGCTATTATTAGCCTATCCTCTTCATGGACTACCGTGTTTGGGTGAAAAGGTGTGTATAATGTGTTTTCTTTCTTGGAAAGTAGAAGCTTGTGGCTCTCCCTTTGAAGCCTATCCAAATTGATCAACCTTTCATGCAATGGGGTCTTTATTTCATTTGTATGATAAACCCCCCATCAAGTGATGGTCATAAATGGATACTCATAGCAACTGATTATTTTACAAGATGGGTTCAGGTAGTAGCATTGAAGGAAGCTAATGAGAATGCTATCTTGGAGTTATATGAGAACATCATAATAAGGTTTGACACTCTTACTATTATTTTAGATAATGATCTTGATTTTATGGGTGTTAAGATAGTTTATTAGGAAGTTAGTAATGGAATTTTTATGAGAAATTCATCTAACTATTACCCCCAAGGTAATGGGTTGGCTTAATCTACTAATGAGAACATGATCATAATCATCAAGAGAACCTTGGAGCATAAATAGAGGGCTTGGCACACCAATTTGAAGACAAACTTATGGGCTAATAGGTTGAATCTTAAGAGGTTAATAGGGAATTATCCTTTTGTGCTTATCTATGGGAGAGAAGCTAGGTTTTCTATCTCTCAAGATTTGTTGGCCTTAGAGTTAGCACACCAACTAGAGTTTCTTGATAATACTTCAATGGAAGTGAAATTGATAGAATTAATGGAGTTGAAAGAGACCAAAGATAAGGCTCATCAAGATTTGGAGCATCACCAAGTACTGATGAAGTATTTAGACAAGAAGGAAACTCTATGATCATTTCAATAAGGTGACATAGTGTTGAAGTGGGATGAAGATAGAGAAAAACTAGGAAGACATACAAAATTTGATCCCCTATGGAGTGGACCATATGTCATCATCAAGTGCAATCAAAGTAATTCTTTGTAGCTAGAAATGATGAATGGATAAGAGTTGCCTATCCTTATTAATGTGATACATTTGAAACCTTTCTATTGAATGGAAAAGTTCTATCCTATAAATAGTAGATTAGGTGTGTGTTTTATTTTAGTTATGTGTGTAGTGTTCCCCAAGTGTTCTAGTTGAACATATGTTTGCTTTTACTTTGTATTTTGTCCTTGTCATTTTCTATTGTTTTGTATTGTGAAAGGAATTTATGTGTCAATCTATTGTACATGTGACTCTATAGCCCAATGGATAGGATTAGGCAACTGGTCATATCATAACAAGCATGCCACCCTTAGGAAATTGCCAAAGATGTTAACCATTTTTACCCTAGTAAAAATGGGTCAAACCCTCTATAGTCAAAAACTTATATAGGGTTATGATATAATGTTATAGGTTGTGTTATAATTATTTGATGTCATTTCATATGCCATTCTATTTTTGGTCATTTCTTAGTTTAGTATTTATGTTATTTCATATCTTAAAGGTCATTTTAGGGTCATGTATGGAGGTGGTAGATCTTCATGGTGTCCAAAACATTCAAGGATCAATGAATAGGTTTGCACAGGCATCAGGAATTTGTTTGAGCTTTAAAGATCAAGCATACAATTCCTTGCATGAGTTCATGAAAATAAGTTGTTACCAGGATGTCACCCAAAAATTGATGGACTAGCTTCCTTGTGTAATTTTTATCTTCACTCAAGAAGACCCCATGAGCCAATGGATCATGTGAAATTTTATCTCTTTATCCCATGAACATACTCTACAAATTTTGTACCTACACGATCTCTCTAGCTTAAGTTATGAAGATTCAAATTTAGGCCTAAAGAGTAGAATGTTCATGCAAGCATCAATTTCAAGCTCTATAAAGTAGCCATTTATATTTAAAAGGCCCTTAAAGAGTTTAAAGTTGATCAAGATCAATGGCCCATGATTCATCATACATAAATGTTCTAATGGAGTATGATGAATTAAAATTATCAAAAGGAGCTTTGAGTGAGTGTGCAAGTGACAAGTGTCACATTCACAGAGCTTGTCAGATAATGACCTAATGAACATAAGCTTATTAGAGTTAATGCTCAAGCTCATCAGAAGGAATAATATATCATGGGAAATAATGCAAAGGAGATCCAATGGAGTAAATGGACTCAAATTCTATAAATTACTCAAGGTTTATCAACACAGTGATGAATTAAAGACTGAACAAGTCTGGGAAGATCAATAGAGCAAAAGAGATCTAAAGGCACAGGAAGTAGCAAGATGAAGTCAAAGTGTCAAATTTTAATGACCAAGTCAAGGTAAATAATGTGCATCTCTAGATATACAAAAACATGTGGGAGCTAAGATCAAGAAATCCAATGGTACAAAAGAGGTTAAAAAGTCAAGATTTGAGAATGAGGATTTTTGAATCAATAAGAACAAATGTGATTGGTTTGAGTCAGCTTTGATAGGTAAATATCAAACCAAGGAGATAATTTTTACCTGAGTAAGTAAATATCATAGACATAGTTTAGAAAGGAATGAACATCATGGCAAGGGAATGCCACATGAGCAAATGTGTAAAACTAAGGATCTTATAATGAAGCTAGCTCTTTAAAGTCATATGCCACCATGAAATCCCAATCGAGGTTCGAGATGAATAGTGACTACCAAATATAAAGAACAATGTCCAAGAAATCAACAAATGATTAAAGATGGTGAAAATAGGTGTCTATAATATATCTATCAGCTAGGAAAGGATATTATAACTATCATATCATGTTTTAACCCCTGGAATAGTGCTTATGTGTCAACTCTCTTGGTTTAGTTTCAAAGCTCAAATGATGGTCCATGATGGAAATAGTTTCACAAAGGTTGGTAGAAGAGTCATTACACCATTTTATAAGGAATTTGTTATGGTTTACATGGACATTTGGATTGTAAGGCATTTATTATCTATTTTGTACTCAATTTCACTTACAGCATAACTAGTTCTCATGCCTGGACATGTGTTCTAACGACCCTTGAACTTATTTCTTTTCTTCTCTCTCAAAAGTTCTATGAGTATCTATAATTTTGTATTTTTAAAGGATACCACATCCATGTATAGTGAATCCCTACTAGACTGATGTCATATTTTACCTTTGAATATTAATGCAAGTTTTTTTATGTGTTTTTGAATAATTGTCTAAGTGTGTAAGTGATCTATAGTGATAATAAGTGATAATATTATATCCTTATTTCCTTTATCTTTTCATATCTAAGTAAGAGTTATTAGTCGAATAGGTCATTTAGAGTGTAGTTAAATGTGTCAAACTTTTTTAAGTGTATACTTATCCTTGGAATGTGAAACTTGCCTTCTAGTTCATTTGCCTTATGTTATTTCATATTTGTCATTTCTATATTGAAATAATCATGTTATAACCTTTTATGACTTTGAGACTAGTTTGTATACCTTGTTCCATATTTCTTGGAATATGATGGTCATGTGGAGACATCTTGGTGCATTACCTCTATAGACTAAGTTTAATTCATGTTGTTTCTAATTCTTTCCTCTACAAGTAAATACTAGTTTCGGTAATAAGCTTTACAAAGATATATTCAGGGAGCTAGCCCTTTAAATCTAGAGGCTCATTTCCAAAATAGGTACACCCACATACCTATAAATGTTCCCATGTTTCCCAAATTTATAAAATGCTTGAAACCCTCTTCTAGGGTACAAAATTTGGTGATAACAATAACATTTGAACACTTGAGATAGGAATTAGGTGTAATTCCTACCCCTATCAATCATTAAAGAAGACAAGTAATTAGGGGGAGATAATCATGGTCATTAGCTCCAAGAAAAAGTGAGTTGTTTTAAGAAGGTATGCATGGAGATAGGGGTAGCATGTTTGTATTATGTCTCATAAACTCACAGTCTTGTGTGTTGAGTATTTTGGTTTCAAAAAGTGTGATCTAAGGAGTCATAGACATCACTTTGTCATTTATGTTAAAGGCATAGGAAGACAAAAATGGGGAGATAATAATGATCAATTTTTATTATGTTTTTCCATCAATGACAAAGGGGGAGATTATTGATCATTGTTCATGTTGTTGAGGTTTGGCATTGATGTCAAAGGTTTTTAAGAAGGTCTTAATGAGGTCTTTGATGAGTGTATATATGAGAGATTATATTGATTAGTATTGTAGTGATTTTGAGAGTGTAAGATATGATTGGTATATGACTACATGAGTGATGTTAAGGTCAGCATGGAAGGTACTTGTTATCAAACTTGTCAAGTTCTTGAGTCTTGTAGTATCTTAACAAGGTATGAGCATAAAATGCGTAATATTATGTATGAAGGAGCATGATGTCTTGGTGAAATGACTATAAACATGCATGAATGGATGTATAATTTTTATTAAGAATGCATGTGAGGCATTGGATTACTCATGAGAGTCTTAGGGTGAGTCGACAGGCGTAGGACCTATAGATCAAGTCTAAAACTAGACCATTTCTAGACCTTGCCTAGCCTAATAAGAACCATGATCTATTTTCAAGGCATATGAATGATTTATTACACTATTTAATCATGATATCAGTTGATTGAGTATGTGAGTGAGGTGGAGATAACATGAAAAGAGGCATGAAGGTCAGTTTTAAGGCCTAATATGGTTTACAGGTCAAGGTCTAAGCAAACAAAGAGAGAGTATGGCCTAATGGGGTATGAAATTATATTTCTAAGGAAAGTATGTATATATTAGTGTTATCATAGGTATGATATGTTTTTTTAATCATTTTCACAAATTTTGAAGTCATGGTTTACAACAAAATTCATGAAAAGTGGTTTTGAGATCTCTTGAGTAGATAAAATGAAGGATTCTCTACCTAAAAAGATTTTTATTATGCTCATTAGCTCATCAAAAATTTTCATGGGAACATAATATATTTTTTGTAGATGGTTAAGGGTCTTATCTCAAAATTCTAGGCATTTTTTTGGATTGAATGACTATGATTTATGAATGATTGTTAAAAATGAATGATTTAGGCAATAGTGAGAAGTTGATTAGGGATATGTTATCATGAAATAGTTATGAAAAAATGTGAATGGAGGTGTTTATTAATAATTTTAAGAAATTTTAATGTTTGGTATAATTTTTTGAAGATAATGGTTATAGTGAAAATTTTTCTCACAAGTTGACCTATCTAGTTCTAATGAGGCAATGAGATATAAGGTTATGAGATTGGTCTACAAGACCAATATTTCCCTTTGAAATTATTATATTTATATATAATAATGGTATAATTATATCATATGATCATATAAATTCATTATAATTCATTTAATATGTCTATACAAGTGTTGGAGGTCTGAGTCACCATGACTGGTCTATAAGGAAAATTGGCAGTTTTGAGTAAGCAAGTTGCAAGAGTGTTTTTGATTCCTTTTTCCATATGTAATTAAGTATAATTAACTTGGTGAATTTTTTGAGTTATTTGAGGTTTTTTTCATATGATTTATTGTCATTTTTATGTGCATAAACATTTTTTTATCTTCAATTGTTTAAGATAGACCTTTTTGTGAGTGTGAAGGCCTAATGTTAATTGTGCTAATGGCATTCTTCAAGTGGTGATTGGAGCTAAAAAGTTTCATGGACCTAATATGATATTATTAAGGGCATATTTTACTGGAATATGAATTTTTAATTTTGTGTATGAATTTTTAAACTTTTCCAAGGAGATCAAAGGGTAATGTGTACTAATGAAGGCCTAATTGAATTAGGTCTCCTGAAGGCCTGAAGAAGGATTTGGTCCATTTGAGCTATGGCCGACCTAATTTAATGATTTATTAATGTTTTTTTTCATTACCTAAGGCATATTTTATGGATAATATAAGTTTTAAAGTGTGTTGGCTGACCAATAGGTGTATGAGCAAGAGCTTAATATAAGAATAAGGCTAAATATGCGTAATTAACAAGTTAAAGAAGGTATGAGTAAAAAGTGAAGTATATAACACTTTGAAGAGCTAAAGGAGGTATTTTATACCATAATAAGGGTTAATATAAAATATCATTAAGATATAATATGGGTGTTATAGATGTATATCAAGGTCATATGACCTAATCTATCTTGAAGAGGCCTAGTTGAGGGATGGAGCTTAGCAGGCAATTTGAGAGGGATAAAGGAGAGAGAAGAGATAAAGAAGGTGATAATCATATATTATATGATAAATAGGTATATTTAAGGTGATCAAATAAATTAGGTCACTGATTTAGTGTTGATTCATCTAGGGGGTTGGAGCCTCTTTGAAAGTTGGCGCTTGTTAAATCCTAACTAGGTTGGTGCTTATCTATTTGGGTTTGGTGCTTCAAAAAATTGTGATATTTTGACTTATAGGAATATATTCCATTTTCAAGGATCAGTTGGTTTTCTTCCCCTTGATATTTTCCCACTCATATGTGTGCCTTTGTGTTATGATCATGTGAATGACTCTTTGTGCATTGTTATATCCTTATATTGCCTTGATGGTTCAAGGAATGTTAAAGTACATGTGAAAGAAAGTTTTAAGATATTGATTCAACCCCCTTCTTTGTCATTATGTTTCCAAAACCAACTTCCATTTGTGTCACATTTAGGGTAGCCTCTTTATGTTACACTGGTGAGGGATCCTTCTCAAGCTTTGGTGTGGCTTCTCATTCCTATCATAATTTAGGGGAAGGTCTCATTTATGGAGGTGCCTCAAGAGTCACCATTTTATGATCAAATTCATTTTCATTTGTCGCAGGTAGGCCTTATCTTAAATTAATATTTATTTAATGGCCTTTTTGTTCTTGGTTTTCTAGGAGGCCCTTATCATTTGGTGGAAATAAGGTAGTCCTTTATCTCTTTGATTGGTGTTGTGAGGAACTCAAAGTAGCATTGTGCCATGACATCTTCTCATTTTTTAGTTCTATAAGAAGGGGAATAGATTCTCTTTCATCATAACCATCCTCTAAATCCTTCTTATTATTTAGTTTCAACATATAATATAGAAGATAAATTTGGTCTCCAATTAGGATCTAATGGGCCTTGATATTCATATTATCCATTTCATGTTTTACCTATAGGCATTTTTCTATAGATACACATATATTTGATGAAGAGTGTGGTTATCAACATCAATTTTATAAAATTTGATATTCACCAAGCATGAATCATGGATATGGTTTTCTACATTCATGAATTACCTATATATGAAGGCATAAGGTAAATTCAACCATCTAGATATATTATCTATGGGAACCATCCA
The DNA here is from genome assembly GCA_037957365.1 of Torreya grandis. Taxonomy (NCBI): domain Eukaryota; kingdom Viridiplantae; phylum Streptophyta; class Pinopsida; order Cupressales; family Taxaceae; genus Torreya; species Torreya grandis. Next base: position 1,781,094 of record JARHVA010001772.1, read on the forward strand.
TATGCACATGAGTAAGTAGTTATACTTCAACACAATATTTGCTTGGTTTCCCATATGCATTGGTAAGTCCTTTATAATGTACCACTCATTTCCAAAGGCTTACTTTAACCTATCATACCATCCCTTCATCTTCAACTTGTATGAGGGAGAAATGGCAATAGGGTAGGTAAAAACTTTAAACCCCTAAGTCGAGGACTTATTCTTAGGAAGGTAAACCCAACTCAACTGACTAACTACATACTCAAGTACTCCAATCTCATCAAAAACTAATAATATAAATATCACACCCCATGTGAAATTTTAATTTGGTAGCCGATGGGATAATTATGCATCCTTGATTATATTCAAAATAAAGTACTTAACAAAATTATAATTTTGCCCATGGGTAATGTGATGGGAAATATAGAGATGTCCCATATCAACTTCCTTCCATCTATACACCCATCCAATCTTGGTCATGATTAAGTGTGAGGATTCTTGAAGGGTTGGGTCCTAGAGAGTGGTGATGTACATGGTGTGACCTTTCTTCTTGTACTCAAGTTTTATCATTGTCTTCTTGATCTCATCCTATTCTTCTAAGTCCATATCAATGTCAAAACCCAAGCAATGAAGTCCCATAACCTTTTTTAATCTTTGGTTAGTAATACACATTATATTTCATGTAAAACAAAATTAATCCTCATAGATGCATGAGATGAGGAACCTCACCACATCCATAGGTTTTCCAAAATAAGGCATGTTGAAGATTTGGAATACCCTAAAATCATTCAAAAGGTTAAAAATTGTGAGATCATAAATGATCTCATTCCTATTTTTCTAGTGCTTTACCCTATATTTGCATTGTATATTAGTTTCATTTATAGATTGATGATGATTCTAGTCGATCACTTAACATGTCTACACCTTGGACTCCTAATTTTTGCATGCAACACCATTTTAGGATATTACATCTATTCAATCAGTGCATTGGGTGGATAAGATGATGCATCCTTATTTTATGCTATGTGTATCATATTTGATTCTTTTTAAATGTAATTTATTACTATGGGGTTTTCTACTTGTGCACTGGTCTCACTAGGATCTTCTTCTATGATCAAAACTAGTCATCCACCCATGCCTTCAAACTCTTCATCTTCATAGATCACCGGTAGAGGATCACTTCTTTGGGCCTTATTGTTAGGTCACATCACCCTCTGAGGAGCCTAATGGTTGAATCATGACCATCTAACTCTCCCAAAATAATATGTGGTTGCTAATATTTTTGTTCATGGATTCAAAGATTAAACATCCTCTAATAGTAGACCACGACACTTGCAACCTAAAACTTTTTCCAAATAATTCCTTTCAATACAAATTCACTCTCTTACCTTTTTAAAATGTAACCTTACTCCTTAGTATTGATTCCACCACTAAAATACACCAATTTCACCTGTGAAATCTTGCAATGCTCAAAAATGTTCTTTGCATGAACTCTATAAAATTTACAAATTAATAATTTTAAAGGGTTAAAATGAAATTATTTCAAATTTTATACCCTTGAAGAGCTAAGTTGCATACTCAATTTACTTCTTAATGGTGTCATCCATCACCTCATTTAATAAGTGTTTTAAATGGTTCACCATGATCATTCACTCAACATGTTTGTCATTAAACTTAATATTATAATGAATTGATAAACCTTTTCCATCCTTTGATTTTTTGATATTACGTGATAGCTATGCCAAATTATTTAAATTTTCACTATAAATAGTGGGAATAGTCTTTCTAAAAGGGTGGGAAATACTACCTCATTCCTTAACACATTCCTAACAGCTTCCCTTTATCTTTATTTCATCACATTCTAAGTCACATGCCTCATCCTATGTACTTCCTTAACTTTGTGTTTCTTTATTATGTGTGCATGTCCTTCTTACGCACCCCAAAACCTTTACATGATCCCTAAGTGATTCCTACATGATTCTTTCCTTTGCTTATGTGCTCAAGCTATTGTTTCTCCATCCCAAACCTTACCCTACACTAAAATAACTTCTATGATCCTTAATGAGTAGTATCTAAATAAAAATGATCATAAAATATCGCGCTAAACTCAAATAATACCATGTGTTAAATTAAACCTAGATAACTAGTGCACAGGCAAAGCCACACTTTATTGAAAAACAAAGAAAAATCCTAAACTAAAAATTTGTGGCTTATGTATTATTGATGGGACCAAAACAAAAATCATTATGAATGATAGTGATAGAGATAACTACCATTAAAATGAGCTGGGAGAAACTAGCCATCTAACCTCTAAATTTTTCATGCACATATGGGTCAAATATTATAAATAATGAATGGACCATCCCATCGGATCTAAATTTTACCTAAATGAACATGAATTTAGAATCATATACTAACACATACATATTAGGAGATTATTCAAATGTTGGTCATTCCAAGCCTTTTGTTTCTATTTTTCTAGTCCTTGACTCCAATGGGTAAGAAAATATGTTTCATCTAGCTGTAACAAAACTTCCAAGCATGCTTTCGAATATTCTTTCTCATCTAAATGGCCTACATGCACAATATACAAGGAAGGTACAAGGAACTATAATGGTAAGGATGATTTAGTTCAAAAGTCAAGATTAAAGGGGGTGAACTTATTCAATCTTTTATAGGTGATTCAATATGTCCATATGACTGCAAAAACATAGTCATCCCAATAATTATGGCCGATATTACAAATCTTGGTCAGTGTATGACCAAAGATATTATTTAAATATTTATCTATGTCATTAGCTTGAGGGTGGTATGGTGGTGTCTTATGATGCACAATCATGAACTTAGTCAAAAGGATTCAAATGGTCTCATTGAAGAAATGCATAACACGATCACTCATTAAGCTTAGAGGCATCCATACCTAGTGATGTTGTTTTCCAAAATAAACCTCATAGTAGTAAAAGTAGTAAAATAATGAGTGGGTATTAATTCAACCCACTAGGTGAGGTAATTTGTGGTAGTAATAATATAGCATGCACCAGTGCACCTTGTAATAGGACTAATGGTCCCAAAAAAGTTAATAAACCATTTCTCAAAGGGATCTATTGATGGTTAAAATTGCGCTTGATTCTAATCAACAACAATGGGAAGTTTCAAGCTGTGGGATATTGCGGTTTGAAACAACCTCTATATTTTAGAGACTCTGGTCTCTTCTATTTTATCAAGTGTTGGGGGAAAAGGGATAGGAAATTAAATAGAAACACAAATGCAGGAATTGAAACCTAACTATGGCAATGCGCTTGAGTGTAATCCTGATCCTAACTTGAGCACAATGAGACTATATATAGGATTCAATTACATTTAAGAGCAGACGAGTGCATGATCAATGTAAAAGATTGAAATAATAGAAACAGAGGCTCACAATAGGGAATTATTTTGTTGAGATATAGAAAATGTCAAAAAAGGCATAGGGTTCAATCTTCTTATAAGAAACACGCACAATTATGTAGATCTTCTGATTCAAGAAAATGAGACAAAAGCAAATGACATTCCTAATCACAACTCTAGAAAATCTACAGTATAGACTACTTTTGTAAATGACATAGATAATATCAACAAAGGCATAGAGTTCAATCTCCTTAATTCATTTAGCTACATAAAAGGCATATAAACATGCACAGTCACATCAACTTTACAACTCAAGAAAATGAGACAAAAGCAAATGATATTTCTTAGTCAAAAAAATCTAGAAAGTCTAAAACTATAGAAAGTCCCCCCCCTTTTTTCTTATCTTCCCTCTTCTTTTATAGCCTCAGATGTCTCTTTCCATCATCCCCCTTCCTACACAATTCTACTCTGCCCTTAACTCACAAGGGACAAACAGACAGTGCTTTCAATGCCTTGGATGTATCCTGATCTTATCAGGAACTGCCCTGACTGCGGCATGGTGATGCATGTCTAGTACCTCCTTCCATGCCTACATTTCTCATTCCATCATCTACTTAGCCACTTAACTATCCATTCTACCTCCACTTATAGGGGACAAATAGATGGCCCTTTTAATGTTTGTAGGCCCCCAAAAATCTACCCAACAAACTATTCCATCTACCAGAAATAACTCCCACTGAGTTTCCCTCCATCTCACCTTGCAGCAATAGATACATGGAACACTCTATTTTGTTGAAACAAAAGAGGATACTTAGTCAATTTCCTGAAATTCTTCTTATTACTTAGAAGGCACCAGAGAATGACACTTGGCACTTTCTACCTGATTTATCGAAGACATGCGACATTTTATGTTTCTCTTTAAATATGCTATAGAATTATTTGGGGCACATATTAGGCTCCTATGGATGGTGACACTTGGTAGCTTTTTTAGCCCTTTGAAATAACACCTGGTACCCACAATAATTTTATTCTTCAATGAAGCTTGAAGATAATCTCTCAAAAGTTGACACGTGGTGGCCTCTGCTATTCTTGGGAAGATATGTGGCACCTTCTACTTCTCCTACTAGGGGTATGTGGCATCTTCTACTTCTTTCAGGAATGGAGTAGAAAGGGGCTCATAAAGTGACACTTGGTGACCTCCACTACTTTTTGACACTTAAACAAAATGAAACGATGCCTTTCTGCCTTCTAGAAAGGTAATTGACCCCTTTAGTTTTTGGGACACTCCCTTGAATTTCCCAATGAACCAAAATGGTTCAATGGTTCAATGGTTCAAATCTTCATGCCATTTACATGTTAACCAAGGTATTGAACCAAAAATGTTGAACCAAGGCATTGAACCTTGGCGTTGAACCAACTATCTTTCAGATGCTGACATATGGTGACTTCCACTTTCTTCTAAAAAAGTAGTTCAGATCCTTTCACAACTACCACTTGGCACTTTCCACTACACTTCGATTCTTGAATGGAAAAGAAACCTGATCTCTAACCCAAAACTCTATCACCATGACCAATGTATGTAGGACCAAACTGCAGTGTGTGACTAAAAATTTGAATGCAACGTAGAGTAAGAATTTTCTCTACAGTTACTAGTGACCCCCAAGACTTTTGAGCCTGCTCAAAAATAAAACTCCACCTTTTGCTAGATCAAAATTGCAAAAATTATAGCTTCAATAGAGCCGTCGACATGTGTTTAAAACACTTATTTAAAAGAAAAGCAAGAAAACAATGAAAAAATAATGTAAGAAAGGGAAATTATTTAACTATAATACATTAGAGACCTATGTCAATTAAAATGCTTCAAATAGATTCTATTTATAGGAATCTCTTCAGGTTCTCCTTCCATCGACTCTAGCTCAAACAAATTCTTTTGCTTGCACATGCAAATTTTATACGTGCCAGTCCATAATGCTTCGAATTTGGTATGTTGACCTGACTTGGTAGCCCTTGCATCCCATTTCAAAACAATTGAGCCCACTTAAAACTTAGGATTTGAAGTTCTTTTATCAAAACAATCCTTAACCATTCCCTGATGCTTAATCAATGAATCATGGGCTATATCCCTCTTTTCTTGAACTTCCAAAAGTTCTGTGAGTCTGACCTGCATGGGGCCATTTTCTTCAATTTCAATTTGTTTGATCAGCTGGAGAGCATGGATTTCCAAGCTTAGCAGAATCACAATAGACCTTCCATATACCAATTCATATGGAGACATTTTGATCACCTACTTAGGCATGATTCTATCAGCCCGTAGTGCTAGATTAATCACTTTATGCCACTCTTTGTGACGATCAACCCCTACTCTTTTGATGAGTCTTATCAGGTTCTTGTTGGTTGATTCTGCTAGACCATTACCTTGAGGGTAATAGTTAGATGAAGTTTTTAGATATATTCCATGTTTCAAGGCAAAGTCAGATACTTTAGACCCCAAGAATGCTTTAGCATTATCTAAAATGATGGTGCGAGGAGCCCCAAAGTGAGTAGTGATACCCCCTATAAAATCTAGGATCACATTCTCTATTGCTTCCTTAAGTGGGACTGCCTCTGTCCATCTAGTGAAATAGTCTGTGGCAGTTAATATCCATTTGTGACCCATACTAAACACTGGATTTATCATTCCAATGAAGTCAAGACCCCATTGAGCAAAAGGTTCATCCACAATTATAGGACTAAGGGGCATGGCTGCATTCCTCCTCATCCCCATATAATACTAGCAAGATTGACATTTTCTAACCAGCTGATAACAATCTACAAATAAAGTAGGCCAGAAATATCCTGCCTCACTTATCTTTATGGCTGTGTTCTTTGCAAAAAAATGCCCCCTTGATATTCCATGATGCATTTCGTGTAGTATTCTCTTAACTTCAGCCTGTTTTACACATCTTAACAATTTTCCATCAAAATTTCTTATGAAAAGGAATTGTTTAATTAAAACAAAATGAACTCCCTATATCTTATAATATCTCCTCTTATTTTAAGGGAGTTCTCTCAGATAAATCCCATTTTTCATAAATTGAATCCTGCTTGTGATCGAGGATTCCTGATCAACCTCTTGTATTTTTAGCACCATCTCCATCTCTCCTTCTGAATCTGCTTCCTCAGGTAACATATTTTCAAGCTCTTGGGTTATATATTAACACAGACCCCTACCTCTAACTAGCTTGGTGGGTGTGACCTCTACATCATATTCAAGGATCTTAGTGATCTAATTGGCTCTTTTCTCAGTAATTTCCCCTCCATGATGTATTTTTTGACACTTGGGTGAGCTACAAGTATCAAAATTTTGTTCCCTGATATCAGATGCCTAAATTTCTTGAGGTATTTTACCATGGCATAGGCTTGTCTTTCCAAAAAATTATACCTGGTCTCATAATCCCTAAGAGTTCTTGAGAAAAAGGCTATTGGGTGTTCCTCCTCTAGCCTGTCATTTTTTTGAGTCAAGACAATAGTAATACTTGACTTTCCTCCATAGACATACATTACGAAGGGCTTGGAAAAATCTAGGGTTTTAAGCACTAGGGCTACTGAGATAGCCTTCTTGACCTCTTCAAAGGCTTGCCTTCCTTTTGTAGTCCATTTGAAGACCAGGTCTTTCTTTAGCAAGAGTGTCATTGGTCTTACCAAGCCTACAAAATTAGATATGAATTTATTGACAAAATTGATCTTCCCTAAAAAGGACTGAACTACCTTTTTATTTACTGAAAGAGGTAGGCTCATTATATCTGTGATTCACTCAAGATCTATAGAAACTCCTTCTTTATATACTACATGTCCCAACAATTTGCCTTGAGGTATAGCAAAGATGCATTTCTTGGGATTCAATGATATCCCAAAATCTTGACATTTCTTGAAGATAGATTCTAAATGATCGAAATGATCATCAGTATTTTTTGAAAAAATAGTGAGGTCATCCAGATAGACTAGGATGATCCTATTTATAATCTCACCAAAGGCTACATCCATAGCTCTTTGAAAGGTGGATCTTACATTTGATAAGCCAAATGGTATCTTAGCGTATGCAAATGTTCCCCATTTGGTAGTAAAAGCAGTTTTGTACTGATTTTCATCAGCTAACCAAATCTAATTGTATCCAGAGAAACCATCTAGTAAAGAAAACCTCTCTGATCTAGCCACAATTTGTAGAATTTATTCCATATATGGAAAGGGATAGTGGTCTTTTAGAGATGCTCTATTTAGATCTTTGAAATCTATACATAGTCTTACATCTCCATTTTTTTTCCTAACTAGTACTAGATTTGATACCCAGGTTGAGTGCTTGATTGGAAATATTATTTTGGAATCTAAATTTTCTACAACTCATCTACCATTAGAGGCTTAATCCTTGGATTTACTGGCCTCTATTTTTTTCTGATGGGTTTAGACCCTTCAGTCAATTCTATCATGTGCTAGATAATGTCTCTATTGTATCCATGAAGGTCTTCATAGCTCCAAGCTATGACTTTGTCATATCTCTGGCACAATTCTATTAGTCTTTCCTTCTCTTCTTGAGTTGTATAATTCCCAACTTTTAGCCTTTTCCCATCACTCACCTCTACTTTAGAATAGTCTGCTTTATCTACTTGGAACCTTTTCTTTTCCAGGCTTACATCCTCTGCGTCAAACAAGTTTTCTAAGGTGATCAATCCCTTAGGGAGCTTATTAGTCCTCAATTGTATAATTTGATCACCATATGCCTCTTCAATTTTAGTTTGTAACTGATCATCAAAATCATCTGATTGTTGTAAGAAAGAGACTACCTGAGCATCATTTTCAAATACTTGCCAATTCTCATCATTGTCTAGAATGGTCAGCCTCACTATAACTTTTACTAACTCATTGTTAACCAATAGGCCAGTTGCTGGGTTAAACTATGAGCCAATTTGGGCCATCCTATACGCCTCAGAGTTTTGAATTCTAGGGATTATCTCAATATTGAAAGCTTCAAAATCTTCTATCAGATCCCAAATCTTATGCATGTAGGATCTCATTCTCACATTTTTGGCTGCTGCCTTTTCTCTAATTTGCTTTACTACTAATTCTAAATCTCCTTTTACTTTTAGGTTCTTTATTCCCTTTTTCTTAGCTAACAGGAGCCCATGTATTAGAGATTCATACTCAACATCATTATTAGTGCAAGCAAATTAGAACCAGATAGCCATTAAAATTTTATCACCATTTAGAGCAGTAAGACAAATTCTTGCTCTAGCACCATGTTTACTTCTAGCCCCATCAAAATTCAAAGTCTAGATCTCTGAATCTTGAGTAGCAGGTGCCTTTTCCCTTATAACATTTGGGATTGTGTGGTCTTCATCAAAAATGACATATGTGCCCAAACCAATAGAGTTATAGTTCCCATACAAGTCGTTATGCATCATAGCCAACAATTGGCTATTTTCTTCTTGATCATGCTCAGTCCAGTCGCCTAACTCTTCAAAAAAAATCCTTTCTTCTTTATTTAACATAGCATGATCTAATTCTAATCTTGTTGTTGGTTCATTGGTGATATGATCCTTTGACAGTGGTTCAAATAGAATTTTCATCTTCAAACTGTATCTGGTTCTCAAGATGAGGTGAGACCAGTCAAGAGACATATATCCTCTTATTTTCACTGTAAAGTCTCTAGATAAACATAAACCAAAAATAGGAGGTATATCTATGACAACTATATCTTGGTTGACAATTATATTGGGACATGTGCATAACTACAATGGGAGTTATTTAATTCTCCCTATGGTTTGTATTATTTTGCCATCTAGCTACATAAAGCCTCTTACAAGGGGTTCATATTTTATTTTCAAAGCATCAGCTATTTGCTTGGGCATCACAGTTGTACTAGCTCTTGAATCTATCAATGCATTATGCAAGAGTTTCTTTCCAACTATTAGAGTCAAATAAAAAGGCTTTGGCTTGGATTTACTTACTTGTGTTGTATCGTTCACCAAGGTTGTTATCTGATGAGGAACTGTATCTTTGAGCTTTTCTTTTCTAGCAGGTCCTTCTTTGGTAACAACACCTTTAGGCACTGGTTGCCCTTGTAGAGCTTATTGTAGTAGTGTCTTTTGTTTAGGAATAGCCAAAATATCCCATATTGACACTTGTGCTAGAGTCTTCTTCAATTGATCCACTACATTGATTGGTCCCAAAGACTGAGTTTTTTGGACATAAGGATATCTCATTTTTTCCTAAATTTGGGTAGGAGTCCCTTGATCTTGCACTAGCTGAGGCACTTCTTGTCTGACAGTACCATTTCTTTGCCCTTGAGATGAAAGATTATTATTGACTTGACCACTTACAATCTCAAGCTATTCCACCATTCTCCTCTTTGATCTAGTGTAGTAATCAGATTGCACCACTGGCCTTTGGGAGGTAGATGCTTCATTCAAGAAAATTGCTTCTTCATCTTCAACCCATGAGAACAAAGCATGTTCTAGGGCTATTTCTTCCTCTTGTTGCAAGGACATTCCTTGCATCTGAGCCGCTAGAACTGAATTTTGCATATCGAGAGATTGGTAGGCTTGATTGTCACTAGTACTAGCAAACTAACCATCCATTCTTCTTTGCTCAGCCACCCTTTGTTGTAGATTACCCCTAGGACAATCTCTAGGTGTATGAGCATTATTCCAAGGGAAACACCAGGCATTAGTAGCATCCACATAATTATTCTGACCTGGAACCATATCCCTATTTGAGTTGGGAGGAATGGTCTATGAGGGTGTGGGAACTGTAACTAATTGATTCACTGGCTGATGGTTAGTTTGTTTTGGAATACCTTGATATTGGTTTGATTGTGATGAAAACCTATTTCTTTGATAGCCTTGATAAGGAGGCTTAAATAAAGTATTCTACTACCTCTTTATATTAATTAGCTCATTGGAGAATGTCCTTAGGATATTCTTGATATTATCCATCCCAGATGACTGAGTAGGGACTGATTCTTTCATGGATGATTGAGGGTAAGCGTACATAGACACTGGTGGGCTTACAACTTTAGGAACTTCTTGAGGTAAGGGCAAAGAAATTTCTAGGAACATAGGCATGGGAGGCCTTAGAGGTAACTTTCCAGTATCTATTAAATGATTCTTAGCTCTAACCACATATTCATAGGCCCTTGGCAAAGTGTGTCCTCCTAGTGACTGAATCATAACAGATATATCTGAATTCAAAGCCTTGAGATAAAACACTATGGCCATACCAGGCAGTGGCTTAGCTGCAACAAGGATTCTATCCCAAGTTTTTTGGAATCTAGTGTTGAAGTTAGTCATGTCCTCTTGAGGTCCCCTTTTAATGGTGATTAACTGCTGTAACAAAGAAGACTTATCACCCTTCTCTACAAATCTTTCAAAAAATAGATCTCCAAGCTGGTCCCATGTAGATATGGTATTTGGGGTCAAAAACCAATACCATTCTAAAGCCTTCCCTTTGAATGAAGCTACTAATAACCTTATGTCCACATTTTTCTGTGTGACAACATGTATGGCACATACATCTGATACATCTTGAAGATGTTTCACAGGTGTTTTTGAGTCTCGCCCACTAAATTTGCACAGAGCTTTTAGAGCATTTACTGGGATAAGATCCAAATAGCTAGTGGTGTTGGGAGGATTAAGGGACTACTAGTGTTCCATCTTGCATAATTTCTTGGGGGTATAGGGGCTCCCATATTTAGTATTGGTATAAACTGGTTACCTCTTTTCCTTAGACTTGTTACTAGAGGTGACAAAAGAATACCTAGATTTGTAGCAGATTGCGATCTAGTGACTGGTCCATAGCTCTGAATCCTCATAACTCTCTGGTTCATACAGTCTTGAAAGAAAGTTCAAGACTAGTCCCACCGGGCATGCCAAAAACTATTGATGGTTAAAATTGTGCTTGATTCTAATCAACAATAATGGAAAGTTTTAAGCTATGGGATATTGTGGCTTGAAACAACCTCTAGATTTTAGAGAAGCTGGTCTCTTCTATTTTATCAAGTGTTGGGGGAAAAGGGATAGGAAATTAAATAAAAATGCAAATGCAAGAATTGAAACCTAACTATGGTGATGCACTTGAGTGTAAACCTGATCCTAACTTGAGCATAGTGAGACTATATATATGATTCAATTACATTTAAGAGCAGACAAGTGCATGATCAATGTAAAAGATTGAAAGAATAGAAACAGAGGCTCACAATAGGGAATTCTTTTGCTGAGATATAAAAAATGTCAACAAAGGCATAGGGTTCAATCTTCTTATAAGAATCTTCCAATCACATAAGAGGCGTAGAAACATGTACAATTATGTAGAACTTCTGATTCAAGAAAATGAGACAAAAGCAAATGACATTCCTAATCACAACTCTAGAAAATCTACAGTATAGACTACTTTTGTAAATAACATAGACAATATCAACAAAGGCATAGAGTTCAATCTCCTTAATTCATTCAGCCACATAAAAGGCACAAAAACATGCACAGTCACATCAACTTTACAACTCAAGAAAATGAGACAAAAGCAAATGATATTTCTTAGTCAAAAAACTCTAGAAATTCTAAAACTATAGAAAGTCCCCCCCTTTTTTCCTATCTTCCCTCTTCTTTTATAGCTTCGAATGTCTCTTTCCATCATCACCCTTCTTGCACAATTCTACTCCACCCTTAACTCACAGGAGACAAACAGATGGTGCTTTCAATGCCTTGGATGTACCCTGATCTTATCAGGAATTGCCTTGACTACGGCATGGTGATTCATGTCTAGTACCTCCTTTTACACCTAAATTTCTCATTCCATCATCTGCTTAGCCACTTAACTTTCCATTCTACCTCCGCTTATAGGGGACAAATAGATGGCCCTTTTAATGTTTGTAGGCCCCCAAAAATCTACCCAGTGAACTGTTCCATCTACCAAAAATAACCCCCACCAAGTTTCCTTCCATCTCACTTTGCAGCAACAGATACACAAAACACTCTATTTTGTTGAAATGAAAGAGGACACTTAGTCAATTTCTTGAAATTCTTCTTATTACTTAGAAGGCACCGAAGATTGACACTTGGCACTTTCTACCTAATTTATCCAAGACACAGATCATTTTCTACTTCTCTTTAGCTATGTTGTAGAATTATTCAGGGCACATATTAGGTTCCTATGGATGGTGCCACTTGGCAACTTCCGTAGCCCTTTGAAATAACACCTGGGACCCACCACAATTTTATTCAAAAATAAGGCTTGAAGATGATCTCTCAAAAGTTGACACATGGTAGCCTCCACTATTCTTGGGAAGATACGTGGCATCTTCCACTTCTCCTACTAGGGGTATGTGGCATCTTCTACTTCTTGTAGGAATGGAGTAGAAAGGGGCTTGAAAAGTGACACTTGGTAACCTCTGTTGCTTTTTGGCACTTAAATAAAATGAAATGATGCCTTTCTACCTTTTGGAAAGGTACTTGACCCCTTTGGTTTTTGGGACACTCCCTTGAACTGCCTGATGAACCAAAATGGTTCAATGGTTCAACACTACACGCCATTTATATGTTAACTGAGGTATTGAACCAAAAACATTAAACCAAGGCATTGAACCCTGGCATTAAACCAACTATCTTTCAGATGGTGACACATGGTGACTTCTAATTTCTTATAAAAAAGTAGTTCAGAGCCTTCTGCGACTACCACTTGGCACTTTCTACTACACTTCAATTCTTGGATAGAAAATAAACCTGCTCTCTACCCTAAAACTTTGCCACCATGACCAAGGTATGCAGGAACAAACTGCAGTGCATGACTAAAAATTTGAATGCAACGTAGAGTAAGAATTTTCTCTACAGGATCATTAGAAATAATGGGATGAAGAGGCATAACATCTTGCTGATTAGGTTTATTGATAAACTAAAAAATATCACATTCACACACATATGTCTTAGCATCTTTGAACAAAGTAGGCCACCATAACCCAGATAAAAAATATTGCATGTTGTAGCTTCACCTTTGTAGTGTCCTCCTACAACACCTTCATGGACCTCTTGGATAACTTCCATACATTCATGCCTTATAACACACTATCAAAGCACCTCATCTCTACCAATTTTGTACAAGTATCCACTAATGAGATGAAAAGGGGCAACACATACAACCAATTACTTTTTCTCTTGAACACTCAAATAGGCTAGCACATAAACTATTAAGTGAAAATAATCTATCTCTTATAATTCCTCAAGCATGTGCATGACTTGGAACAAATTTACATAAGGTGATTCATCCTTAATTTCATGTTCTGATTCACTAGATTATATCCATGACAAGTGATATGGTCCATAATTAACCTTATCAAGTTTTACCAAAAAATAGAATTATTAAAAGAGAACAATCCAACAACAAATGCATCCATACAGCACCAACTTATTCATGAGGTCTTAAGTACATCATGAATATTAAATAAACTAAATGGGGTGGCTAATAAATACTAATGAAACTTTTAGATAATGTATACCATAGACAAAAAATTCATGCTTTTTAGTCTTTTAGTTTTGTTCATTTGGAGTGAATTTTTTACTAGAAAAGTAGATGGGATGATCAAGAGTACCCTCACCAGGTTAGGTAAGAATAGAGCCTACCACCATACCTAAAGCATCAACATGTACATGAAATGGCTTTTTTAGTATGGGAATTTGAGGATGGGTGAAGTGACAAGCTTCTCCTTGAGTGATTCAAATGTATTTTGTTGAGCATCTATTCATAAAAATTGACCATTATATTTAATTAGTTCTTCTAGTGGCACTACAAGATTTGTGTATCCATGGATTAACTTTTGATAGTATCTTGTGTGTCCCAAGAAGTCACGGGCCTCACATTGAGTGGTGGGTGTTAAAATATGAACAATAATTTCAACCTTAGCTAGATCCACCAAGAGACCATCATGATAAATGATGTGATACAACAATATGCCAAAATGGGTAGAAAAGACACACTTCTTTAGATTCAAATAAATCTAAAGTTGATGGTAGCACTCAATCATGAGGCAAATATTAGCACAATTATCACATACTAAACCATGTACGGTCTAGTCATCTAGGTAAATTTGAAGAAACTTGTGAATGAAGTATTTGAAGGATTTTACTATAATTCTTTGGACTTGATGGTATCCATATAATCCATTAGTGAAAGTGTAAATCTTACACCCAAAAACTCCTTCCAAAATATCTTTAGTGAAAGGTTTTGGGAAAGGGTTAGTTACACAAGTAATATTGTGTACCTTATAGTCCACACAAATGTGAACAAGACCATATTTATTGATACCAATCACCATAGGGTTTATCCACTCATATTAATAGGGGTGATTACCCTAAGACGTAACATACTATCTATTTCCTCTTTAATCCTGACATGAATATTAGGATTCATGATATATGTCCTTTTCTTTACTGTTTGATTTCCTTTGACTAACTTTATATGCATCTTTCTTAAGTAAGGATGCACTCCTTTCATGTTTATGTAGTTACATAGGAAAGCATCTTGATATTGTCAAAAGATTTTAAATATTTTGGATACCTCCATATCAAACCAATAATTCTCCATAATAGGTATTTAGGCATATCATTGATCCCAATATTATAGTGAATCATCTAAAGTGTCTCATAATAAGGTTTATTCTCAACCTACATTGTGTCTCTCATGTTGTGCTCCCCATATTTAGTATTTAAGACTAAGTGGTCAATAAATTGGTCTTGCAGATTAGAATTGGTACCTTATTCAACTTGTCACACTAATTTTTTATTACCTTATCATATCTATTCCTAAAGTGAAAGGTCTAATGGAGAGTCATCCTATAATGGATACATTCTAAGTTCTTGGAAGATAGAAAGGTTATCTTTATGTGCACCCTATATATTTTGAATGCAATATTTAATTGGCACTGGGTCACCTATAATATACTTCTAAATTTTTTAAAGGGAGAGGTAAAATAAATTTGAGGGGATGAATATGATAATGCAAATATCATATTTTTCCTCAAGTTAGACCATGAAGGCATTTCTTCACACTGTTCTTGATGAATATAACATGCTTTATCCCAAGTGCATAGAGTACCATAAAATGCATGAACCCATAAATATTCAAGTAAAGTGTTTTTATCATTCCAAAGTATTTCACAAGCTTAGATATGATCTTATAGAGAATAAAAACTATTGTAACTTAGAGTGTCATGAACTTGATTATCATGATGAAAATGGTAATTCATGGTGGTGTGCACATGGTCCCAATCGATAAAATTATGATGGTGAGTAGCCCACTAGTGAATAATGGTTCCCTAAAGAACATAAGTGAGAGAGTGCATCCATTCATCTATAAACATATAAATTTTTTCTATCTGTTGTGTGAACTCACTGACCTATATCTAACCATGAAATGTAGGTGTTTGACCCAAATATTGAGGTAGTGCGTTCATCATATGTCCACCAATGAGACAAATATATATGTGGAACTTTTTTACCTTATGAGGAGATATTAAATAGATCTTGATAACCCCATAAAATCATATTGTCATGTCATACGTGAATTTATCCCATTGTTCACAAGCAATACTAGTAGTGTCCAAGACTGATTAAACATCTTCCCACCATAAGATGCCATCAGACATAGGGTACACACTCTCATTCTCATGTGCCATTATGTTATAAATGTGATTTAGGTCTTTTTTAGCATCAACTGATCCTACAAAAGGTGGTCCTTGATCCTTATTCAATGGTATGACCACACATTAGGTGTCATTCTCAAAAATGATGTAGTACCTCTTGAATCTCAATTTGACATTGTTTTCATAACACCAAGGCTGATCAAGAAGAGTTGGGAAATCATCAACTTCAGCCAACTCAATAACCTCAAAGTTACCTATTCAAGTGACACCTAATATTATGATAGTATCATCTTTAAGAGATCCTATAGGCATTGCATGGGTATTATTGGCCATAAACAAGACATGAGGATAGGGTTGTAAATAAGGGCTCCCTATCATCTTCCAAACATACTATGTGAGGACATTAACTTTAAATCCTATGTCTAAAAAAATATCTCATATGAGCCATCCATCAATGGACACATTCATAAAAACTTCCTTATCACATTAAGCATTGAATTGGATGGGAGTGGCTTGTCTGAGTGCATGGTTAAAAGGATAGTCTATTGAATATGTGACCATCTAATACTGTAACCAAATCTTGAGAATAAGGATGAGGTATTTTTGAAGAATCAACATGCATATCTCTCAGAACTCATCCTTCCCTGAGTATGTAGAAGGCTTCATCTACATAGTAGATTACATAGGAGCTTATTTCTATTTTAATAATTCTATTTCTTCTTGCATATATCATACTAAGGCCATCATGTCATGAAATAATTCTTTTTATTATCTATCACCAGGTTATTGACATGCACAAGGCTCTTCTCAGTGGACTTTTTCATCTAGTAGTGTTGACATTGTAGGTTGAGTAAAGGTTCCACTTTGAGTAGTGATGTTTACCTTAGGTTTGATTGGTGGAGTAATGGTACATGATATCCATTTAGTAGTAGAAGTTTAATAAAAATGGATCATTTTAGTGCCCTTATCATTTTTCTCTTTTATGAGGACTATATACAAGTTATGACACTCTTCTAGGTGATGTTCATTTCTACAATAGGCATAAATTAGAGGGCTGGGCAATCACACTGGTAGTGGTCCAAATATCCTACTTGTAACATGTCCATAGTGGGAAATGACCACCTCCCCATACATTTCCTCATCTTTAACCTCTGGAAGTTTAGCCTCCATTATTCTCCTGGTTTTTTACTACATAGGCTTGGCACATTCTTCATGTTTGTGCTTCATGAATATCATCAATTACATTTTAGTAATTTGTGTCATGTGTGTAAACATCACATATATTAAAATATAGTGACACCTTTGTTTGATTTACATGATAAATCAAGGGTCAACTCTGTTCATCATGATCTTCTTTACAAATTTCACATGTCTACTTCAAGATGGCATGAATGTTTCTTTAAGGGAAATTGTTCCTATTATAAAATTATACTTCACAGTCCACACACCAAATACTATTGTGTGTATCATTTACATTGCTGACTGTAAGCTTTTCTAATTGTAAATACATAGTAGTAATTTGTGCCTCCAAAATTGGGTTGATTCTTGTATCAATATTTCCTACTAATTCAACACAATTGGTGGATTCTAATGCCTTTCATGGGTTGATGAAATTCTTGTGGGATAGAGCTCATCTGAAGGGAAGTAATAAACCTCCCACCTACTATGTGTGTTGCATCAAGTTTATTTCAAATGATAGCTTAGATAGAAGAGTTTTGAAATGTGCATCATACATACACACACTTTTATAAAGTTTTCTCTTGATATCCCTCAAGGTATTAATACTTTTCTATAAGAATTATGGAATGTCAAATCCTTGAAAGAATGCATCCTTCATTATCTCAAAATTCATAACTATCTATTGAGGATCAAACTTTATATACCATTTTTTCATGAAATCCAACAATGTGGTGGAAAACTAAGTTTCCTTGGACTTATATGAGCTTATCCCATGCACTTGAAAAATTATTTAACAATTTTAATCATGTTCTGATGGGTTATCAATGCCTTTATATTAAAGAAGGTAGAGTGAAATCTCATAGTTTACTATAGGTGTGCTAGAGGGTGGTGCTTGTGTTTGATACACTTTGGTTCCTCCTAATCCCTATGGTGGGGGTTAGCCAACTCCTCTTGAATTACCTCATATGCCAATTGCACCCTAAGTGTAACCTCATCCAATGTTAAACCCTACACCTCCTGATGTATTTTGCATAGTTGAAACAAAGGGCACATATAGAGTTTGATTTATCAATATTGGGCTTAAGTTCTCCCCACTAGTATTTGTTCAACCTAGAATTCCAAGGCTATCCATATGATTTATAAGTAATGGAAAGGATAAAGGTAACTCCAATTCCCCTTGTAATTCACTATCTTGAATTGATATTCTAAGATTCTCTTCAATAGATGCTTTTGACTCTACACTATCACTATCCCAATTCCTATACTAATTATTTATAACTCAAAAGCATTAGCATGCACTATGGTGGGGGAATGAGGTCTAAAAATATTGGGTTTAGAACCTCCTAGAGCTTGTCCTACTTATTCTATGTGTAGTTGTGTCAATGAGGGGCACAAATCTAGAGTTAAAGAATATTCACTATGCCTCTCCACCTCCTTGTGAATTCTCATGGAAAATCCAAAATCTTCTCACTCTCTTTAAGGATCACTTTATACCATAACCCTCTACCTGACCTCATTATACTTGCACTTTTTCAACCCTTAATGGCTGACTTCCATACTAAACTACCAAATCTACACTAATGCACATCCATCCATTACCCTACTAATTGCATTGCTCATGCCCTAAAGAGTTTAGCTATCCATATAAAAATTATCAATCCAAAAGTTGATCATTAACTTCTTAATCTCAAAGGGAAATTGAGTTATATACCTTCCACATATCTCTCTAAATAAATTAAACTAATATTCATCTGGTCATGAAAATGTAGACATGACATATTCCATCACATAACTGTTAAGCATTCCTTTCCACCAAAAATTTATTGCATGAATCCAAGGAGTTTTAAATTTTATCAAAGATGCTTGGTTATCAATTATCTAAGTAAGCTTTCATCTGAGGTTACTTGAGCAATTTTGTGCATACATTAACTTCCAAGCATGTAAGTGAACATGTAGATATACAAAGAAGATTTCATATAATGAGTCATAGAAATTCTTTGCTTCTCATGCACGTGTCTAAACTCGTGGTTCAAGATATTATTATGCAAAGTCATATTCTACTACATTAACCTAACATTCAATATTCTCCAATGATAGTCTATTGAGCATTTTAATACCATCATGCTAACAAGTGTAACGGATCCCGATAATGGAACTAAAAAGTTGGTGCTTTTTATACTTAGTCTAGTAAACTAATCTAGTTGCATGACTAGAGTAAACTAAGAGTTTTATAGGATAACATGTTGGCATTTCATGTGAGAGGGAGTCTTGTGATCTCACCCTAAGCATAAATATTATGATTTCTTCCCATTGATTCTACCATGTGATGGCATATGTGTTGAGCACTTGACAATGAAGTGCTTAAATAAGCACATAGTCTATTAATTATTATAATACTTATGATTTTTGCCTTGTTAATGCAATCATTCCAATACTAATTCATCATAGAAATAAAAAAATGTGCAAAACAGTAAAATAATAATAATGCCATTGATTCACATAGAAATATAAATGTAACAAAGGTATTCCATTGTATTAAGCATGAGGTTCAACAAGTAGTACATAGGTTCATTGTCTCAATAAATATCACTTAGCATTATCACAACTAACATGTTCAAAAATACAAATTTTATTAATAAGCTTCTTCTAAAAAAATCTAACAACAATCCTAAGTACAACTATGGGGTATTTATACATAAGTTACCTCAGTCTTTCAAAACATCATTGATTTAAATATAAATGGCTTGATAACGATTAGGTTAAGAATATCAGTTATAACAAGCTGTTATATTAACTTAAATTACAATGAGTGTGTATCCACCTTATATTCTCTATTTATGTTTGATATTTTATATTTTGATCCTATCGTTGTGTGTGTCGATGCTAGATATACACTTGACTAGTCTTCTCCAAAGCATTTTCTAATTTTTCTTCAACCAACTCTACTTTTCATGCCCTTTCCTAGGTCATACTCAACTATCTAAGTCTCACATCCTTAGTTATTTTTTCCCCTTGCATCTTGGTTCTTCGTTACTTGGTTCTTCCATGCCAAGGTCTTCCATGCTTTGGTCATTTATACCACTATCCTTTTGTGATATCTCTCTTCTGCTCTATGGCTTATTTTCATGCCATCAAAAATTTATCCAAATTTTTCCAAAATTAGGGTCCAACACTCATTGTCACTCCCTATGATCAAATATATTTTTCACCTTCTTCTACCCATGGATAAGCATTTGTGAGGTTGGGTCAGCCCTATTCTGACATGATGGGCACAAGTCATGCCATGGCTTGCTTAGATGTGCCTCTACATTTGGAAGGTTGAGAAAGTCAAACCATTTGGATGTGGTAGGCATGTTTATACTTTTTGTAAATTTTCCTCAAATTTTAAATCTTTTTAGCTTGAATTAAACTCTTTGTTGATGTCAAAAATTTGGGAAATTTTGACTATACAAATTTTGATAATATTAGGTTTCAAAGCAAAGATATGAAAATAGAGTTCAATGAACATGACTAAAGCCAAGTGCACACATATGGGTAATATACAAGTTTAATCATATTTTTTGAGATGTTATAGACCTATAAAATAAACAATGACATTACCCATCACCACATGAGTTAAATTTTCATTGATATCATCCACATAGGGTTTGATATCTTGTTTTATGATTTGAGAAGTTACATAATAGGTAGAAAGTTATTTTAGGGATTGTTATCACAAAGGATTGTACCTATCTTAATTTTGTAGCTTGTTATGCAAGTGCCTAATGAAGAAATGGAAAAACCTCCAAAGCCATGAGATCTTGGAAATTTGAGGTTAATATCTAGATAAGGCTAGCTTCCTTTCACTAAAATCTAATCCAAACTAATAAAATATCAGCCTTTTAGGATTTTTTCTCTTTAATGCTCTCATATCCTAAACTAGGGCTTTGATGGTAAAAATATTTAAAGAAATTAAATTTTCAGAAAAAATGAAAGCATGGTGATTGCACCAAATTTGTATAGTGGATCTAGATGCTTGCTTGGAAAGCACAATAGGGTAGAAAGTAAATTGATTTTATTTTAAGCATAGACTTACACAAATTTGGAAATCACAGGTAATATTTTAGCTATTATTCAACAAAGTGTCAAAGATATTTATTTCAAAAAAAATTATCAAGAGGGTGAAATAATATAGATAAATTATCTTGAGACTAAAATAAAAGATAAAACTTTCACAAAGAATTAGATAAATTGTACAACATAGAGATTCCATAGACAAGATAGGGAAAAACTTCAACTTTATTTCTCTCTAAAGGCTACATTTTATAGTAAATACATTCAAAATTTATAAAAATATCACTAACAACAAAAGATACCATTGGGCCACAAAGACTGCCCTTGTTTATACAAAATATGTCTTAGAAGACATGTAGTTGTCAAATGGTCAACACTCATCAGAAGGAAATAATGCAAACTAGAATGCCTCATGTAAAAGAGGGTGAGTTCATCTATTTATAACATTTTGGACTTATGGGAGTGCTTATGTTGCATGCATGAGTTGGGAAAGAATTTAGAGGTGATCTTGGCATAGCTAGATATCTTCATGCAAGGCTCCTTAGATGATGGATAAAAATAACTCTCCATATAAGAAGCAGTGCCCAAAAGGACTTTGTCTTTTCTAAATAAAAGGTAATATTGAAAATAAATTTCCAAACTTGTTTTCATGCAAACCCCACCATGAAAAACTAAAGTGACACTTTTCAACATCCAAGCCTTTATCACTTTCACCAAAAAAGGACCATGTAATTTGTGTTTTATGACCTTTCACCTTTTCATTTCACATTAATTAAAATAAAAAGTGCAATTTTTAACTTGGTTTTTGCAACTTCCACATTTAAAAGATATAAATTGAAAATTATATGTCTTTCTCTTTCTCCAAAAGAGTTCTAAAAAATACATAGCTGCACCTTGCAATTACAAATTACAAATTATAATGTCTTCAAAATGAAAATACACATGATATCAAAATGTGAAAATATTCGAAGAGAGGGAAAATTAATCAGTCTTCAAAATAGCTTCAACTTTCTTGTCATTTTTTCCTCGTAGCTTCTTTGAGTATGTGTCAAAGGCCTTGAATATTTCCTATATTCACTCTTCATCTAGCGCATAAGAATAGATGTTAGAGGTTACGTAGTCTATCTATACATCAAACAAATCTCTTAATAAAGTCCTTATACCTTGCATTTTGGTTTTCATTTGATAATTTCTTTCTCATATTTGATAAACCTATGAATTGAACTTAAGGCAAAGACTATGTATTTTACTGACTCCTCAACTATTGGCTTAAAATGTTCCGAGACCTATTCTAACTATAATATATTGCCAGCATCATCCATTGGTCAGCATGACATTAAATTCATCATTCCATTAATCTCATATAGCACATCAATAGCTTTATAATGAGCCTCCTTGGCTTGCTCAGCATACTCGATCAATATCTTCCTCATTCTCAATAGAGTTATTTAATATATTCTCAACAATGAGGGTATTCATATCAATTGACTTTATGTCTATCAATTTTGGATAATACATGTTCAAAGTTTGAACTTCTCCTCATATCTTTTGATTTATGATTTTAAAATTTCTTTTCTCTCTATGATGATACTTTAATGTTCCATCATTGATAAGAGGGCCCTATTGCCTCTGGTAATTAGTTTTTTAGACCATTCCTTTGTATCCCTTCTTATGTGAGCAATCTCTAATATTGAATTAATTATAGCTTGATCTAGACTGATTGGTTACACTACCTGTGGTTTTTATGATGTTTTACTGAGCTTTATGAATTGGTTAAGTGCTTCAGTCAACTGATCAACTTTATTTTTAAGTTCATCCTTGGTGGCTTTATCATGGTCAATTATCTAGAAGATAGAGTTAATGCCTGACTACACATCATGATTAAGCCTTTATCTTATCTATAGACCAATGTGTATATGAGAGAACTAATAATCTACCACCACAATATCTTCCTTTGATTTGTCTAACAGGACAACTATAATCTCAACATATCTCTCTCCCTTGTCATTAGTGAATGTTCTTGAGATGGTTCTGGGAGTAGGTTTTGACTTCTTCTTGAATTTGATCATGCTAAAGTCCAAAGTGCTAGGATCAATAGTTATTTTTCTATTTTTTTCTCATTGATTTAGATAATCAACTAGGGATAGCCTTTTGTGTTTTTAGTATAGTCACCAAGGAATCTATAGCTGATGTAGTTGCACTAACTGATTCTATGACTAAGGAGGCCTCTTGGGAAGATGACACTATTGTTAGCTTAGGAGGTGTCTATGAAGGTTTATTCTCACCAATAGTTTACAAACCCATTACTGCACCAAATGTTTGGGTTGTTTCAAGATCCACTAAATGTATGGATGAATTAGTAGAAATGGGGGAAGTGGAGTCAATAAAATTAGGAGTCATGAATTTAGGAACTGATGGAAGGGTGGAAGCCAAGGAACTAAATGTGTTAATTAGGTGTGTGGGTCCAATTAGGTTTGGTGAGGTGAAAATGTTGGGTTGAGAAGAAGAGGGAATAATACTCACTCTAGAGGTTAAAGTGCTCTATGGTATGATAGTCAAGATGACTGAATATAAGGTAATGTACTATTGAGTGGTGTTTGGGATTAATGGTGATGAAAAATAAGGAATTGTGAATGGAATATAAATCAAGAGTGGATAAAATGGGGAAGGAGAAGTGGGAGGAAGGGAACCTAAAGTAGAAACTTGGACTCCCACTATAGGAGGACCTTGAGTGTTCCCTAGACTTGTTTGTGATGCTTGTACTTGGCTTATTAAGGTGGGTGAAGTGGTAGATAAAGTAGGGATGAGTGGAGGGAGAGGAGATGAAACTTTTGATGCAATGGAAACTTGAGGTACTTGGTGAAAAGAGGTAACCAGTGGAAGTGTTGAAAACTCCTGTACTATAGAAGTAGGAAAAGGGGGGACAATGGAAACATGAGCCAATGATATAGGATATGAAGTAGTAGATCCCTATGTTATTAATGTTGTCTCTTCTACTAAAAGATCAATGGGTTTATGTGTATCTTCTCCTTCTTTCCTTGATTCTCCTTTTTTGGCCTTAGTTTTTGTTTTCCTCTTATTTTTATGTTCAAGTCGCATTAATGTTTCACCAGGGCCCTTTGTTGTTAGTGTTATACCATTTACTTTTAATTTTAGGATATTTTCTTCAACTCCTATGGTTTCTCTTGTAATATTCACTCTTTTACTCTTTAGCCAATTAATAGTCATGTTGATGACATGGGATGCTATATCAAATAGATAAAATGAATTGAGAATTGACCACCTGACCAGTGGTATAAGTTTTACAATGACCTAGGTGAGGTATAGTGGATACACTCTAGAAACATCATCTTCCAAGTCATCAGGGATTGGTGCTAAATCATAATCCTTTATTTGTCATAGGGACATTATTGATTAGTCCCTCATTCTAACCATCTCTTCATCATCACAATCCTCTCAGTAATCTTCATAGTGTGGCACATGTTCATATGATGTTAACTCTAATACATGAGTGATTTTACCATATGGGTCAAAATATGGTTTGGACTCTAGGGTCCTCAATCTTACTTGACTCATATCTACCTCTACACCTATGGCCTTTAGAAGAGTTTGGCATGTATAATAACTAATAGAAATTGGTAAATGAATCTCTTCACTATGGCTATCCAAGAGGAGCTTATGGGTTTCCACTAGCTACCACACCAATTCCAATAATTCCCATTTATCACTTACATACTAGGGGAGGGTGTAGGGATAACCACTGACGCTTACTACCCTAATATAGGAATATATGGGGAATTGTATGAAGAATGATCCCAATTTAGTGATTTCCTTTTTTGCCTCCCTTTATAACCTTTCCCTTCTAAGTTCTTGATTAAACATGATGATGATGCTATAGTTGAAAGCATCATTAACTCTTATAAACTTATGCTTACTATCTTGAAGGGTGAGGTCAAGGTAGTAGTTATACAATCTTGTTATTTCATTAGGGACAACATTGAGACATGGGAATAATCTCCCCTTAGCCAAAATATTAACAATATATGAGCACATGTAAATTTTGTTTGAGGTTTGAAGCTCTAATAATTATTGATGAAGAGAATCACTGATTAATTGTGCCAAATGTATATATTTCTTATTCTCTCAGATGGTCTAGATATATTGGTACATACACTCATAGCACTGGGAATTAGGACCACTAGTGACTTTATGAAATAATGTTATAACATCTCTCACCTCCTCTATAAAATTAGATCTATACATTGTCTTGGGCAATTTGGTGGAGTGATGAGGGGTCTTGAACCATTATTTTTTGATAATATTTTGGCATCCATATTTATTCTCCTCACAGAATTATGCAGACATTTGGGGAGTTATATCTAGATAAATTTTGAATTCAAAAATGGAAAACACCAAGTTAATGTAATTGGAGTCAAGATCTAGAATCTTTACTCCCTTATCATTATACATTTACATCCTATTGGGATCATAGTGTTGAGCCATTGTATGAATCAATTTAGGACTTGAATAGTTAGGAGAAAGGTTTTAGCTTGTGTAAGTCTAGAGTCATTAATACTCTGTATCGAGTCATTTTTAAAATCTACCCCTACTCTAGCCCATAATTCTCTTAGGTCCATATGACCTAATTCAATATCACTGATTTCTATGAGAGTGCATTGTAAATAAGAAGCCACTTTAGGGACCTTATATTTGAACTTCATCTCTTTGGGAGGCATGAAGATTATAGACAAATCTTATAAGTAACCAACTATGGAAGTTGGTAGAAACTATAGGTGTATGAAGCACTTATCCCTTCTGGAAAAACTTTGAGGTGTTTGGAGCATGTCCAATGTCTATGGTGTTTATGGATTAATAATCTCTAGTGGAGGTGGGATGTGCTTGGAGTAAGTCCACTCTCCATAGTGTTTGAAATATTTTGGGTTATCAATGGAAGTGGGAGGTGATTAAGGCATGTCCAATATCCAAAATTCATTGTGAATCTATGGATGTGAAGGGTGCTTAGAACATTCCCAGTGCTTACCAAGACACTGGGAGGGAAATAATCTTGGAGGGTTTTTTTTTGAAATGGAGGAATATGCTTTAGGAATGTTCATTTTGGATTATGAAAAGGGCTTGATTTTGAATGCAAAATCCCTAGATAAATAATGGAGGAAGCTCATGGGATATTTTTGAAATTATTCACTTTGAAACCCTAGGATGCCCTAGATGTATTATCCATTCCATTGAAAACTAAGCGCTACACCAAACACACAAAATTACTTAAAATGACCTACCAACTGCTATAAAACTAGATTTTTGAAGGAAAGCCTAAAATTGGAAAGAAAACTTGACAAGTAATGGGAAAAAAAACCTTTAAAAATGGAGACATAAAGGTATAAAACACAAGATGAATACCATTTTGGTGGATTTAGGTGATGTCTCTTAGCATAGCTGATGTTGCTCGATGTATTCTTGCTCATGGTTTGAGGTCAAAAAATGGTAAGGATGATAGACTAGAGCTCTAAAACATACTTAACAAGAGAATCATATGATAATTATTTTACAAATCAACCCTCATTTATTTATTAAAACCTACATTTAATGCTAGTAATGGTGGTTGGTGGTGGAGGTTAGACCTGCTTGAAGCAGGTCCACTCTCCACGATCAAATTGGCTCAATGGGAGGTGGGGTTTGTCATGCACTTTACATGTAAAAATGTGCAATATGTACTTTTATCTCCACTTACCATGGAAGGGTTTGATAGGCTTGGTGGAGGTTATACCTACATCAAGTAGGTCTACCCTCCACAGTCAGGTCAATGACTTAGTGGGGAGTGGATCTTATCATGCACTTTGCACATTATGAAAACATGTAATGTAGACTCTAAGCCCTACCTCCCATGAAAAAAGGCTAAGGTGAAATGATGAAATTTGGACCTACATGAAGCATGTCCACTTTTTATGAGTGGGTTCCTTGGTTAGTGGGACCCAGATCCTATCATGTACTTTGCACATTATGAAAACATGTAATGTGCATGCCAAGTTCTAGATTCCATCAGATGGGTACATGGTAGGATCCATATCCTGTCATGCATTATGCAAATTTTATAATCTGTAAAGTGTATGGTGAGTTTTTGATTTTGTGGATTTTATGTATTAGTGCCTCACTGGACCCAGAACCTATGAAATTTTTTACACTAGTTCAAATTACATGTAGATTCCTAAATTTTGTGAGGTAAGGGAAAGATGGATTTTGGAGGATTAAGGTTTTTTCCTAAAAAAAAAGGGGGTCTCCCTTAGGGTTATAGATATAATGATATTTTTGTGACAAAAAATCTCAACACTTTTGGTGACCTCTATGGGATGATTGGTTGCTAATCATTTGAATCCAATAGCCTTTCAAGACATTGGGCATGGAGTCAACCTCACTTTGAAAAAACTATAACCTAGGAAAGAAAATAAGTTGGGATTTCCTAGACATGAAATAAATTAAATAATAAAATATAAAAACAAACCAAAGAACAAATCCTAAAGACTAAGGCATGTGCAAAAGCACTTATTGAAAACACAATTGAACCCTATTATTTACAAAACTTTTGGAACAAGTCCTTACCTTAAAATCAAGTTTTGAGGTATATCCCATTTACTGGGATTGGTAGTTCTTCACCATCTATTATGAATTAAAATAATTTAAACTAGATTTAAATCACCATAAAATCACATAACTAGATTTTTAATGTGAAATTAGATTTAATTATGCACTAACATGCATCATAGAAACATTTCCTCAAATCATAGTTAAATTAAAGCATAAATGGAGAGAAAAAAATAGAAATAAAACCATAACATAGATCTAATATGGTTCACCCAATGTGGGCTACATCCACAAAGAAATTCCCCAATAAAATCTATAAACAAAACAAGATTACAAATACCTTTCACAGAGATAGAATATCTCTTCTTGAAAATGTTCCATATATGTTATGCTGCACTTTCACTTGCAATTGCACTTGCACAATATTGTATCTCATAGGCTATTATACCACACCCTATAAATAAATACCTTCACTTTGTAAAACATTTGCACTTTGACTTTGTATCTCAAAATCCAAACCCTACAAAAATTTACATCTATTTAAATAAACTCATCAACCTAAATAGTCACACCACACCTGCATATATAACAAATGAAGGAAAATCCACCAAACAAGGAGAATTTTGTAATGCTTATCCAAGATAAGCATTATCCATCATTTGACAACTATTCTCCACCTAAGAAAGATCATCCATAAGCCCACCTAAGGAGGAACTTACCATGTTTATCTCTCCTCTTCCAAAAAGAACATTTTTCAAAGACATGTGATCATAACCAACTCCTTGAAATAAGGAAGTCATTCCATTTTACAATAAACAACTAACTCCCTAAGATCAATTAAGTCAACATGGAAAATAGGCATCTAACAACTAACTCCATAAAACATGGACTACATATAAATTATAAATATAAGGAATATTCCACTCACATGTGAAGCAAGGTTCCACAAATGGTGGAGTGGGGAAAATGTGCTTCCCACATTTGTGGAGATTTTTAGGCCCCAAAAATATATCCCCATGGTCATATGATTTCCCTAAAGGGATCCACTCTCAAAAATATCCCACTTGGAGACTGTTTCTCCTAAACAAAATCTATCACTATTCCATGACCACTAAGGCCAACCAAATCTAAACATAGTCTCAACTTATCTAATGTGACCACCTTGGTCATCATATCTACAATATTCTATCTAGTATGAATCTTCTTTAGATTCACCAAGTTCTCCTCCAAAGTTATCTTGATAAAGTGATAATTTAATTGAATGTGTTTCATTCTCAAGTATAAAATAGAGTTCTTTGCCAAATAAATATCACTCTGACTATCATTGTGTAGTCTCCCAACTTCCTGCTCATGCCCTAAATCTTGAAAAAAATCATATAACCAAATCATCTCCTTGCTAGCCTCTGTGGAAGCAACATACTCTACCTCTGTGGTTGACAAATCCATAAACTTATATATCCTATAAATCCAACTAACTACTATATCTCTAATATCAAATATATATCCTATCATACTCCTACTATCAATATCCCCTGCCATATCTGAGTCCACATAACCGTTAAAAATTGTATCTAATCCACCATAACATAATTCAAAATCCATGGTTGCTCTCAAATACTGAAGAATCCATTTCCCTACTTGCCAATGGTCATAACCAAGATCACTCATATACCTACTCACAACTCCCACTACTTGGGCAATATCTAGCCTAGTAGAAACCATGACATACATCAATCTACCAATTGCCAATGAGTAAGGTACCTTGGACATCTTAAGATTTTCAACCTCCATCTTGGGACACTATTCCTTTGATAATATAAAGTGGCCTACCAAAGGAGTACCAACAAATTTAGAATCTAACATGTTAAACCTTTCCAAGAATTTCTTCACATACTCTAATTAGGATAAGATCAGTGTCCTCTCCTTCTTGTCATGATTAATTCTCATACTAAGGATTTTATTTGCAGCACCCAAATCCTTCATATAAAAGGAGTCACTAAGATATTGTTTGAGCATATGAATATGTTGTATGTTCTTTCCTATAATTAACATGTCATCCACTTACAAGCATTTTGATGTACATACAATGGTCATAATTATAGCTTTGATATTATTATTCCAACTTAAAATAATCAAATTTTTTATACCATTGTCATGGAGTTTGTTTTAGGTTATATAACCTCTTCTTTAGTCTACACACATATTTCTCCTTCCCTTTGACCTCATATCCCTATGGCTGCTTCATAAAAAAAATTTCATCCAAATCACCATGAAGAAAAGTAGTTTTCACATCTAATTATTCTAAGTGCAAATATTTAACTACACTAAACCAAGAACAGTCCTAATAGAAGTCATTTTTATAATAGGAGAGAAAAACTCATCAAAATCAATACTTGATTTTTGTGTAAACCCCTTGACCACCATCCTAGCCTTATGCCTTTTTCTCCCTTCATATTCTTATTTTATTTTGAAAATCCACTTGTTTAGAAATTCACTCTTGCCCTTGGGTATCCTCACCAAATCCCATGTTTGGTTCTCTATGAGAGATCTATTCACCTCATCCATGGCTTGATCTCTCTTTATCTTGGCATCTACTTGCATTGCTTCCTCATAACACTTTGGTTCTCCATTGTTAGTGAGTAACAAATAATTAAAAGGAGAAAAATGTTTAGATTCTCTTCTTACCCTATAAGACCTTCTTACCATAGGATTTTGGGATCCTTGTGTAGAAGGTTCCTAAACTAATTCATTAGATACTTTTCCATCTATAATGTCATCCAATAGTATGTACTCTTTTTGTTCCTATTCCTGTTCCTACAACTAATACTTAAACATGAATTTTTCATTAAAGACTACATCTTTAGACCAAAATATTTTCTTATATTTAATGATCCATAAATAGAAACTAAAGTCATCCTCACCATAACCAACAAATGTGCATTTCTTTGATTTTACCTCTAGCCTGGTCCTATCTTCTTTTTAATGAGAGTAGAAGCCTCGCATCCAAAGACTCTAAGAAAATAATAATCACCATAATTACTAGACCAATCTTATTTAGGAATGCCTCCATCCAAAGGTATAGAAGGTCCTCTATTAATCAAATAAACTATTGTGCTAACTACTTTTACCCAAAACTTTAAAGGCAACCCTACATGTAACCTCATGATCTTAGCATGTTCCATTATTATTTTGTTCATACTTTTAGATACCCCATTCTATTGTGGAGTTATTGGAACCATCCTTTGCCTATGGATTCTTTTTAGAACAATAATCAAATAAATCATTACTCCAATACTCACCTCCATTATTTGATCTGAGACATTTCAAATTGAGACCTCTTTCATTCTCAACCAAGGCTTTCCAATTCTTAAAAGTGTCAAATACATTAAATTTATTTTTAATACAATATATCCAAAATTTCCTAGTTGCATCATCAATAAAAGTGACATAATAATTAGAACCACTAATATAAGATACTTTAGTTGGTCCCCATACATTTGAATGTACCAACTCTAACTTGTGCTCTTTCTTTGTGGGTCTAACCTTCAGGAACTTATCCCGCTTCTATTTCTTGTACACAAAATTCTAGATCTAGGTATTTTAATCTAGGAAAATTATCTTTTGAGATCTCCATGCCCTTATGACTTATATGACTGACCCTATAGTGCCACATAGTTGTATTTCCATATGTAGTAACTAAGTCATAAGAATCAACACTACTAGTCAAATATAAAGTACTAACTTTCTTACCTCTTAAAATCATAAGAGAACCTTTGGTAACTTTCCAAAAATTTATATTAAATATTACCAAATAACCCTTACTATCCAATTTCCCCATTAAAACCAAATTCCATCTCAACATAGGCATGTGCTTGACATCCTTAAGTATCCATGTATTCCTATTTTGAATATTAACCTAAACACAACCTTTCCATACTATCTCACATGGTTCATCATCACCAAGATAAACATGTCCTAAATTCTCTTGAACATAATCAGTAAAATAGTGCCTATGTGGTGTGGCATGAAAAGAAGCCCCTAAATCTAATACCCAAGACTTAAAAAAACTATCCATAGAAATAATTAATTCATCTTGACATGATTTACCTGATTTCAAATTTACCTCATTCATTTCCTCTTTTTGGCATTCTTATCCTGAAGTGACCAAAATGCTTCTTTGAGTGTCCACTCTTCCCACAATGCCAACATATCATCTTGGATCAAGATCTAGATTTAGATCTACCCTTTGACTTTCCATGATTGCCTTTTCTCTTGTTATTTTGCCTCCCTCTAGTATCAATAGACAAATAATTACCTAAAGATGATTCACCAATATTTTTCCTTCACATTTCCTCACTAAGAATCACACCTACATCTTCAAAATTTAATCTTCCCTTAGTAGGGACTATATTACTCACAACAATAACCAAACTATCCCAACTATCAGGAAAAGAACATAAAATTAGCAAAGATTTGACTTCATCATCAAAATTAATTCTAAAATAAGTGAGCATACTTACAACTGTATTAAAATCATTTAGATGATTAGCAGTTGAACAATTCTCAGACATTTTCATGTTAAAAAATATTTTCACAATTTTTTTTATTAGAAGCAAAGGGTTTCTCATACAACTTCCTAAGTTTATCCATGAGATCCTTTGTAGTTTCTCATTAGAAATGTTAAATGCAATATAATATGCAAAGCATAACCATATGGCTCCCAATGCCTTTTTATCAAGCAATGAGCAATCCACATCACTCATACTTACAAGTTGTCCTACTTTCTCCTCCAAGGGGATATGAAGCTCCTTATGATATAGGTAATCTTCCATCTACATTTTCCAAAAACCAAAAATTCTTACCATCAAAATTCTCAACTCTAAATCTGATCTCTTCTCCCATGTCTCCTACTCAAGCTAATAACCTTTCATATGATTTACCACTTAATCAAAACACAACCAATGCTCTGATACCAGTTGTTAGGAATTAAAAGAATTTAAACTAGATTTAAATCACCATAAAATCACATAACCATATTTTAAATGTGAAATCATATTTATTTATGAACTTACATGCATCACAGAAACAATTCCTCAAATCATAGTTAAATGAAAGCATAAATAAAGAGAATAAAATAGAAATAAAAACATAACATAGATCTACCATGGTTCATTCAATGTGGGATACATCCACCAATAAATTCCTTAATAAAATATATAAACAAAATAAGATTACAAAGACCTCTCATAAAGATAGAATATATCTTCCTAAAAATGTTGCACATATGTTATGCTACATTTTCACTTGCACCTGCACAATATTGTATATCACAAGATAATATACCACACCCTAAAAATAAACACTTACATTTTAAAAACCATCTACAATTTGAATCTATCTCTTAAAATCCACACCATATAAAAATTCACATTTGTATAAATAAACTCATCACCCTAAATAGTCACACCACACCTGTAGATATAACAAATGAAAGAAAATACACCAAACAAGGAGAATTGTGCAATACTTATCCAAGATAAGCATTATATATCATGTAACAACTCTCCTCCACCCAATCAAGCTCATCCATAATCCCACCTAAGGAGGAACTTTCCATGTATATCTCTCCTCTTCCAGAAAACACATTTTCAAAATAAATGTGATCACAACCAACTCCTTGAAACAAGGAAGTCATCCCCTTTTCAAATTAAAAACTAACCCCATAAGATCAAGGAAGTAAACATGGAAAATAAGCATCTAAAAACTAACTCCAAAAAACATGGAATACATAAAAATTATAAATATAAGGAATATTCCACTCACATGTGGAGCAAGGTTCCACAAAAGGTGGAGAGGGGAAAAATGCACTCCCCACATTTATGAAGCTCTTTAGGCCCAAAAAATATATCCCCATGGTCATGTGATAGCCCCAAAGGGTTCCACACTCAACACCATTAAACTTGGTGAGATAGAATGTGTTGGGCCCTTTGCACTGAGTGATGACATATGGACCACTCCATATTGCATCAAATTTGGTGTGCCTACCTAGTTTTGCTTTATCTACATCCCACTTCAGGACCATGTCTCCTTTATTGAAGCTTCTTATATTTTCATTTTTATCAAAGTTATTCTTGATTTATGTCTTATTTTCTTCCAAGAATTTTATTGATTAATGCTTGATTTCTTCAAGATCCATGAGTTTAACTAGTCTCACCATCATCTCATCATTGTCAATTAGGTCCAAATGGTGATTTAACTCCAAAGAGGGTAGTTCAATTAGCAATGAAACTCTGGATTATCTTTCATACATCAACATAAAAGGGGAATTATCAATGGATCTCTTTGGTGTAATTTTATCAACCCATAGTGCTGATCTTAGATTCATATGCCATGTTCTTTGGTTATCTTCCATAGTTTGTTTAATGATTCTAATTAAATTCTTGTTCATGGACTCAGCAAGGCCATTACCTTGAGGGTAATAATTTGAAGACGTGATCATGTATACATTATGATTTATTTCCCATTTAATAACTTGAGTGCCCATAAAAGCCTTAGTGTTATCAGATATGATGGTGTGAGGAATACCAAACCTTGAAACTATGATGTCCATAAAATCCAAAATGGATGCTTTTGTGGCATCTTTCAAAGCAACTACTTTAGTCCATCATGTGAAATAATAATTTTATATGAGAAATCACTTGTGACCTATGCTTGATGTCAAATTGATCATGTCAGTGAATTCCAATCCCTATTGGGTGAGTGATTAATCTTCTTGAATTGGTTTGAGAGGAAGTGTAACTAGCCTTTTCTTACCAGTGAAGTAATCACACTTTTCACAATTTCTTACCCACTAATGGGAATCCTTAAATAACACAGGCCAATAGTAGCCACCACTCATTACATTGATGGTTATAGTCCTTGCTAAAAAATTTCCTCATGATGATCTATCATGAAATCGTTTGAGCACTTTAAGGACTTACACGTTCTCAATAAATCTTAACAAGACTCCATTCATATCTTTTCAAAATAAAATTTTATAAACAAGGATATAATAGATTTTTTGGAGTCAAAAATACCTTTTCTTTTACTTCTAGAAGTCATAGGGGTATTCACCAGTCTATAAGAAATGGGTCATGTCTTGAATATAGTTATTAAAAGAGTGTAGGTTATCTGGCTAAGGTATGTTTTGAGCGTACACTACATCAAAAACTAGCTCAATAGTTCTGATGTTAGCAACTAGTTTCTCACATAGTCCTTTCCTTCTTAAAAACTTCATAATCATGATATCTACATCAGATTCCATGACCTTAGTAATCCATCCTACTCATTTTTCATTTATCTTCCTACTCTATATAAATTATTTGACACTCTAGTGACTTACCATTAGATGTATCTTGTTGTTGGAGAGAATATGCATAAATTTATTAAATGCTTTGATTATTGAATACACTTATTTTTCCATGAAACTATAATTTTATTCATAACCTTTCAAATATTGGTTGAAGAAAGATATCAGCTATTCCAAACCTTCCTGATTGTGTTGAGTCAAAATTGCTAAGATATTACCCTCTCCTCCAAATGCATAGAGGATAAAATATTTCTCATAGTTCAGGTTAACTAAGGTGGGGGATTGGAAGATATCTTGTTTGATAGCCTCAAATCTTACTTTCCCCTCTTGTGTCTAGGTGAAAAGATTTCCCTTCTTTAACATTATAGTAAGGGGTTTGGCCAAGGAGGCGAAACTCAACACAAATCTCCTCATGAAGTTAATCTTCCCAAGAAAATATTTATAGCCCATTTTTATGAATCGATAATGCCAATGTAGATATGGCTCTAACTCATTTAGGGTCTATTGTAAAACCTTCTTTAGGCACTATATGTCCCATTAACTTGACTTCATGTATTATGATCATGTACTTCTTCAAATTAAGATTAATGTTGAATTCCTTACATCTTTCAAAAATATTTCTCAGGTGATCAAGATGTGCACCAATGTGCTTTGAATAGACTGTGATATCATCTAGATATACTAAGACTATATCATTTATCATTTCCTTGAATTCCATATCCATGGACATCTAAAAATTTACCCCTACATTTTTGAGACTGAATAACATCTTTTTGTATGCATATGTGCCCCATTTCATGGTGAAAACAATATTAAATTGGTTTTATTCTTGTACCAAGATTTGGTTATGACCCAAATAACCATCCAGAAGAGAAAATATCTTAGATCCTAATACTATATGTATAATTTGTTCCATAGGAGGAAGAGGATAGTGATCTTTCAATGATGCTTTGTTCAAGTCTCTAAAATCCACACATAGATGGATTTCACCATTCTTTCTGACATGGACTAGATTTGCTACCCAATATGAGTGTTTGATCAAAAATATTATATTAGCCTCTATCAACTTAGAGAGTTTATTTTTCATCAAGGGTTTGATCTTTTGATTGATGGGCCTTTATCTCTACTTGACAAGTTTTTCACTTGGATCTAGCTTAATAGTATGTTTCACTAAACTTGGGCCAAATCCTCTTAAATCATGATAACTCTAGGCAAAATTATCATCAAACTCTCAACATAATTAAAAAAAATCATGCTTATTTAAAATATTACATACCTTGCCTATCTTTAGTGACTTGCATTTTGAGATAGTTATGGGTTCAGAATTTTCCTCATTAATGGTAATGTTCTTCTTCTCACATTTCAATTGATCATCAAAGTTAAATATATTTTCCAGTGTAACAAGACCCATATGCAAATTGTTCTTTTTCAAATATATAATCTAATCACCATATTGGTCTTGTAACATTGGATGATTTCCTTTTGAAAACTCAACCTCTTCCCTCAAAAAAATTATGATCTACCTGTCACTATCAAATATTTGCCAGTTAATTATGTTATCATGAATAGAAGGCCTTATAATCAACCTCACATGTTGGCTAGTTTCCCTTTTTATTTCAACTCGTAGATTATACTAAGATGCAATAGAGGCCATGTGGTCAACATATTTATTTTTTGCTCTTGGTACTACTTGAATATTTGACACTTTATAAATTTAATGTGTTTTACAAATAAAATAGCACTAATACATGGGAAATTAAAAAACATGAAATTTTACAAAAGATAGTTTTCAATTTTGAGCTACCAATTAATAGTTATAACACAATAATTTTTTTGTAAATGAGGCATGCTTAATAAAATTTTCACTAAAAGTTTTAAAAACTCAACCTAACAAGAGGTAAGGTATATTTCCAACCACTTGATTTAGGGTGGTGAAATCCTCTAGCAAGTCCCAGACCCTATGTTTGTAAGACCTTAGCAAATTGTTTTTGGTCACACTTTTTGATCTAGCCTGGTGAATGATGAGTTCACTATCCCAAAATGCTTGTAAGATTTTGATTCCTCTATCCTTGGCCAACTAGAGGCCTCAAATCAAGGCTTCATATTTAGCTATATTATTTATGTAGCTGAATTGAAATCTAAATGAATAGAAGTAGATTTCTTTTTGTAGAGATATCAATACAACTCCCACACCTACACCATTTCTACTTCTTAAAAAATCAAAATATAACTTCCACATCCCTTGTAGATCCTCAGCTGGTTTGACTAAATTCAAGATGATTACATCTTACTCATGAATATAATATATCCCTAACCCTATTTCATGCACATTGTCATAAGGGTCAAACTTTAGGCTTATCCCCACTCATTTAAGTGAGTGTCTAGGATTTCT
This sequence comes from Torreya grandis, assembly GCA_037957365.1. Classification (NCBI taxonomy): domain Eukaryota; kingdom Viridiplantae; phylum Streptophyta; class Pinopsida; order Cupressales; family Taxaceae; genus Torreya; species Torreya grandis. Next base: position 1,818,687 of record JARHVA010001772.1, read on the forward strand.
TCTATAGTTGTGTTCTCTTAATCGACCTCTTCCTCCTCTTGATCTTGAAACGTATAGTTTATCTCTATGGAAGGAGTAAGATTATATGGTTTGATATGGTCTTTCATGATTAGATCATATCTTATTATTACTCTAGTTCTATATCTCATTTTATGTAGCATATGAGGCTAATTTATAGATATATATCCTCCCATTTTTTAGTTAAATCTCTTGATAGACAAATGGAAAAGTAGGGAGGGAGGTCTATGACTGAAATCTCATCATTGTTAATTAGTTCCAAATGGTGATTGAGATTCAGAGAGGGTAGTTCAATTTATAGTGGCACTCAAGCTTATATTTCATACACCAACATAAAATGGGAATTACCAATGGCTCTCTTCATTGTAATTTTATCAACCCACAGTGATAATCTTAGTCTCATATGTCACGTTCTTTGGTTATCTTCCATAGTTCATTTAATGACTCAAATTAAATTCTTGTTGGTGGACACAACTAGGCCATTACCTTGAGGGTAATAATTTGAATACATTATCAGGTATACAATATGATTTATGACCCATTTACTAACCTGAGTACCCATAAAAGCCTTAGCATTATCACATATGATGGTGTGAGGAACACCAAACCTTGAAAGTATGATATCCATAAAATAAAAAATGGATGCTTTTGTGGTATCTTTCAAAGCAACTACTTCTATCCATCACATGAAATAATTCATTTCTATGATAACTCACTTTTGATGCATGCTTGATGGATCACGTTGATGAATTCCAATCCCTATTGGGTGAATGATTGATCTTCTTGAATTGGTTTGAGAGGAAGTGCAACTAGACTTTGCTTACCAATGAAGTAAGCACACTTTTCACAATTTCTTACCCATTGATGGGCATACTTAAATAATGTAGGACAATATTAGCCTCTTCTCATTACCCTGGTGGTTGTAGTCCTTTCTAAAAAATTTCCTCTTGATGGTCTATCATGAAAGTGTTCAAGCACTTTGGGGACTTTCTCGTGCTCAATACATCTTAAAAATACTCCATTCATATATTTTCAAAATAAAATTCCATTAACAATAACATAAGAGGTTTATTGGAGTCAAAAATAACTTTTATTTTAATATTATAAGTCATAGGGGTATTCACCAATATGTAAGAAATGAGTCATGTCATGAATCTAGCTATTAAAATAGTGTAGGTTGTCTAGCTAAGGTATATTTTGAGCATATACTACATCAAAAACTAGTTCAACAATTTTGATGTTAGCATATATTTGCTCACATAATCCTTTCCCTCTTAACAACTTCATAATTATGATACCTCCATCATATTCCATGACCTTAGTAATCCATCTTGCTCATTTTTCATTTATCTCCCTACTCAGTAGAAATTCTTTGACACTCTAGTGACTTACCATTAGATGTACCTTGATGTTGGAGAGAATATGCATAAATTTATCGTATTCTTTGATTATTTCATGCACTTATTTTCCATGAAACTATAATTTTATTCATCACCCTTCAAATATTGGTTGAAGAAAGATATCAGCTACTCCAAACCATCTTGATTGTGTTGAGTTAGAATTGCTGAGATATTCCCCTCTCCAAATGCATATAGGATAAAATATTTTTCATAGTTTGGGTTAACTAAGGTGGGGGATTGGGAGATATCTTGTTTGATAACCTCAAAGCTTTATTTCCCCTCTTTCATCTAGGTGAAAATATTTCCATTCTTTAACATTGTAGTAAGGGGTTTGGCAAAGGAGGAAAAATTTGATACAAATTTCCTCATAAATATAATATTCTCTAGAAAGCTTTGTAGCCCTTTTTTATGACTCAATAATTCCAATGCAAATATGGCTCTAAGTAATTTAGGGTCTATTACAAAACCTTCTTTTGGAACTATATGTCCTGGTAACTTGACTTCATGTACTATGAACATGCTCTTCTTCATATTAAGAGAAATGTTGAATTCCCTACATCTTTCAAAAATCTTTCTTAGGTGAACAAGATGTGCACCAACATGCTTTGAATAGACTATGATATCATCTAGATATACTAAGATAATATCATTTATCATTCCCTTGAGTGTCATATCCATAGATATCTAAAAAAATTCCCCTACATTTGTGAGATTGAATATCATCTTCTTATACATATATGTGCCCCATTTGATGGTGAAAGCAATCTTAAATTGGTTTGAATCTTGTACCAAGATTTGGTTATAACCTGAATAACCATCTAGAAGAGAAAATCTCTCAGATCTTGATACTGTCTATAGAATTTGTTACATGATACAAATCTCCCCACAAAGTTAATATTATCTAGAAAGCTTTATAGCCCTTTTTATGACTTGACAATGCCAATGCAAATATGGCTCTAAGTCATTTAGGGTCTATTACAAAACCTTATTTTGGCACTATATGTCCCAGTAACTTGACTTCATGTACTGTGAACATGCTCTTCTTCAGATTAAGAGAAATGTTGAATTCTCTACATCTTTCAAAAATCTTTCTTATGTGATCAAGATGTGCACCAACATGCTTTGAATAGACTGTATTATCATCTAGATACACTAATATTATATCATTTATCATTCTCTTGAATGCCATATCCATGGCTATCTAAACATTTGGCCCTACATTTGTGAGACTGAATATCATCATCCTATACACATACATGCCCCATTTGATGGTGAAAGAAATCTCAAATTGGTTTGAATCTTGTACCAAGATTTGGTTATAACCTGAATAGCCATCTAAAAGAGAAAATCTCTCAAATCTTGATATTGTCTGTAGAATTTGTTCCATAGGAGGAAGAGGATAGTGATCTTTCAACGATGCTTTATTTAAGTCTTTGAAATCCCCACACATATGGATTTCACTATTCTTCTTTATGAGAAGGACTATATTTGCTATTTAAGATGAGTGCTTGATCAAAAATATTATATTATCCTCTATCAACTTAGAGAGTTTGTTTTTTAGCAAGGGTTTGATTTAGATTAATGGGCCTTTGATTCTGCCTAACAGGTTTTGTACTTAGATCTAGTTTAATAGTATGTTACACTAAACTTGGGTCAAATACTCTTAAATCATGATAAATCTTGGTAAAATTATCATTAAACTCTAAACATAATTAAACAAAATCATGCTTATCTAAAATAATGCATACCTTGCCTATCTTTAGTGACTTGCATTCTAAGATAGTGATGGGTTCATAAGTTTCCTCTTTGATGGTAATGTTCTTCTTCTCACTTTTTAGTTGGTCATCCAAGTTAAATATATTTTCTAGTGTAACAAGATCCATATGTAATGTGTTATTTTTTAGTTGTATAATCTAATCACCATATTGGTCTTGTAACATTGGTTGATTTATTTTTGAAAACTCAACCTCTTCCCTCAAAAAATTTATGATCTACTTATCACTATCAAAGACTTGCTAGTTAATTGTGTTATTAGGGATAAAAGGCCTTATAATCAGCCTCACATGTTGGTTATTTTCCCTTGTTATTTCAATTGGTAGATTATGTTGAGATGCAATAGAGGCCATGTGGTCAACATCTTTATTCTATGCTCTTGGTACTACTTGAATGTTCAAGGTGGTGAAATCATCCAGCAAGTCCCAGATCCTATGTTTGTAAGACTTTAGCAAATTATTTTTGGTCACACTTTTTGATCTAGCTTGGTGAACATTGATTTCACTATCTAGAAATACCTATAAGATCTTGATTCTTCTATCCTTATCTAATTGGAGGCCTCAAATCAAGGCTTCATATTTAGAAATATTATTAGTGTAGTTGAATTGAAGTCTAAATGAATAGAAGTAGCTTTCTTTTTTTAGAGATATCAATATAACTCCCACACCTACACCATTTCTAATTTTCAAAACATCAAAATATAACTTCCACATCCCTTGTAGATCCTCAACTAGTTTGACTAAATTTAAGATGATTGCATCTTGATCATGAATACAATACATCCCTAACCCTTTTACTTGCACGTAGTCATAAGGGTCAAACTACAAGATTATCTCCTCTCATTTAAGTGAGTCTCTAGGAAATCTATTATTAATGTTATGTTATCTTGATCCACCTCTTCCTCCTCTTGATCTTGAAACATATAGTTCATCTCTATGGATGGATTAGGATTATATGGTTCGATATGGTCTTTCATGATTAGATCAACTCTTATTATTACTTTAGTTCCATATCGCATTCTAATTAGAATAGGAGGCCAATCTACAGATAGATATCCTCCCATTTTTGTAGTGAAATCTCTTGATAGACAAATGAAAAAGTAGGGAGGGAGGTCTATGACTAAAATCTCATCATTGTTAATTGGGTCCAAATGGTTATTGAGCTCTAGAGAGGGTAGTTCAATTGACAGTGGCACTCAGTCTTATCTTTCATACACCAACATAAAATGGGAATTACCCATGGATCTCTTTGGTGTAATTTTATTAGCCCACAATGCTGATATTAGTTATATACTATGTTCTTTGGTTATCTTCTATAGTTCATTTAATGATTCTAATTAAATTATTATTGGTGGACTCAACTAGGCCATTACCTTGAGGCTAATGATTTGAAGATGTGCTCACAAATAAATTATGATTTATGGCCCATTTAATGACCTAAGTGCCCAAAAAATATTTAGCATTATCAGATATGATGGTGTGAGAAACACCAAACCTTGAAAGTATGATGTCCATAAAATCCAAAATGGATGCTTCTGTGGCATATTTCAAAGCAACTACATTAGTGCATCATGTGAAATAATCCATTGCTATGAGAACTCACTTTTGACCCATGCTTGATGGAAAATTGATCATGTGGATGAAGTCCAATCCCTATTGGGTGAATGACTGATCTTCTTGAATTAGTTTCAGAGGAAGTGCAACTAGCCTTTGCTTACTAGTGAAGTAAGCACTCATTTAAAAATTGCTTACTCACTGATGGGCATCTTTAAATAATGCAAGCCAATAGTATCCTCCTCTCATTACCTTGATGGTTGGATTCTTTTCTAAAAAATGTCCTCCTGATGGTCTATCATGAATTTTTTTGAGTACTTTGGGGACTTTCTCATGCTCAATACATATTAACAGGACTCCATTTATATCTTTTTAAAATAAAATTCCATCAACAAGGACATAAGAGATTTATTGGAGTGAAAAATACCTTTTCTTTCATTGTTAGAAGTCATAGGGGTATTTTCCATTCTATAATAAATGGGTCACATATTGAATCTAGATATTAAAAGAGTGTAGATTATCTGGTTGAGGTATATTTTGAGCATACACTACATTAGAAACTAGTTCAATAGTTTTGATATTAGTAGCTAGTTACTCACATAGTCCTTTCCCTCTTAATAGCTTCATAATCATGATATCTACATCATATTCGATGACCTTATTAATCCATCCTTCTCATTTTTCATTTATATCCCTACTCAATAGAAATTATGACACTCAAGTGACTTACCATTAGATGTACCTTGTTGTTGGAGAGCATATGCCTGAATTTATTAAATGTTTTAATTATTGAATACACTTGTTTTTCCATGAAACTATAATTTTCTTCATAACCTTTCAAATATTATGTGAAGAAACATATCATCTACTCTAAACCTTCGTGATTATGTTGAGTCAAAATTATTGAGTTATTCCTCTCTCCTCCAAATGCATAGAGGATAAAATCTTTCTCATAGTTAAAGTCAACTAAAGTGGGGGATTAGAAGATATCTTGTTTGATAGCCTCAAATCTTTCTTTCCCCTCTTACATCCAGGTGAAAATATTTCCATTCTTCAAAAGTGTAGTAAGAGGTTTGGCCAAGGATGTGAAATTTGGTACAAATATCATCATGAAGTTAATCTTCTCAAGAAAGCTTTATAGCTATTTTTTATGACTTGATAATGCCAATGTAGATATGGTTATAACTCATTTAGGGTCTATTTTAAAACTTTTTTGGGGTACTATATATCCCAATAACTTAACTTTATGTACTGTGAACACACACTTATTCAGATTAAGAGAAACATTGAATTCCCTACATCTTTCAAAAATATTTCTTAGGTGATCGAGATGTGCACCAACATGCTTTGAATAGATTATTATATTATCTATATATACTAATATTATATCATTTATCATTCCCTTGAATGCCATATCCATGACTATCTAAAACTTTACCCCTACAATTGTGAGACTAAATAACATCTTCCTACATGCATATGTGCCCCATTTGGTGGTGAAAGCAGTCTTAAATTGGTTTGATTCTTGTACCAAGATTTGGTTATACCCTGAATAACCATCTAGAAGATAAAATCTCTTAGATCCTGATACTATCTATATAATTTGTTCCATAGGAGGAAGAGGATAGTGATCCTTCAATGACACTTTATTCAGGTCTCTAAAATCCACACATAGATGGATTTCACCATTCTTCTTTCTAACAAGGACCAAATTTGCTACCCAAGATGAGTGTTTGATCAAAAATATTATATTAGCCTCTATCAATTTAGAGAGTTTTTTTTCATCAAGGGTTTAACCTTTAGATTGACGGGCCTCTATTTTTGCCTAACATGTTTTGTACTTATATCCAGTTTAATAGTATACTTCACTAAGCTTGGGTTAAATCCTCTTAAACCATGATAACTCTAGGTAAAATTATCATCAAACTCTTGTTATAATTAAACAAAATCATGCTTATCTAAAATATTTCATGACTTGCCTATCTGTAGTGACTTAGATTTTAAGATAGTGATGGGTTCACAATTTTCCTCATTGATGGTAATGTTATTCTTCTCACTTTTTAGTTGGTTATCCAAGTTAAATATATTTTCCAGTGTAATGAGACCCATATGCAATTTTTTCTTTTTCAACTGTATAATATGATCACCATATTAGTCTTCCAACCTTGGTTGAAAGACTTGCTTGTTGAATAGTAGTCAATTGTTTAACCAAGGAAAGGTGATCACACTTGTACTCAAAGTGGGAGCACATTTCAGTGCCTAACTCATCCCAAACTTGAATTAAGGTAGGAGGGAGACCTTTATACCATTGCAAATCTTTCCCCTTAAAAGACGAAACTAGGAGTCTAATTGCAACATTATCTTAAACCACATTATGGATTTAGTAGAGGTTAGTAATGCCTTGTATATGTTATGAAGTAGTGGTAGAAGTTTCACAAATAAAATATGGAAGGATTTTTATGGCTAAAATTTTTATATCATCATGCTGGGCCAAAATGAGTAGACTTCCTATATTGAAAGATATGAAATTTTGATTTCTAGCCATTGTAGGGGATATAGAGCTGATCAGAGTGGCCAAAGGGGATGGGAATAAAATTATAGGATATACCTTAGGTTGAGGGGTGAATGATTTTGTTCTCTTTTTAGATGGAAATGACAATTCTAAAAAATCAACCCTCTTACCTTTAATACACAATCTTATTTTTTTTCTTGGCATACGTCACCTTAAACCCATGAGTTTGTAAGCCAATGGACTCATTAGGTACTTGGATACTGTCACAAAACTCATAAAATGGTTGATGATAAAAACACTGATCTCTATATAATTTTTAGGTTCCATCGGGTGTGCCAAAAATTATTATCACATAGGATTGTACATGCCATAATTATGTAGCTTGTTGTGCAAGTGCTTAATAAAATAATGGAAAATATCCTGAGCTATGGGACCTTAGAAATTTGAGGTTAATCTATAGAAAAAGACATATTCCTTTCACAAAAATCTAATGCAAACTAATAAAATATTAGACTTTTAGGAAATTTTCTCTTTAGTGCTCTCGTATCCTAATCTAGTGCTTTCATGGGAAAAGGGTTTAAAGAAATTGAATTTGTAAAAAAAATAAAAGTATGGTGATTGCACCAAATTTGTACAGTGGATCTAGATGCTTTCTTGGAAATTATAATAGGGGGAAAAATAGATTGATTTTATTTTAAGAATAGAATTATGCAAATTTGGAAATTAGAGGTAATATTTTAGCTATTCTTCAACAAAGGGAAAAAGATATTTATTTCAAAAAAATTTATCAAGAGGGTAAAATACCATAGATGAATTCTCTTGAGACTAAAATAAAAGATAAAACTTCCACAAATAACTAGATAACTCACACAACATAGAGATTCTAAAGATAAGAGAGGCAAAAACTTCAACTTTATTTCTCTCTAAAGGCTACAACTTGTAGCAAATACATTCAAAATGTATAAAAATATCTCTAATAATAGAAGATACTATTGGGCCATGAAGACTACCAATGTCTATAGAAAATATGTCTTAGAAGACATGTAGTTGTCAAAACGTTAACACCCAACAAAAGGAAATCATGCAAAATGGAACACCTCATGTAAAAGAGGGTGAGTTCCTTTATTTTTGGCATTTTGGACTTGTGGTAGTGCTTGTGTTGCATGCATAAGTTGGGCAAGAATTTGAAGGTGATCTTGGCATGGCTAGAGATCTTCATTCAAGGCTCCTCAAATGATTGCTGAAAATAACTCTCCACACAAGAATCATGCCGAAAAGTACTGTCTTTTCCAAATAAAAGATAATATCAAAAATAAATTTCCAAACTTGTTTTCATGTAAACCGTAGCGTGCAAAACTAAAGTGAGACTTTTCAACATCCAAGCCTTTATCAATTTCACCAAAAAAGGATCATGTAATTTGTGTTTTATGACATTGTACCTTTCTATTTCACATTAATTAAAATATAAAGTGTAATTTGCAAATTTCTTTTTGCAAATTTGACATTTAAAAGATATAAAGTCAAAAGTATATGTCTTATCTTTCTCCAAAAGAGTTATAAAAAATACACAGCTACACCTTACAATTACAAATTACAAAGTATAATGTCTTCAAAATGAAAATACACATGATAAAAACATTTGAAAATATCTAAAAGAGAGGGAAAATTAATCAGTCTTTAGAATAGCTTCAACTTTCTTGTCATTTTCTGCCCATAGCTTCTCTAAGTATGTATCAAAGGCCTTGAATTATTCCTATATTCACTCTTCATCTAGCCCATAAGATTAAATGTTAGAGGCTATGTAGTCTGCCTGTATATCAAATAAATCTCTTTAGAAATTCCTTATACCTTGAATTTTACTTTTCATTTGATCAATTGCCTTCTCATATTTGATAAGCTTATGAATTGAACTTAAGTCAAAGACTGTGTCTTTTATTGACTCCTTCTCAACTATTGCCTTAAAATGTTCCTTGACCTATTTTTCCTATAAGAGATTCCCAGCAGCATCCATTAGTCAGCATGACATTAAATTCATCATACCATCAATCTCATATAACACATAAATATCTTTATCATGAGCCTCCTTGGCTTGCTCAGCAAACTCAGTCAATATCCTTATATAGAATTAGGCAGCCCTATGTAATTCCTCATGCTTAATAGAGTTATTCAATGTATTCTGAATAATGAGGGTATTCATATAAATTGAATTTATGGCTATCAATTTGGGGTAATACATGTTCAAATTTTGAACCACTCCTTCATAGCTAGTGATTTATGGTTTTAAAATTTCCTCTCTCTATGATGATACCATAATGTTCCATCATCACTACAAGGGCCCTATTACCTATGGTAATTAGTTCCTTATACCATTCCTTTATATCCCTTCCCATGTGATCAATCTCTCATACCAAGTTAATTTTAGCTTGATCTAGACTGACTGGTTACACTCATTGTGGTTGTTACAATGTTTCATCTAGCTTTATGAATTGGTTAAGTACTTCGGTTAATTGATCAACTTTCCTTTTAAGTTCATCCTTGGTGGCTTTGTTATGGTCAATTATCTAGAATAGAGATTTGATGCATGACTAAAAATCATGCTTGAGCCATTCTCTTGTTTACTAACCAAGGTATATATGAGAGACCTGATAATCCACTACCACAAGATCTTCCTTTGATTTATCTTGTAGGGGAACTACAATATCAACATATCTCTCTCCCTTGTCATCAGTGAATGTTCTTGAGAGGGTCCTGGGAGTAGGTTTTGACTTCTTCTTGACTTTGGTCATGATAAACTCTAAAGTATAAGGATCAATCATTTTTTCCCTCTTTTTACTCATTGATTATGATAACCAACTAGGGGTAGCTTTATTTTTATCTGGTATAGTCACTAAGGAATCTATAGCTGATGTAGTTTCACTTACTTATGTTATGACCAAGGAGGCCTCTTGGGAAGATATAAAAATTTTCATCTTAGGATGTGTTTATGAAGGTTTATTCTCCCTAATAGTTTGCAAACCCATCACTAATAGTTTGCAAACCCATTGTTGCACCAAGTGTTTGAGTTGCTCCAAGCTCCACTGATGGTATAGATGAATTAGTGGAAATGGGGGAAGTGGAAGCAATAGAAATGGAAATCATAAATTTAGGAACCAGTGGAAGGGTGGAATCCAAGGAAATAAATATGTTAATTAGGTGTGTGTGGCCACTCAGGGTTGGTGAGGTGAAAATGGTGGGTTGAGAGGAAGAGGGAATAATACTCACTCTAGAGGTTGAAGTGGCCTATGGGATGGTAGTCAAGATGACTAACTTCAAGGCAATGTATTGTTGAGTGGTGTTGGGGGTTAATGATGACAAAATATAAGGAATTATGAATGGAATAGAAAGTAGGAATGGATCAAATGGGGAATGAGAAGTTGGAGGAAGGGAAGGTAAAGTATAAACCTTGACTCCCACTATAGGGGAACCTTGATTGCTCCCTAAACTTGTTTGTACTACTTTTAATTGGCTTATTGAGGTGGGTGAAGTGGTAGATAAAGTGAGGATGAGTGGAGGGAGAGGATATGAAACTTGTGATGTAATAGAAACCTAAGGCAATTGGGGAGAAGAGGAAAATGGTGTAAGTGTTGAAGCCTCTTATACTATAGAAGTAGGAGAAGGGGGACAATGGAAATAAGAGCCAATGATATAGGATTTGAAGCAATATATCCATATGTTGCTAATGTTACCACTTTTGCTAAAGATCCATGGGTTCATGTACAACTTCTCCTTCTTTGCTTGATCCTCCTTTTTTGGATTTGGTCTTTATTTTCCTCTTCTTTTTCTATTCAAGTCCCATTGATGATCCACCAGGGCCCTCTACTATTGGTGTTATACCCACTACTTTTAATTTTAGTATCTTTTCTTTAACTCCTATGCTTTTTATTTTAATCTGCACTCTTTTACTCTTTATCTAATTAATAGTCTTGTTGATGACATGGGTTGTTATATAATACAGAGAAAATGACTTGAGAACTAACCACCTGACTGGTGATAAGGGTTTTACAATGACCTAGGTAAGTTATAGTGGATCCACTTTGGAAACATCATCTTCCAAGTTGTCAGGAATTGGTGCCAAATCATAATATTTTATTTTTTATAGGGACATTCTTGAGTAGTCCCTCATTCTAACCATCTCTTCATCATCAAAATCTTCCAAATAATCTTCATAGTATGGCACATTTTCATATGATGCCCACTCTAATGCATGAGTGATTTTACTATATGGGTTAGAATATGGCCTAGAATCTAGGGTCCTCAATTTTACTTGACTCATGTCTACCTCTACACCTCTAGCCTTCAAAATAGTTTGGCATGTATAATGACCAATGAAAAATAGGGAAAATAATCCCTATCTTGTGTCTATCTGAGAGGAGCTTATGTGTTTCCACTAGATATTGCACCAACTTCAACAATGTCCATTTGTCACTTATGTACTAGGGGAGGGTTTAGGGACATTCATTGAAGCCTACTACCCTAATGTAGGAATATATGTGTAGTTTTATGAAGAATGATTCCCACTTAGTGATTTCCTCTTTTGCCTCTTTTTCCTCTTGTCAGGATCATAGTGTTGAGCCATTATCAAGATCACTTCAAGACTTTGAATAGTTAGGATAAAACTTGTATCTTGTGGAATTCTAGAGTCATAAATACTCTGTATCTAGTCATTTTAAAAATCTGCCCCTATTCTAGCCTAGAAATATCCTAGGTCAATATGACCTAAATCTATATCATTAATTTTTTTGAGGTTGGATTCTAAATGAGAATCTATTTTAGGGCCCTTATATTTTAAATTCATCTCTTTGGGAGGCATGGAGATTATATAAAAATCTTTTGAGTAACCAACTTTGGAAGTTGGTAGAAACTATAGGTGTATGAAGCACTTGTCCCTTTTGACATAACTTTAAGGTATTCAGAGCACATCCAATGTCCATAGAATTTATAGATTAATAATCTTGAATGGAGGTGGGATGTTCTTTGAGTAGTTTCACTCTCTACAGTGTTTGGAAGATATTGGGTTCCTAGCAGAGGTGGGATGTGCTTGTGTAACATCCACTATCCATGATATAGTGAGAATCTATAGAAGTCAAGGGTGCTTGGAACATGTCTATTGTTTGTAATGATGTTGGGAGGGAAAAAATCTTTGAGGGAATATTCTCATTTTTAAAATGGAGGAATATGATTCAAGAATCTTCATTTTGGCTTCTGAAAAGGCTTGATTTTAAATGTAAAATCCTTGGATAAAGAATAGAAGAAACTCATGGGAGATTTTTTAAATTATTCAATTTGAAACCCTAGGATACCCTAGATGTACTATATAGTCCATATAAAACTAAGCCCTATGCCAAACACACAAACTTATTCAAAACGACCTTCCAACAGCTATAAAACTAGAATTTTGAAGGAAACCTTAAAAATAGAAAGAAAACTTGGTAAGTAATAGGAAATAAACCTTCAAATATGGATACCTATAGGTATAAAACACAAGAGGAATACCATTTTGGTAGACATAGGTGATGTGGCTTACCATAGCTGATATGGCTCGATGTATGCTTGCTCATGGTTCAAGGTTAAAAAATGGTGAGGATGAGAACTGGAGATCAAAAATGTACTTAAAAAGATAATAAAATTATAATTATTTTTCAAATAAATCCTCATTTTTATATTAAAAACTTTCATTTAATGCTAGTAATGGTGGTTGGTGACAGAGGTTGGACTTGCTTAAACTAGGTCCACTCTACATGATCAAAAATGGCTCAGTGGGAGGTGGGGTTTATCTCACACTTTTCAAATTAAAAAAATGTGCAAAGTGAACTTCAATCTCCACTTCTTGCATAAGGTATTGATAGTCTTAGGATAGTTTGGACCTACTTTAATCAGGTCCACCCTTTACGATTGGGTTAATGACTTGGTATGGAGTAGAGCTCAGCGTGCACTTTACACATTATGAAAATGTGTAATGTGCACTCTAGGCCCCACCTCCTAAAAGAAAAGGATGAGGTAAAATGGTGGAAGTTGGACCTACATGAATTAGGTCCACTTTTTGTGGGTGGGTTCCTTGGTCGATAGGACCCAAATCTTGTCATGCACTTTGCACATTATGAAAGTGTGCAATGTGCATATCAAGTTTTGAATTATTCCATATGGGTGCCTGGTGGGATCCATATCCCACCATACATTTTTCATGTTTGATAATGTTCAAAGTGCATGGTGAGTTTCAAATTTTGTAGCTTTTGTGGTTTGGTGCCTCGTGGGACCTAAAACCCATGAAGTAATTTACACTAGGTAAATTACATCTAGAGTCTTGGATTCCATGAAGTAAGGGAAAGATGGATTTTGGAGGATTAAGTTTTTTTCCTAAAAAAAAAAGTGGGTATCCCTTAGGTTTTTAGATGTAATGAGATTTTTGAGAGAAAAATCTCAATAGGGATAACAACGAATATAATGATTTATATAAATTAGACATAAAATAATTGCATCTCCCATCCATTATTTACTAAATTCTAAATATAGTAACTACAATATCAATCTACCCTTTTACATTTAATTTTCATAATTATTTACCTATTTTAAAAAATCTAAATATTCATACTTTTACTTTATTTAGATCTCATTAATCACAAAATCAGTAAAACATATTGGTGAAATCAATAATTTACTTGAGTGTAACAAACTCTAGGTCTATTCTACCTTAGGGTTCCATACTTAGTGTGTCATATTTACCAAGTATTAATGTTTGAATTTCAAATTTGATTTTTTTTACACCTACCTTATCATAGTTACAATGGATGATACTATTTTTTATTTTTTAATCTGAGCTATGATTTTTAGGATTGCATGTTTATTTCATAAAATATATAATATTTTTACAATTCATGAAAATAAATGGGCTAATTATATTTTTAATAAAAGTAAGGATGATATTAATAATTATCAATTATGAGCTATCCCTAGTAGCACATATTGCATGAATATTTAATATGAGTTGCTTCTTATTACTATTCAATATGAAAGGGCACATGTGGCTCATTTCATTCCTCATCCTCTTAGATCTCAAGGTAGTTATAACTACCATCCCTCCCCAAGGATTATATTTGATATAGAGTCCCATTATATCATGACATAAAGAGGTAGGGTACATACCTTTATAAAAAATTTCATGAATATCAAATATATATTGAATTACTTTTGTGATTATAAAGACAAATATTTATATCCAATGATAATTATTATACTTATAGTAGAAATCCATGATAAGACTCAACCTTTTAATGAACCTATTAACAATACCATGATTATTAAACATAAAATTATTACTATGATTTATTTCTTAGATAAGTTACAAATACAAGTCAAAAATTTATTTATAAGTGTCATATCACTTGAATATAAACTTTCACATCCCTAAAATCTTGAGCATGATACCATAAATTTCATCTATAGTTATCCAATGAAATCCTATGTGTCTCATAATATTTGATCTCAAACATGGGTTAAGAAATAAAATAAATCTATTATTAATGAATCAATATATTGGCATAAGCTTGAAACTTATCTAAGTGAAACTCTAAAAAATATGTTTCTAAAAAAATTAATTATATTACCTCCTACACATCTTATGCAAATATCTAAGTAATATTATTCTTATCATATAATTAATGGGCATCCATAGACAGGCCTCATGATTTGAGACATAGAATACAAGATCATATTGACAATGGAGACCTTACATTGGATACATCTATTATATCACCATTAGACTCAAGCACACCTTACAGTATTGAGAAACCCACTCCAATTTTAGTTCCATCTCCCAAGGTTGAATTAACAAATCAAAATTTACCTAAATAATAATTGACCAAGATCAAGGTACATAAAAAGAAATTTCATAAGCAATATGTAGCTAAGAAAACCAATTTTGTAAATATGGTTTTCAATGTGGAAGCCACAAACCCTTAATCTTTCCTAGAACCTTTTATCATTGTCCCTCACATATATGGTAAACAATGAATAAATTCCATGGTTGATATTTTTTTATAAATTAATGAATAGCATGACCCTTCTTAAATCTTTTAGATATGACATATAACACTTGAATAAGACTAATTTATCAAAACCACTCATAGGATCCATTTAGTGACCCATAAATCTTGGTCTTGCATTGCATTCTTATATATTCTATATTCACCCTTACTTTAACACACCATAATTTTATCCTAGGAAATTAATGGATGAAACAATTGGAAAGAATCATGATCGCATTACATTTTATTTCCAAGAAAAGAGTATTTCCATTTCAAGAGAAAAAAAATATCCAAATCAAGAAGAACAAGTGTAAATTTTTTATTTAACTAGTGGTCAAGTTATGATATCTAATTATTATCCACATATACACATCTAAAGGATCAAAACTAAGGTATATATACCAAAAATGATGAATTTATTGAATATAAAATAATATCCAATAAACCAATTCTAGAATATGGCATGGTTGGTTATATGTACCATATTACAAATAAAGAATATGATATTAATTAGAATGACATGTATAAACTAGGAGATGAATATGGAGATAGACTTTATGATTATGACATATACGATAAATGATATACGTATGATTATTCACTATGGGTTCACTGGGTTTCTAGAACATAATATATTGTACATATATTCCTTATGTTTTTTAATTTCTTATCTTCTTTACTCTAATATGTCATCATACATGTGTACATATCATTTTGTTTTGACCATTATTATATCCATTAAATTTACTTTGGTTATGATGATTTCACTAGTCTTCACTTTTTGACTATTTATCTTTATCTTGAAATTCATAATAGCTATCCTACAATGACACATCCTTTACAACATTCTGATCCTAATGTACATTCCTTGTGACATAGTAATTTATCCCCCCTTCCACTCCATATCGAATATATGTTATTTTTTTTTCATGTCATACATTAAAGTTACATGATTAAACATATTTTATGACTATATATATTTGTGAAATTTACATACACATTAAATTTTTCCCATTGGGGGCATGCATCTTTTTATCTACATATTCTCTTTTCAGAGAGAATTTTGACATTTACATATACATTAGGGATTATTTATTTCCCTCACTTCCTCAATAGTACTTTGTTGTTACACTTAGTGCACAATATGTGTTGAAATATGCTTTGGATTTTTTTGATCCTTTCTATTCTTCTATTCTTGAATCTTTTCCTCTTGGCCTTGCTTCATT
Organism: Torreya grandis; assembly: GCA_037957365.1. Lineage (NCBI taxonomy): Eukaryota > Viridiplantae > Streptophyta > Pinopsida > Cupressales > Taxaceae > Torreya > Torreya grandis. The sequence goes on from JARHVA010001772.1 coordinate 1,835,229, forward strand.
AGATAGATGTGTGAATAAATAAAAAATATTCAAAAACATAGATCAAATTCAAAAGATAATATTGTTATATATTTATTGAAAAATAAACTTTGACCTATGCATGACATGATTTGATACTATGCATGATTGATCAATGTTATTTATCATATACAAAGTAAATTACATATCATTTTTTTATGCACATTTTTTTCAAAATATAAATGAGTAAGATGCACCACATATAGGTTACATAAGATACATCGATATCAAAATGTATGACATTGTTTACACCCAAGGGAAATATTTATACATTGGGATCATGCATACACTAAGATCATATTTATAGACTTATCAAGATATATCTTTATATACTAGTCCATTTATCATAACAAAATATTACATATCACTTATTATTGTTTATAATTTATTTATTTATTTTTATTATGGATATTAAACTATGCTATAATAAATTATGATATCAATTTATTATATAAACTAACATTGATTTCTCCATGTGTTCTTGATATTGATCATTAATACATTATGCAATCATTTATGTGTTTTATATGTCATGTTATATAAATGCATTGACTATGTTTTGTCATTTTATTTTTAAATTTATATTAGATTATAATCTATTCCATGTCATGGACATGTTATTTGTTTTGGGTTAGAGTCGAGTTAGATTCATATCTTTTCTTGAGTGCTTCATGATCATGATATTGTCTACATTTTTTAAGCTAGCTATATAACAGTTTTTGAGTTTGGTTCATTGTATTTAACCATAAATTGAGAAGGTTAAATATAGTATAGGGTTAATAAAATATAAATGAATAATCACAAGTGTGATAAATAGATCTATAGAAGGCCAATTAATTTACAAACCTATATAAACACTAATATGAATTTAAAGTTGAAATTGCTAAAAATAGAAAGTACAACTATTGATTGATATTTTAACAAATTAAAAACAAGAGTAATTAGTTAGTTTGCTATACACATGTATATACAATATGGAACATGCTAAAATTATATTACATATGGATTCTAGATCAATCATCTAATTCTATAAATTTATATTATGTGGCCTTGAATGCTTGCATCAAACCTAGACAATTATGTTGATGTTGGTGTCTGGGTTAGATGTAATTGTATAGTAAAAAATATTAACTAGATTTAAATACAATCACTTATAACCTTATAGGTTTTTTTATCACCTTTACTTTGGTTTTTTTATATGTTTTACACATGATGCCATTCTTTGTCAAATGATCAAACCCTCATTTCTTCACCCTTAGAGTGACTGGGGAAAATGAGTTAGTGGCCATATGATGTCGACCTTCCCAAATGACCTATCTATCAATAAAAACTACCCACATAGCCAATACTTCAAATAAGACCTCTAAATTTTGTATTTATCCCCTACCTATTGGCTTATGTGTGCATAAGCATGTGATGTGTGATAAGAAAATACATAGAGTGATAGCTTGTAACTTGGAAAATATGGCTCATGGGATGCTACTTCAGTATTTCAAACCTATCGATGGGTTATCCCTATGGTTAATATTTAAATAGGAAATAAAAAGTATGGAAATATATAGGAAATAAATGGAAATATATCATGTTAAATCATTTATTCCAACCATAAGGATACATTTTATTTTAAAATTTGATGACTTTAGGGCACTAGACACTTAGTTTGGCATAAGACACTAGTGTTGATATAAGTGGCTCATTGGGATGCAAGTATTCGAGAAGCTAAAAAATAGGTACACATCCAAAACTTGTAGAGGATGATAATAAGAAAGTTTGTAGAATTTTTCATAGCATTAAAGGCTTGGTCAATAGAATAACATATGGTTAGAATAATAGATAATTAATAGACACAAGAGATAGTAGATGTAAGTCTTTAGATAGTAGGAAGGTCTAGGAGTTAAAGGGTACAACTAGGATAAATACTTAATAAGTATACAAGATTGAGGTGTTATATAATTAAGATTTAGTGTATACATCTCTGACCTAAATATAGTAATGAAATTACTATTTTAAAAGAAAAAATTTGCATACCTAGGTGTGTATAACACACCTTGCCTTTGCATGAGTCCTACTTGAGTGCTTTAGTGGTGACTGACATACAACCAATAACATGTTATAGTATATAATAAGTGCATATAATCTAAAATTTAAAGAATTTGAAATGATTGAAAGTAAAGAGAGAAAGGTTAGGAGTACCCCTGTGTATGGATGCAACCATCTTATATTTTGGAATTTTGATTTAAAAATATGTTTCATTATGAAACTTTGAAATTGAGATTACGTAAAATGAAACCTTTAAGTGCATATATATATATATATATATATATATATATATATATATATATATTAGAGGATAAATTACACCCAACCTTGGATAAAAGGTTATGTAAAATTACATCATAAATTTGGTTAGGGTGAATGATTTAATCACTCCATCCTATAAAATTAGTAATATTGAGTAATGTAATCACCACAACCTTGCCAAAAGTGAACTAAATATTGTACAAAATTGACTCAATAATAACCCATAAAAGTCCATCCTTGTGTATGCTAAAGTCTATAGAAGAATTTGAAATCTGAAGGTTGATTTGATTTTAAAATTTAAGGTTATCTTTGCATGGCATATACACCTCATATATGTCTCAAGATAAAACTTAGGTATAACAATGGTACTAATATATATAATGTTTCCATAAATGTGTATTTGAATCATATAACTAGGCAATTTGGACAATTTTGAATTTATACAAGGTGTAAAAACATGTTCCCATGACATGCACCCACTAAATTTGGAGAATCTTAAAACTGGTGTAAGTGTGGAGAACATGTTTCTATAACATGGCCAAAATTTAATATGAGTATTGAGTACTTAATAAGTGTGTAAGTCATGCCATTTTTGCGTGCCCCTACTAAAATCTGAAACTATAAAGGTGTGAAATTTATGCTTTTATGACATGCCTCCACTGATATGCCCCCATTTTTGAGGTGATGTAAATTAGAAACTAGTAGTTACCTTAACTCAAATGTATAAGATAATTGTATAATTTGTGTATGGATCATGTAACATATAAGAGTAACACTTATACATAGATATAACAATGAGGTACATATTATGTGATCAGATCAAATCCTAAGATGCATGATGTGAATCATGGAAATGTCTAGATAATAATAGTAAAAACTCAGCAAGTAATCAAAAGATAATGGTAAAAGGAGACTTCAAACAAGGGGCATGTTAGAATTTTGTACAATTAAAAGAACATGACTTAGTCAAATGTTCCCAAAGCATAGAATGACATGTTCAAATGTCAACATATAACAAACTATGGAACATGAAAATGTCATCATAGGCAAACATAAACATTGTGGATACAATAAAATGAGCATGTTAAAATGATAAAACAAGCAAGGCAAGATAGTCAAGGAAGTGTATAAATTTTAAAAGCATGGGATTATAAGCAACTAGAAAAAGATTTCATATTAGTCCTTGGATATATGTGTTGGAAAAAAAATGTTAAGTGCATAACATATCAAGTACACTGTGAAAAATATAAGCATGGATAAAGGCATATGCAATTATATAAGCTAAAAAATGATAATATAAAATGATCATAGAATGATATATCTTGTATGTATCACAATCAAATAAGTGGATGCCCCTAATGTACATATGACATGAGTAGAAGGAAGACCCAACATCTAAAAGTGCATGGATTATTTGCTTGGGTATGCCTGTATCACACTAAAAAAATGCATGAAATACATGTGTATATAGAAATAGATGATATGTTATCTACCAACAAAGAACTAACAACATAGATGCCAAGGATCCAATAGAATATGTAAATGTTGAAAATATTTTCAGATTTTTCAACTTTTTTTTAAAATTTTGGTATTTTTTGAATATTGTAAACCAATTTAGTCCAAAAAGTCTTCAAATTCATGATCCAAGGTACTCTGTGGTGGCCTTATTTTTTAAAACCATTTTTGATAATTTATTGTCAAGCCTTATGTATTTATTGGTAAATCTCTACCAAAAAATATGGGTATTTGCCTATCATCATATCCATCATGTGGAATATGAATATATTTTTTATCATGTTGCAAAGTAAATTATTGATAAGTGACACTAATAGTTTGTTGGCTAGATATTTTTTAGGCTAGCAAAAATACCTAGACAGTCACGGGATTAAATCCCCTTCATTTAATGGTGAAGCTCCTGTATGCTTATGTCTATCTACTCTAACTATAGACACTTTCAGATATTCACAATATATACTAATTATTCATATGATATACATAAGTTATCTTATTTTCGAGTATTAATTTAATAAAAAAGTTTTAGATTAAGGTAAAAATAGGTTTTGAAGGGACCCCAAAACCCTGAAACAGAGGAAGAAGGATATAACAATACCGAACCACAGGAAAAATAAACCTATCGTCTACTGCAGAGCAACATCAAAAATAGGTTTTACAGGGACCCGAAACCACAAAACAAGATAGTAAGAAGAAAGACCCCATGTTTTACAGAGACCTGGAAACTCAAATACATTAAGAAAACAAAGGACCAAATTATGGAACCAGTTAAAACATCCAACAAAAAGGACCAAAATAATAAGAACAAAAAGACCCTATTCTTCTAATTCTAGGATCATCTTCACCACCTCCTTTCCAATCACAATAGTGTCTTGTATGGATATTGCAGCCAATGTAGCATCCTCTTGCATTGATTTCTTCCTTGAGCTCTGTCTGGTCCTCTTACTTGGCTCCTCTAAGGATTTTATTTCCTCATTAGCTCATTTTCCAAGGTTTGCAGTAGCAGCACATATGCTAGAAGTAACCTCCTCCATCTTCATCCTACTTTCCTTAATGAGCTTTCTGAGATTATTCTCATAATCTTTAAGTTTTATAGGAATATCTCTCATCTACATTTCCAAATTATTGATTTTCTTCCAGTCATTTTCCTGGTTATGTTCCATTATTTCCATTTTCTTCTTGAGGCCCATTATTTCCTTATACATCCATGAATCAACTTGAAGAATAGCATCTGCTTTGTATTTGGCCAAATTCATGAAGGGAATCCTACTGTCTCTCTGCCAAACTTCACTAAAATCTTCAGTGTTCTCTTGTGGATTGACTTCATCCTTTTCATTTTTATCCTCCCTTTCCATTTTTTTTATGTTCTTTAATATCAACAGGGTTTTCATTGTGGACAATATCATCCTTTTCTTGTTCTCTCATCTCCATTGCATGATTGGCATCCTAAACCATGTATTCCTTATCTATTTTTGATGCTAGATCCTCAAATAAAATATCCATTTCTTTTTCACTTCCCCTTAACACTTGTTGATTATCCTCATGATCTGAGTTTTTTTGTTCTATTTTTTCCTCTATTGTATCCATAATAGAGTGATTTTGTAGCAAGTAAGTTGTTAATTCAAAAATTATGAAAATAAGTTCTTAGAAAGTGGGGAAAGAAAAGACTAGAATTTGTGAGAAAGAAAGAAACTATACTTCACAATAAGTAATTTTATAGAACTTATTGTATATGTATATAGCAGATAAACATTTAATATGTGATAATTCTTTTCAATAAATAATTAAGAAAAATTGGAATTCATGCTCAAATTTAAGGATAACACAAAGTTTACCATTTTATTCTTCATAAATGCACCCAAATATCTCCTTATATGCAAATTTATTCAAAAATTGACTTTTTTTTATTCACTTTGAAAAAAGTTCATACAAAAAACATAGATAAATATAAACACAAAGTTTCAGATTGGTTAAACTTTCTTGTATCATAGTTACAATTACTTTACAAAAATTACCATCCCCCCTAGCATGTAGGCTTCACTATTAATTATAATATTTTAGATGTCAAAATCAATTAATATACATCTCATTAAATTCCCATGTGTTGCATTAAAATCTAAAAATTGTTAAGACACATCCTCATTGAATTTATCCTATATGGCATGCAACAACTGATCACATGTAACACTTCTTGGTTTTAGTATTTGGAACATATAAAATTTCCTTTCATGTTGTGCATAGATCACTTAAGAATTTTTTTTTATAAAGTGATTTCAAGTAATGGCATCTAACCAAGTTACTTGAGTCTCACATTTTACAAAGCAACTTACTTTTACAAGTAACTCCTCTGAGTGACATTACTTACAAAGTAATTAATTAAAACAAAATTACTTCAAATAAATTTCTAAATAAAATATAATAAATTTTTGTGAAGAGAAGAAATAATAATCATTCCAATTCATGAAATTCTGATCTACACTTTTCCCTATACTTGATGTGTTGAGACATCATGAACTAGATGGATGCATCATCTAACTTGGCAACTGAATGCCTTTCTATTTCCATTCTTAGTAGTTCCCTTTCTAGAATTTTTCAATAACCTTTCACCTTCTCAAACCTAGGTTCCAACCTCTTGACCTCTTGTTGAATTTTTATTAACTCAATTATAGATTTTGTTGTGAAAGGAGTCATGGCCTTTTCAATTAATTACTTGAATTGCTGATGTAATTGCTCATGTATCCTTGGCATTTTATTAAACAAAACATTTATGAGGTAGAAGATGAAATCCTCTATATATAATTTCACATTATGAGCATCTTATTTCAATGTCTTCATTTCTTCAAGCATTGCTCCAAGAATGAGCATGTGAAAAGATATGATGTGCTCTTCTTTTTTTGCTTTCTTTATTGATCCCTTTGGAACAATATTTTCTTCAATCAAAATATTTTTGATTGAATAATTTATTAGATGGAATATTTATTTCTATAATTCATATATTTCATTCTCCATTTCAATCTCTTTCATCACTATTTTTAGCTATGTTAATTTATTCTAAATATCAGCTAAAGTGTCTAGAACCTTGGGAAACTATTTCTATATAGTTTGTAACATTTTCTCTATCCATTCATCAACTAATTTAACCTTATCAATGGTTTCATATACCTTATTTATTGTTTACTAATCAATCATATCTCTTTAAAGTAATGATTTTTATGAATCAGATCTTGCCACTTTGGCAATTATTTCACACAACTTATAAATGTGTTCCTTTAGCTTGGCTTTATCAGCCTTCTCTTCATCAATTTTATAAAAAGAGTATTGATAAGGGTCTACATGTCCTATTTTATTCCCTCTATAGTGACTTATCTAAGGGATACCTTTGTGATTGCTAAGTATTCTTCAATGGTTTCACCTTTATGCTTACCTTGTGGAGGAACTAATATTTCTACAAATTTGTGTCCTGAAGGCTCAATTATCATCCTAGAAGTCACTCTAGTACTCTTAGAATTTTTACCCTTAAAATCAAGACTCTTTAGAAGTTTTAGGTCTATCTCCTCCAAGTTAATTACTTCTTTTGACTCAGGAGCTATTTGCAATGCCAAACATGAGGAAAAATCCATACCAATGGAAGTGGTTAAATGTATTACCATTTGTTGCTAATTATTTATCACCACTATCTCCTAAGAAGGAAATCTATCTACATCTAGAGCACTTTGAAAAACATTCAAAACTATTTTTTCATCTTTTTATTTCTCTTCTTCTTTCTCTACCTTTGCCTCTATCTCTAACTTTGCCTCTATATCTGCCTCTTTGTCTAGTTCAGTTGTTATCTCTTGATGTGATAATTCCTGAGATGTAGTCACCTCTCTAGTAGTTACCTACTCTAGATCTTTTTTGGTAAGAATAGAAGGAATGGTGGGTTGAATCTCAAAAGGAGGTGGAGGAGGAGGAGTAGGTGGAAAGGATGAAGGTGGAGGAGGAACATTAATATCCTTATGAATAGGCTTCTCAGGAGATTTGAAGCTAGGAGACTTTGGATGTGGCATAAGTTTGTATGGATCTACATATTTCATTACTAGTTGTATGTTTTTCACTAGTAATGAAGATGAAGATGTAGTGGGTGTGGTAGAAGTAGGAGTGGTAGAAGTGGAAATAATAATGGAAAAGGCTAGTAAAGATGCAAGGGTAACTGGCTGAATTGGCTCCTTTTCTTTCACTAAAGAATATGTATCATTAGCATTCTTCTTCAATTTAAACTTATTCTTGGGATCTTGACTACTTTTGCATTATATTGCTTTCCTTTTATGACTTACTTAACCCATTTCTATCATTACTAGCTCTTTCAAGTAGTATCCCTTACTAATAAGCCATGTTAAAATCATAACAAGAACCACTGAAGTTCTCTTAGCAATAGTATTTACTTGATTCTTCTTGAAGTTAATTTACAGGAATGGAGAATTATCTCCTCCCATTACATGATATGAATTATGAATCATTTGTTCATCATCGTCCATGTCTTTAGGAATGGTATCTAAATCAAAAGAATTAATCTACTCATCATTCATCCTACTATTGTCTCTTCTTCTCGCTTCAAACTCATCTCTGCAATCAATCTAAAAGTCCTCTAGGGTAGGGATATATAAACTATGTTTTGAGTTATGCCTTTATAATCAAAATTTGATCTAGCTTAAAAATTTGATTGATTATAGTTATGATACATCTCTGTTTGTAGATTCTTGGCATTATAAATACTTTCACAATGATAATGGCTAATAACAATAAGAAAACTAACTAAAGAATGGTGAAATTTAAACTAAAGATCATGTAACTCTACTAGTTGCCTACATAGTTTCATAAGAATCTATTTATCACTAGGGTATCTTGGCAATTTGACTAGTGTCCCTATAAAACCACCAACTTTGATATATGTGAAATTCAAGAATTGAATGCAAATATACCTAAAATGGGAAATTGCCTCTAAATCTGCATTAGATACTCTCTTGGATTTCAAAGAAACATTCAATTTACAAATGACTTGAAAAAATAATGCATCATTTACCCTTTTATAGTGCTTTAAGTATTTAGAAAGAGTCAATTGAGGATAATATTCATAGATGGACTCTATTACCAACATCCCTTTTGTAGTCAGCCTAAAAAAGGCTCCATTGGATGCTACTACATATACTAAATATGAAGTCATTTTGAAGTTAAGAGTCTAAAATACATTACTCAACTGATGATCAATGTTTTCACTTATCATTCTTGACCATTCAATCATAGCATAACTCTTATTAACATCAATAGCCCTTATGTAAGCATACATCCATGTGGAAAAGTTCTTGGCATTCATTTCTCCATTTATTCTACACAATAATTGGATGATGTCATTCACTTCTTAGACCAAGTTAGATATCACTATTTGCTTTGGAAACCTTGAGGGCCGCTTTGGTTTATTCAAATAAGTTGTATTCATTATAGTGATGTAATATGTTGTCTTATTCTCCCATTGATTTTTAGCTTTTTCCATTAATACATCAAGAACTTTAGATCTTGATGCTATTTTCAAATATTTTTCAAAATATTGAACATCTAATTTGATCACCACATTTCCTATAGTATCTTTAACTATCCTAGTGAGAGAATTGTAATATTTAGCACATTCTAGGACAAACTTAGGAAGTTGTGCAAATCTTGGGAAAGTTATAACTTGTAGAATTCCACTATTTGTCATTTCTTGCATGAGTGGTGTGTTGATTGTGGCTTTGGATCTTTCTAATAACTCATTTATGGAAACATGTCCCATTTTAGTGTCACTAATTTCAAACAATTTAGATGCAATACATGACTCAATGGGATATCCCTTATATTCATAATTCATCTTTTCTTCTTTTGGATTCTCATCTCTCTTTGCTTTTATCTTCCCTTTATTACTTGGTCCTATAAATTCTTCAAGTACAATCTTAGGAACTTCTTTAATCAGAGTTATTTCTTCTTATACTCTATTTGTTGTGACTGGCACTAGGAAGACTTGGTATATGCTCTTAAAAACTCAATGATTATTCCTATTGGTTTATAAATTTTTAAACAACTGAGTTAAGATTTTTTATTAAAAATCCTAAGCAAGCTTCAGGCATTAGGAACTTTTAGCAGTAGAAATATTTGAAAACTCTAGGAAACTCATTCTAAGTAACAGGGTATCATAACTCTAAGAAGGTCTGGGTATTCCATAAGTCTTTAGTTTTTCAAACTCTGAGTAAGTGGAAAACATTTACAACTCCAAGTTTCCTTGGGGAAGTTACTAGGTTTCTTTGAGTAAGTTACTTAGGTTGTAAAACTAGATGAAGTAGAATCAAGAAGTAGTCAAAACTCTAGGTAAGAAAGTAGTCATTTAAAATATGAGTAAGTGATGCCCTTTGAGGACTTTGGGTTTCTTAAGACTAGTTACTTAGGTTTAGAAATTTGAGTAAGTAATAATTTATTCAAAATTTGAGCAATATGATCTAGGTCAAATGCTAGGGATTTGTATAAAAATTCTATGTTTTGGAATTTTGTTTGAGTTTTTCACATGCAAAATGTTTTTTAAGAATTTACTAGTTTTAACAACACCTATACATGCAAATAATGAAAAATAATTGTAAGCAAAGAAAGAAATGATAGAAAATATTTTAAAATGGTGCATGAAAACTTACCAGAGGGAAAAATGAGATAACCACCCAAAATGGATACATGAAAACAAAAGGGAAATAATCAAAATACCTCAACTGGAAATGGGTTATAAATATTTTATTCCAAAATCACTCTAGAAGCTCAAACGGTGTCACTCAAGATTCACAAGGGCAACAACTAAGTTAGAAAACTTGAAAGATAGGTAGGAAATGAGGTGGAATTTTCTAATATTTATATTAGCCCATGTATTAATGACAACTAAGTGACATGTGAGATGTTGGCCACATAAGAATTTTGATGACTGTTAGGTTTCATGAACTACTTTTCTTATTTTGGTCCACGAAGTTAAGTAACTCCGTAGTCCCAACTTGGTCTAAGCTTATGAATAGTTACGACTTATGAACCCTTATTGATTTTATTTATGAATTTGAATAAATGAAGTAACTTTGAAACCTTAGGTTGTTCTAATTAGTGTTTTATGGATTTACAAAACTACTTTAGTTCAACTTTTATGAGAAGTAAAGTCATTACACAATTTTGATTTAAACTAGATAGTGTAATTCAAGTTTGTGATGAAAACTTACTTCAAAAGGAATAAGTAAAGTAACTTTAGGAACCTGAGTTGGCCTAAAGATGAACCCAAACACTTAGTTTTTTTTTTAATCTCTTGAAAAGGTAGAGAAATGGGTTTTATGATGATGACCCATGCAAACATTTTCTAACCTTCTAGATCAATTTGAAACAAATTTTAGAATGAAATCAATCACAATGAAAAATACTAAAATCTAAGTCTTATTTAAGGGACTAATTTTTGACAAGAATAACTAACTCACATAAAATAAAAGACAAAAAAATTAATAGGGGTAACACAAAATTTCCAAGTGTGAAATTTTGGGGACACTAGCTAGCTCTAATTGAGGACATCTTTGTTTCTATCATAAAGAATGAAACAAGGATGAGATTCTAGTATATTTGGTTTTGAGTCTTGTTTATTAGATATAGATTCATGTAAAACTTAATCACAAAAAGTTTCAAAAAAATAAATAGAAAAAAAAATATACAAAAGAAAAACTAATGCCTTATTTACATACATACAGGTATTACCCTACTACTCATTTTTTATAAAGCTTCAAGTGCTTCCCATTATAAGCCAACAATAGTTCAATTACATCCCAATAAGATAGGATTAATATATCTTTTCCTACAACTATTTATTATCAAAGGCCCTTTCCACAGTGAATTAAATTTGTTGTACATCCCTTTTGGTTCATTTTGATTATCCCATAGTAGGACCAAGTCACCAACTTCAAACTTCTTTCTTTATCATTTTTATCAAAAAACTTCTTTAATTTCATCCAATGATTAGTTAAATAGTTAGAAACTTTAGTAAAAACTTCTTTTTGTTCAAATAAGAACATAATCCTCTTATCAAGTGAATCTTGATAAGTTGCATCTTCAATGCATTTGGACAGTTGCAAAGCAAGAAACTTAATGGTGATGGGTATTTTAGCATATTTTTCATATAAAAAATAAAATGGTGACATGCTAATGGATTTATTTAGAGTGATTTTATCAGCCCATAATGTATCAAATAGCTTCTTGTGCTAGGTACATTGATTATCATCCACTAGCTTACAAATGATAGTCATCAAGTTCTTGTTACTTGATTTAGCTTGGCCATTTCCTTAAGGATAGTAATTTGAAGGGTGAACTAATTATATTTCATGTAAACAAAAAAATGAGTTAGTTCAACTAAAGATAAGTTATCTAAATTATCTTTTACTATCTTGTGAGGAACTCTAAACCTCACTACAATGTTTTATTTGATAAAATCACATACAGCTTCAAAAGTAACATACTTGACAAACATGGCTTCTACCCACCTGATGAAGTAATTAGTAGCAATTAAGATATAACATTGGCCAACACTTGAATAAGGATTAAACATGTCAATTAAATGTATACCCCACTAGAAAAATGGTTAATTGGTTATAATTGGTTTTAAAGGCAAGGCTAGCAACTTTAGACATCCCACAAAATGCTGGCATGCTTGACATTTAGAAACCTAATCCAAAGTATCCTAGAAAAGAGTAGGCTAATAGTAAATTTCTTGTAGGATTTTATTTGATATAAATCATGATAAAAAGTGACCTCCACATGCTCTATCATAAAACTATTATAGTAGTCTCTTTTGCTATTCTTTATCCACAAAATTGATGAAGACACCACCAATTGTTATTTCATATAAACCATTGTCCCAAAGGACATAATCTTTTGAATTTAGCTTGATTTTCCATTTTTTCTTATGTGTAAGATGATCTGAACATTATCCATAAGTTAGGAAGAAAGCAATCTTATTGTACCATTCATCAAAAAGATCAATAAAAAGAACCATGTGAAAATTTTCATTTGATTCATATTGAAACAAAGACACCAACATATATGTGTCATCTGCTTTACTATTTATCATTAGTTGGCACAAGTTTCTTCCTCTTACTAGCTTTATTAGTTTGATATCTAGATCAAACTCTTGAACCTTATATACTTAGGTGCCTCTTAGCAATCCCAGTTCTTATTGTGTTAAAATAGATTTCACTGTAGTGTTAAGTACATATGTTATAGCATGTGAAGATAAGATATAATACCTAAAGGCTTTACATGTTTTGACTACAATAAAGGCATGTTTTTCCATTTGAGTATAATTTAGTTCATAAATCTTCAATGTTTGGCTCATGAAATATATGGGAGATTCAATATCTTTGTCATTCTTTTGTAGAAGTATGGCTGACATGGTATTCTCAAAATAATAACAATAGAGAATGAATTCCTTACTAAAATTTGGAGAAAATAGCACTAGAATTTGAGATATGGCCAATTCAAATGCCATCTTACCTTAAAAATTTCACTTTAAATCTTGATTCTTTTACATCATGTTAGAAACATGGTGAGTTAACTTAGTAAAGTCAAGAATGAATCTTCTGAGGAAGTTAACCTTACCAAATAATGAATGTACCCCTTTCTTGGATGTAGGCATAGGTAGAATTTGAATGTATTTCACCCTTTTTGGATCAATATTGATTCCTTCCTTTGAGATGATGTGACCAAGAAGTTTCCCTTCAGTCATGATAAATATTGATTTCTTGGGATTCAAAGAGATCCCATGTTTCCTGCATTGGATGAGAACTTATTCTAAATATATGAATCAATTATACAATAATAATCTTGTTCTTCAGATGTGAAAATGATAGATATATCACTTATTGAAAATTTTCTTCAACATTAACCAACCCAAAGGGCATCTTTTGATAGGCAAATGTCCTCCATGGTGTTGTGAAAGTCATCTTGTATTGATCTTATTTCACCACTTTTATCTGATTATATCCTAGAAATCCATATAACATGGACAAAATTTATAAGCCTATAACTACTTGTAAGGTATGATACATGATGGGAAATGGATAGTTATCCTTCAAATAAGCTTGATTGAGATTACAAAAATCAACACACAAATGTATTTCTCTATTCTTCTTTCTTACTAGGATAACGTTAGCTAACTATTCTGAATGATGAATGAGATAAATAGCTTTTATATTTCAGCAAAGGTAGTACCTAAGATGGTTGGGTTATAATGGCAAAGATTTTGACTGAAAGACTCTACTTTTGGGTGAAGTGGAATGTAATGTTGTATTTTTTTGGTTGAAAGGTCTTCAAGTATTTATAGGACCAAGTAAATACATCAATATATTTCTTGATAATTTTAATTAATTCTTATTTTTCCTCTTGAGAATAAAACTTTCAAATGTTGACCACCTTGGTCTTTTCTTCAGTACCCAAATTAACTTGTACTTTTAGAGAAGAAATCTCACCATACTCTTTCTTTTTCTTTGGAAACTAATCATATTTATCAAAATTTCTTTGCTAACACTTTTGGGATTTTATTTCCTTTAAATTGAATCACATCTTCATTATCATCATGTTTAGGTTAGTATTACCTTTTGTTGTCTAGCATAGAAGTGAACTACTTCCTTCAAAATACAGTTCTTCAAAATTATCTTGTTGTTCAAGGAAAATAGTTATTTGTTTATCATCATTGAAGACTTGTCATTGAGTGACATTATTTGGAACCTTTGGATGAAAAAACATCTCTACTCTATAGTCACCTTCTTGAAAAAGTGTGGGCTACTAATTTGGCTTGAGAAAGGCTACAGTAATCACAAAAGAATCAACTCTAAGTTATGATCATGAGGAATGAAATTGATTGAAAAGGCTAAAAAATATAGTGTTGCACTTAGAACTCAATCACGATAGTGCCTCAACTTATCTTTATTCACCTAGTATTGTCCACAAATTTGATTTATAATCAACTCAACATCTCCTTGTGCTTTTAAAAAACTCACTCCTTTTTATTTTGCTTGTTCCAATCCTAATAATAGTTCTTCATACTCTATTGTGTGGTTAGTATTTTCAAACATAATATTGTAAGAATAAAGATATACCTTACCATCTGGTGATATCAATACAACCCCAACACTCAAACCAAGAGAACATTAGTTGCCATAAAATTCCAACATCCATATTTTCTCTTCTTCTTCTTGTATCTCTAGTTCTTACATGTCCTTGCCCAGTTAAAGGTAATAAACTCCATGATCTAATTATTGTAAAAGAATCTTAGATCTTGGATCATCTAAATTGGAAAATGTATACTTATATTTCTTCTCAGATTCAAGTTTTTGATTTATACCTTGGATTGGAATATGAGCACATGATCAATCCATCTTGACTTCTCTACCTAGATCTTTGTAGAAGTTTTTGTTCAATAAAATCTTGTAAATAATAGGAATATCCACTATCAGAATTATCATTTTAAGCCTTTTATTTAGAAAAGCTACTAGAATAGCTTGAGCATATTTGATTTATCTAATCAAGGGAACTTGTCTTTCCATTAACTAACATCTCCATATTGACTTAGTTAAAGTGAGGCCAAGTGCATTGACTACTTTAACTAACATAACATTATCAGAGGCTCCAGAATCTAGGATATAATTGCTCAACTTGAAACTATTGATCAAGAGGGATACATAAAATGGCTCTATTCTTTTAGATGTGGAAGTAGATGTGGAAGAGGTAGTTGTATCATTATTTTAGAAAGAGACCTATTTGAGATTATGCAAGATAATTTTTGAAGCATTGGCTATATTGTTTGATCCTTTACTTTGAACACACTTAACTAATTTATTCAATTGATTGGGATATGACCTCAAGTATTTAGCTTCTGACATTTGGATCTTGGTTTTCTTGATGTGGTCAATAATGTCAAAAGAAGGGATAAAGATAAAGTAGGATTAGCTTTAAAAGTATGAGTGACTGGATTATAAGGTTGAGAAGAAAATGATGTTGCATATTTATCTTTTAGAGAAAAAGAAGTAAAAGACTACCTCTTTTGAGAATGCTTACATCTGACCTGGGATTTTGTTTCTCTTTCCCTTGTTCTTTAGAAAACTTTTCATTAGCTTGTTGAGTTTTTGTCCTTGTAAATACTATAAAAGAGTTACTATAATCCTCTTCAATAATTTATTCATGATCTCTTTATAATTGATATTCAAGGTAGCCTATGTTGGAGTTTCCAATAGGATCTACAAAGTCATCTTCATCAACAAATCTTTAATCAAGATCAGTATCCATATGATCTTCTTCATTCATTTCAACATGGTTATTCAAACCATCTTCAATTTCTAGTGTTTATGGAGGTCTAGAAATATGATTCTAGTTTTTATTATTGAAATTACTTGTAAGTGCATTCTTGATAGGAGTAGCATGAGCACCTTGAGCAATTTTTCTTTTAACCTACAACAAGTCATTAGCTAATTTTTGTAATAGGGGATCAGTAGTGGTTTGTGATGTAGTCAAAGTAGAAACATCCACCTTAGAATTTATATTTTTAATCTTCCCATACATAATAAGGCCATCTTTAACCTCTGTAGCAATGTTTTGAGATGTTGATAAATAAATAGGATGTGCTCTATGTAGCTGATAACTAACATTTTATAACTGAGCATTGATGAAAAATCACTTTTGGTTATCACTATTGGGTTGAGTAGCCTGAGGTATTTTTTAAATTAGTATATTAAATTTAGAAATTAAATCTTGCATTGGTTCATGTAGTTCTTTTTTAAGCTGAGTCAACTAGGTGAGAAATATGTGTGAATCTTCAATAGCTCTAAACCTTTTTTCAAATTGCTCACATATAGTGGCCCAATTGGTGATGGTACCAAGATCTAAATGGTATAAATATTCTATAGCTAATTCATGTAAAGTTTAAATGAAGATCCTAACTGACACATCTTCATGCCCAACATCGATCACTCCATAGGATACAAATAAAGTGGATAAGTGCTCATTTGGAATCTATTTTCCATCCCCTATAAACTTAGAAAAGTTCTTTCTCAACCATTTAGGCAAGTTGTGAAGAGGAAGAGTTAAATTAAATGGGACAATTGCTGCCTCCCAAGGGACAAGAAGTTGTTGCATCACTCTTTTAGGAATAAGGAAGTGAGGATTAGCAAGTTGTAATATTCCTAGAAAAATTATGTTTGAATTGATTCATAAGAGTTTTCACTTGTCTCACAAGTGAAAGACTCGCTCTTCATATTCTAGTCTGGGGAGGAAAGATAAAATTAAACTATTATTATAATTGAAAGAAGTCATACATTTAGACTTGAGCTCTTTTTTCCCTTATGAAAGGTCGATATTCTAAATTGAAATGCCTATGATTCTCTAAGAATTTGTTTAAGTTACTTTATATTTATAAGCAAAGACTTCATGAGAGATTACTTGACATGCAGTGACTTAAGACAAATAAAGCATTCCTTTTGACATGCAGTGACTCAAGATAAGTAAAGTGTTTCTTTTAGTTTAGTAAATATATATTCATAAAACATGTGTTTCTAATCATAAATGTGCATTTAATTTGCATACAAATTTTTATACAGCGGTGTAGAAAACATGAAATTTTGAAGAATTGATCACTAGTCTTCATCTATCTTACTCTTGATTGGATAATCAAATTTAGCTCTAGTTAAGTTAAGTCTGTGTTCCCCAATGGAGTTTCTAGAAACTATTGGCTAGATATTTTGTAGGCTAACAAAATTACCTAGGTAGTCATGGGATTAAATCCCCTTCATTTAATGGTGAAGCTCTTATATGCTTATGTCTATCTTCTCTAACTACTCACACTTTTAGATATTCATAATTTATACTAATTAGCCATAAGATATGCACAAGTGATATTATTTTTGGGTATTACTTTAATCACAAAATTCATGAACATAACAAAGTGATTTTGAAGCAAGTAAGTAGCTGATTCAAAAATTATGCAAATAAGTTATTAGAAAGTGGGGAAAGAAAAGACTAGAATTTTTGAGAAAGAAACAAACTAAATAATAAGTAGTTTTATAAAGCTTATTGTATCTATACATAGCAGATAAAAATTTATGATGTGATAATTTTTTTTAGTAAATGATTAAAAAATTGGAATTCACACTTAGATTTAAGGATAACATAAAGTTTACCATTTTAATCTTCATAAATGCACCAAAATATCTCCTTAGATACAAAGCTATTTATAAATTGACTTTCTTCTTATTTACTTTGAAAAAAGTTCATACAAAAAACATAGATAAATATAAACACAAAGTTTTAGATTACTTAAACTTTCTTGTGTCATAGTTATAATTGTTTTTCAAAAACTACCATACCGCCTAGGGTGTAGGCCTTCTCTCTTATGTATATTACTTTAGATGTCAAAGTCAATTAGGAGACAACTTGTTGAATTCCCATGTGATGTGTTAAAATATAAAAACCATTAAGAGACATCTTCCTTGAATTTCTTGTATGTGGCATGTAATGATTGATGATATGTAACACTTCTTGGTTTTAATGTTTGGATCAAATACAATTTCCTTGCATGCTATGTAGAGCTCACTTAAGTAATTTATTTTTACAAAATGACTTCAAGTAATGGCATCTAACCAATTTACTTGAGTCTTACATTTAAAAAAGTAGCTTACTTTTACAAGTAATTTCTCTGAGTGACATTAATTAAAAAGTATTTACTTAAAACAAAATTACTTCAAATACATGTCTAAAGGAAATAGAAAAAATTATTGAGAGAGAAGAAATAAAAATCATTCCAATTCATGAACTTCTGATTTGCACTTTTTTCTATAATTGATGCATTGAGACATCATGAATTGGATGGTTGTGTCATCAAAATTGGTTAATGATTACCTTTATATTTCCATTCTTAGTAGTTCCCATTTCGTCTTCTTGCAATAACCTTTCACCTTCTCAAGCCTAAGTTCTATCCTCTTGACCTCTTGTTGAAATTTTATTAACTCTTTTATAGATTTTGATGTGAAAGGAGTTGTGACCTTTTCAATTAATTACTTGAATTACTGATGCAATTATTCATGTCCTTGGTGTTTTATTAGACTAAACATTCATGAGGTAGAAGATGTAATTCTCCAAATCTACTTTCACATTGCAAGCATCTTCTTCCAGAGTCTTTATTTCTTTAAGAATTTCTCTAAGAATGTGTAAGTGAAAAGATATTATGTGCTCTTCTTATTTTTCTTTATTTATTGATCCATCTAGAACAATCTTTTCTTCAATCAAAATATTTTTCACTCAAATAATTTATTTGCTCAAGGCTTTCCTGATATAATTTAGATGTTCCATTCTCACTTTCAATCTTTTTCATCACTATTTTAGTGGTGTTAATTTATTCTCAATATCATCTAAAATGCTCAGTACCTTAGGAAACCATTTCTATGTAGTTTTTAATATTTTATTTATCCATTCATCAACTAATTTATCCTTGTCACTAGTTTCCTCTACCTCAGTTATTGTTATTTAATAAATCATATCTCCTAAAAGTAATAATTGTTATGGAGTATATCTTGTCACTTTGAAAATTACTTCACACAATTAAAAAATTTATTCCTTTAGCTTGGCTTTATCAGTCTTCTCTTCATCAAGCTTCTAAAAGAGAGTATTGATAAGGGTCTACGTGTGCTACTTTAGGCCCTCTATAGTGACTTATCTAAGGGATATATTTGTGATTACTAAGTCTTCTTCAATGACTTCATCTTTATGCTTACCATGTGGAGGAACTGATATTTCTACAAATTTCTATCCTAAAGGCTCAATTATCAACTTGGAAGTCACTATGGAACTCTTGGGATTTTTACCCTTATGATCAAGACTCTTCAGAAGTTGTAGGTCTATCTCATCTAAGTTAATTTCTTCTTTTTACTCAAGAGCTATTTGCAATGACAACCATGAGGAAAAATACATACCAGGAGAAGTGGTTGAAGTATTACCATTTAATGGTAATTATTTTTCACTAATATCTCTTGAGAAGTAACTTCATCTACAACTGAAGCACTTTGAACAATATTGTAAAATATTTGTTCATCTTTTTCTTTCTCTACCTCTTTCTCTTCCTTTACCTCTATCTTTGTTTCTTTCTCTGGTTCAACTATTATCTCTTGCTATGATATCTCCTAAGATGCAGTCACCTCTCTAGTAGTTACCTAATCTGGCTCTTTTTGGGTATGAACATAAATATTAGTGGGTTGATCCTCAGAAGGAGGTGGAGAGGATGAAGGTGAAGGAGGAGGAACATTAGTCTCCTTCTTAATAGGTTTCTCAAGATATTTGAAGCTAGGAGACTTTGGAGGTGGCATAAGTTTGGATGGATCTACATATTTCATTACTAGTTATATGTATTTCATTGGTAATGAAAATGAAGATATAGTGGGTGTGGTAGAAGTAGGAGTGGTATAAGTAGTAATAGTTGTGGAAGAGACCAATGGATATGCATGGGTAACTAGATGAATTGGCTACTTTTCTTTCACTAGAAAATATGTATCATCAACATTCTTATTTAATTTCAACTTTTTCTTGGGCTCTTGACTACTTTCTCCTTGTATTGATTTCCTCTTATGGCTTAATTGAACCATTTCTATCATTAATAGATTTTTCATGCAGTAACCCTTCCGAATAATCCATGTTGAAGTCATAGCAAGAACCACTGAAGTTCTCTCAATAATAGTCTTTACTTGATTCTTCTTGAAGTCAATTTTTGGGAGTGGAACATTATCTCCTCCCACTACATAATAAAAATTATGAATCACTTTCCCATCGTATTCCATGTATTTATGAATGGTAGCTAAATCAAAATAATGAATCTATTCAATAGTCATCATATTGTTGTATCTTCTTCTCACTTCAAACCATATCTACAATTAATCCATAACTCCTCTAGGGTAGGGATATGCATATACTAAAGATAAAATATGTTTGAGTTATGCCTTTACAATCAAAATTTGTTCTATATTCAAAATGTGATTGATTGTAGTTATGATACATATCTGTTTGTACATTCTTGGCCTTATCAATACTTACACAATGATAATGACTAATAACAATAGGAAAACCAACTAAAGAACAATGAACTTTAGACTGAAGATCATGTAACTCTACCAACTACCTACATAGTTGTATAAGAATCCATTTGTCACTAAGGTATCTTGGTAATTTAACTAGTGTCCCTGTGAAACCACTAACTTTGATATATGTGAAATTCAATAATTAATGAAAATACACCCAAAATGGGAAACTACCTCCCAAGTTACAATAGATACTCTCTTGGATTTCAAAGAAACATGAACTTTACAAATGAATTCATAAAATAATGCATCATATACCATTTTATAGTGCATGAAGTATTTATAAAGAGTCAATTGTTGATAATATTCATAGATGGGCTTTGTTGCCAACATCCCTTTTGTAGTCAACCTAGAAAAGGCTCCATTGGATGTTGATGTATATACTAAATATGAAGTTATTTTGAATTCAAAAGTCTATAATATATTAATCAAATGATGATCAATGTTTTTACTTATCATTCTTGACCATTCAATCATATCAAAACTCTTATTAACATCAATAGCCCTTATGTAAGCATACATCTAGGTGCAAAAGTTCTTGGCATTTTTTTCTCCATTTATTCTACATAATAATTGGGTGATGTCATCCAATTCTTGGACCAATTAAAATCTCACTATTTTCTTTGGAAACCTTGAGGGATGCTTTGGTTTCTTCAGATAAGTTGTATTCATTATATTGATGTAATCTATTGTCTTATCCTCCCATTGATTTTTAGCTTTTTCTATTGATACATTGAGCACTTTAGATCTTGTTGGGATCTTCAAACAATAGTTAAAATATTAAACATCTAACCTGATCACCATATTTCCTATAGTATCTTTAACTTTCTTAGTGAGAAAATCCTAATATTTAGCACATTTTAGGACAAACTTAGGAAGTTGTGTAGAGCTTGGGAAAGCTACAACTTGAAGGATTCCACTATTTGTCATTGCTTGCATGGGTGGTGTTTTGACTGTGGCTTTAGATATTTTCAATAACTCATTTATGGAAACATGTCCCATGTTAGTATCACTGATTTCAAATAACTTGGATGCAATACAGAACTCAAAGGGATATCCCTTGTATTCATACTTCATCTTTACTTCTTTTGGATTCTCAACTCTCTTTTCTTTTATCTTCTCTCTCCTACTTGGTCCTAGAACTTCTTCAAGTGAAATCTTAGGAAATTCTTCAATCAAAGTTATTTATTCTTTTAATCCTGACATATGTTGTGATAGATACTGGGAAAACTTGGTATATTCTCTTGAAAACTCAACGATTGTCCCTACTAATTTAAAAAAGTTTGAACAAATGAGTTAATATTTTATCTTGAGTAACAATCCTAAGCAAGATTCAGGCATTAGGAAATTATAACAATAGAAAGCTTTGAAAACTCTAGGAAACTCATTCTAAGTAATAGGGTATCATAACTTTGGGAAGGTCTGGGTATTCTGCAAGTCTTCAGTGTTTAAGACTTTGAGTAAGTGGCAAGCATTTACAAATCTAAGTTTCTTTGGGTAAGATACCAAGTTTCTTTGAGAAAATTACTTGGGTTGGAAAACCTAATGAAGCATAAGAAATAAGTAGTCAAAACTTTGGGTAAGCAAGTAGTCATTGAAAATCTGAGTGAGTGATCTCCTTTGAGTACTTTTGGTTTATTAAGACTAGTTACTTGGGTTCAAAACTTTGAGTAAGTAACAAATTATTCAAAATCTAAGTAATATGATCTAAGTCAAATGCTAGGGATTTTTAGAAGAATTATATTTTTTTGAATTTTGTTTGAGGTTTTCACATGCACAATGTTTTTGAAGAATTTACAAGTTTTAATAACACCTATATATGGAAATAATGACAAACAATTGCAAGCAAAGCAAGAAATGATAGAAATTTTTTCAAAACAACACATGAAAACTTACCAAAGGGAAATATGAGATAAACACCAAAAATGGAAACATGAAAAAAAGGGTAAATAATAAAAATACCTTGAATATAAATGGGTTACAAATATTTTTTTCAAAAATCACTCTAGAAGCTCAAACAATGTCATTTGAGATTCGTAAGGGCAACAACTAGGTTAGACAACTTGAAGGCCAGGTAGGAAATGAGGTTGAATTTTATAATATTTATATTATACCATGCATTAATGATAAATAAGTGACATGTGACATGTTTTTCACATAAGAATTTTGATGATCATTGGGTTTCATGAACTACTTTGCCTATTTTTGTCTACGAAGTCAAGTAACTTCATAATATCAATTTGGTCTAAGCTTGTGAATACTTCAAAATTTCAAACTCTTATTGATTTTAATTATGAATTTGAATAATTGAAGTAAATTAAAAACCTTGGGTTGCTCTAATTAGTGTTTTATGAATTTATGAAACTACTTTACTTCGGCTTTTATGAGAAGCAAAGTCATTACATAATTTTGATTTGAACTAGATGGTGTACTTTGCGTTTGAGATGATAACTTACTTCAAATGGAATAATTAAAGTAACTTTAGGAACTTGAGTTGGACTATAGATGAACCCAAACTCTTAGTTTTTTTTGAATCACTTGAAAAGGTGGAGAAATGGGTTTTATGATGATGACCCAGGCAAAATTTTCTAACCTTTTGAAGTAATTTGAAGCAAATTTTAGAATGAAAGTAATCACAATGAAAACTACTAAAATCTAAGTCTTATTCATGGTACTGATTTTTGACAAGGAAAAATGACTCACATAAAACAAAAGAAAAAAATGTCAATAGGGACAGCACAAAATTTCCAAGTGTGAAATTTTGGGGATACCACAATTGTTTGCATATCAGTCAACCAATGTTGGCCAATATGTAGAGTTAAATTTGGTTGTTAATATATTACCAATATAATAATTTCTACTAAATTTGGTCCACATTCAATGGTTATTATAATGTACCCAAGAAATCTTACAAAAGTTGGAGAATATCATAATTCATATATATTATGTCCCATATGTTGTAGTGTGGTAATACTTCAAGTTGTGTTCCAAGTGTTTATATCTACCTTGAGATGTTGGTAGAAAAACCCATTAATATTTATATTAATGGTTAAGGATTCATGCCTTAGTCATTTTTAAGGATGGCTCTCTTCTAAAGAATTGGAAGTATTAGGTCTTTTTCATTTCTCGGGCACAATTTGTATGTGTCTTTAACTAATGTATTTATGAATTCGGTATTTCAATGACTCATAATAATTTGTATGATGGACAATGATCTAATGATAGTTAAAATATGTTAATAATTATATAGTAAACAATATATTTCTTGATATGTGCTTGTTAGGAGGTAAAGATATCATCCTATGTTCAGGTAACATAGAATTGTATCTAGAGTATCTTGGGTTGTTGTGATCTGTAAAGTATATTATGGAGTATTATGAGATACCTCCACATTATTTATAGGATGTATATACATTTTAACCTTGTAATTTTGACTCAAGGTGTGTATCCAAGAGGGATATATTGATTAACAAGTATTTACATGATCATCTGCTATTTTTTGGGTCCTTATATTGATTTGGTTATGTATCCTTTGAAGATGAATTTAAATTATTTGTACTAGGACCTATAGTTTTGGCTAGGTTATGAAAAATATGATCAAGTGGATCAAAATTTAGTTCTTAAATTTTCTCACTTATCATAGCATGGGCTATATCATCATCACTATCATAGTAATCTGAAACATGGCTATATTGCTACTCATTATTGACCAATAAAGAAAGCACAAATGGTTGATTTTATTATAATTTTGGTATCATTTGTTCCTTTGAAAATGGTTATTGATCTTGATGTGCATCTATGTGTGCCATGATGGTTAGTGATTTCTTTCATCTAGTGATAAAGGAGCCATTGTACATGACTCACCTATTTTGAAAGTGTGTATATTCTTAAGCAAAATGCATTGTTTAGGTGGAACCATTGTAGGGATGGCCTCTATATCATAATGTATCATTTTCTAAAATTTGAAATTTTCATCATCAACATGCATTCTCAATAAGGTCCCATCATGTATGAATTTTACACATCGATGTATTTTAGATGGGATGACCTCTAGTGTATGTATCTAAGGTCTAGCCAAAAGCAAATTATAATCTAATGATTGAGACAATATCTTAAAATTAGTTGGAACCATTTTTGGCCCCAATCTCACACCCAATGTGATTTGGCCAACTAGAGGGATATGTTAATTATCAAATCCATTGATATGTGTGATTGATTTTTGAAGAATATTGGTGTTAATACCCGTGGTGGTTAGAAAATTTATGCTATAAATGTTTAGGCCTAATCCATTATCAATGATCACCCTTTTTATTCTCTTATTATATATAGTAATTTATATGAACAAAGGTAAATATTGGTCAATTTTATCCTTAGATGGTAATTTTTATGGATCAGAGGTAATGAGTTCTACATTGTTTTTGAGGTCTTGCATAATATTTGCAGAGTAATATATTTCAATATCACTTGGAACTTAGGTATCACATAATGATTCATATAGGATATTCTTATAGATAGTTTTATTGATTTATAGGTTTGAGGATTGAGATCTTAGCATGTGTGTTGATCAATTGGTCAACAAGGTCATATCCATTAGATTTGATCACTAATTTTGGATTAAGAGGCACCTATTATATATTAATTTGTGGAAGATTAGTTTGTAAACCTTAACCTTTTTGAGTAGTGACAACATGGACTATAGAATCCAATATAAACTATGGGCGAATAATTGGTTCAGGATGGTGGCTATCAGTTAAATAAGATCTAAGTGGAAAAAAGAATTGAGAATGCACATTGGCATCTAGATACCAACTCAATAGTATTGAAAAGGAATTATGAAGGGATATTAAGTGTTACTTTAGTTTTAAAACCCTCTCATTATATTGATGAATTTGCCTACTTCATTGAATGAAAGGTCTAATTAAGTAATTATAACTACAATCCATAACTATAATTAAAAATTAGAGAAAAAATAAGCTATAGATGAATCCATATTTCACATATTTATAATAAATTTAAATCTGATTTTAACTTGTGAATCTCATTAAATTATAAATCAAAGATCAAAAATAGAGATTCAAAAAACCCTAGATCAATATCTAGGGTTTGGGGACCAAGGGTTGAGTTCACCAAATATTCAACCTTAAATTGATATGGGTTAATATAATATATGGTTAATAATATATAAATAAATAAGCACACGGGTGATAAACATATCTATAATAGGCTAATTAATTTACAAACTCAAATAAACAATGTTTTGAATTCAAATACTGAGATATGTTAAAAATAGTAATTACATCTATTGATTGATATTGCACAAATTAGAAACAAGATTACTTAGTTGGTTTACTAAGTGAATGTAGATGCGATATGGAACATGATAGAAGTATATTATATATGTATTCTATATCAATTGTCATATCCTATAAATTTGTATTATGCGTCCTTAGATGCTTGCATCAGACCTAGACAATTGCAATGATGCTGGTATCTAAGTTGGATGCAAGTATCTGGTATGAAATATTAAATGGATATAAATGTGACCACAAATAACCTTATGGGTTTTCTATCACCTTTTCTCTAGTGTGTTGATATATCATGCACAATTTTTCACTCTTTGTTAAATGATCAAACCCAAGATTCCTTATCCTTAGAGTGATTGTGTAAAAAATGGGTTAGTGGGTAGACGATGTTGATCTACCGCAAGGACCTATATATCCATGGTCACTATATATAATCCAAATAGGGCCTTAGAATTATGTAGTTAGCCTCTTCAATTTGGCTTGTGTGTGCATAAGGATGTAATGTGTGATAAATAAGTACATAAAGTGACCTGGATTGTAACTTGTTAAATATGGCTCATGGAATGTTCCTTTAGTACTTCAAACCTATAAATAGGGTGCCCCTATGAATAATATTGAAATAGGAAATAATAGGGCATATTTTATCATTATAATGATTGAATTAGTGCTTTTGGTAAGTTGCCTTGTGAGTTTCTAGGTCTTTACTAGATGAGGAATGATCTTGTATATATACCAATCTATTTTAAAAATATATCACATTAAATCACTTAGGAACACCATAGGGATACATTTAATTTAAAAATTTGATGACTTTAGGACACTATTCATTTAGTTTGGCACATGACACTAGCATTAACATAGGCATCTGGCTTGGATGCAAGTGTTAGGGAAGCTTAAAAAAAGGTACAAGTCCAAAACTTGTAGAGGATGATAATAAGCAGGTTTATAACATTTTTCACAA